>CM055100.1:64922549-65195155 GCA_029204225.1 Diphasiastrum complanatum | reverse complement strand
TTTGAAGGCAGATGATGTTTATGGTTAACTCATCACACATTTTTTACAGAAGAGGATAGAGAGGATGGTATCAGAGGATGAGATTGATATACCTCCTCGACAGAGGCTGTGAAGACTTAGCGACCCAGCTTCCAGACCGAGACGTGCAGTCCCATTCATCGTCGTCAGCTTGAGCCTCACGACGGCCTTCAGCATGTTACCCGAGTCGCTTGTCAGCCTCCAATGTGCACATCACAACCTGTCACTCGTTTTTCAGATCAGCCACTCAGTGATTTTTAGCCTTTTCTTTAGTTGTTACCTCCGCAGAACGGGTTGTTAAGCTCTTGCTTTTGTACCTCTGTAGAGTGGGAGGTTAAGCTCTTGCAATCTCCTTCTTGCAGGATGAGAGATTGTTAATTTATTTTGTAATTAGTTGACTTTTGGTAGAGAGATAATTTCTAGAAATAAGTCCTTATTTTTGGACATTGCTCCTACTTTGTATGTACTAACTTTGTCTTTTGTGCCCACCGGGCACTGGATAGACATTAATAAACTTTCTTCTTCTTCTTCTCTCTCTCTCTCTCTATCTCTCTCCTCTCTCTCTCTCTCTCTCTCTCTCTCTCCTCTCCCCAACACCTCTTCTTTATCGCTAATTCTCATTGTAGAACTTAAAAACCCTAATAAAACTCTAAAAAACCCTAAAATTCTGAAAAAATCACGCTCCTCTCTCTTGCGCCCCTCTTTCTCTCCTCTCTCGGCATCGCTATAGACCTGTCTCTCTCTCTAAAAGCTTATTTCTCTCTCTAGAAACTTCTCTTCTAAAACACATGTTCTCGCACTTCAAGTGCTTTTCAATGCTTTTCAGCTACCTTCTCAAAGACATTTTAGGGCAGACGTGGCCCAATCAAAATGCAGGAATCGCTTTTTCTCTAGAACAACCTACATTCTCTCTCTCTCTCTCTCTGGACATCGAGGATGCTATGTTTCTCAAATGCGATAGAGTTACATGCATCCTCATGGCAATTGCCGGGGTCTCATGCCCCATGATATTTGGGGCCCTTCATGTTAATACTTTGTTGATGCTACTATTTCTAATCAATTGGAACCAAAACCATAAGGTTTTGGCCCCTAGAGACCTGTCATTTTTGTAATTAGCATTTATTGATGACATTATGATTGTTTGGGCATTAGTGGGCCCCTAATCAAGAACTTGCAGGCCTAATTTTTCATGACTATATAAATAGCTGGTGTGGCCTCCTTTGTGCATGTGATTGTTTGGAAGTAGAGATTAGCTGGCTTAGTAAGCTCAAGCTTCGTTAAGTGACAACTTATTAATATTGGCAAAATATTAAGCTTGAAGTTTATTTCTTGCAATACATCAGACTTGTTTTAGTGCTATTCAATGTTGTTGTGCTATTTTGGCCATACTTCTACTGCTCGTAGTAACAAGTTATTTAATCAAGTGTACAAACAAAGTAATAAATGGTGCAGCGTTGCTGTACAGATAAATTGGCTCCATTTACCAATCCATTAAGTAAATATATTTTTCTTCACTCAACCCCCTCTTTGCAAAGTGAAAGATGATAAGTCTGTTCTTGCATATAATTGCTGATGTTTTGAATACATCTTCATACCCATTGTAGATGATAGTGCCATCAAATGTGTAAAAATTGTAGCATGTATCTATCTTTTGGTATACTAATGAAAATAATAAGAATGGAATAATTCAGGGCTCATATGCAAGTTGCACTTCAGAAGTTAAAGATAATGATCAAAAGAATGTGATGAATGGTTGGTAGTTTGGCTGTTAATTCCTTCTTAATTTTGGTTTTGCAAAACCTGCTGGGTGTCTTGTTGATTGTGCCTGAGCATATGAAGTAAATGGGTGATATAGTTCAGAATTCTTTAATATGGCTGTTTGCAATAGTTTTGGTGTATGTTTGGGTGTTTGTAGATGTTTCCAATTGCTGAAGCTATCGAGTTTATTGAGGCGAACGAAACCCCAAGACCAGTTTGCCTACGAACGAATACTTTGAAGGTCAGTTGGTTTATTGATATAAGTAGGGTACTTAGTGGGAGACACCTTGCTATTGTTGTTTATCATCTTTTCTCACTTTGAATATGTGAAGTAAGGAATCTTGTGGAGAATTTCTTTCTCTATCTAGTGTGGATAATCATGAATGCTTGTGCTTGATGATGACTAAAGAACTAATGAATGCAAGAGTATTTTAGTGGGACCTACAATTAGTATCTGAGCCTTGTGAAGGAGAGATCTTACTACTTTGTGAAAAATCAGTATTCAAGGTCATTTGATTGTGTGAAGTACAAAACCATTGAGGGCTGCAAATTGGAGAGGAGTAATAGCGATTGAAAGTAAGAGAGCAAGAAAGGCATTGTGCTTTATCAATATGATGAGACACAATGATCACTTTCAATTGTCTATTGAAAGTTTGACATGAGAGCAAGAAAAACATTGTGCTTTATCAATACGTCAGTGCACGAGAATTTGATACCACATATAAATGCCACAACTTCACTGCCTCAAGCCTGGGGAGCACTCCGTAGTGTGTTTGAAGCTACTTTCTTAGCAAGATTGTCGCTGTTGAAGGACAAACCTTGTATGAATCCAGACAATTATAAATGCAAGAAGCTGGTCACGATCTCCTTCATCCAAGAAGGCTGAAGGAGATCGTGACCAGCTTCTTGCATTTGATAAAATTATTGAAGATCTGAATGTGAATTAGGTCATGTGGATCTGGTTCAAGAATCAGAGGCTTACCTACAATCACCTCCAAAGCCTCGAGAGAAGTTGCCCTGATGGTATTTCAAGACCATCAAAGATGGGCAAGTGTTACAATTAGGATTTATTAGAAGAGAGCCTACACGGAATCTGAAAATAAGAGATTTTTGATCTTATGTTTAGCTCTTCATTGGGATCCTTCTTTAGCGAATTCTTTCCATGTGCATCTCCCGCTTCTTTGACAGATCTTTATACTTGGGCACAATACACATCCACTCTTTATACATTACTACCATCCCCATATCCATAGCCTCTAGGTTCACGAAGTTCTTAATGTTCGTAGTGAAGATGGGTCATGATGCCATTTATGGCCTGAATTGTAACCATGCTTGTGATTTAGAGGATGTTGAGGTTGAACTTCTAGAGGTTACATGTTACTATTACAAACGATGTATATATAGGAATTATGTCCAGCGGACATGATTGGGCTTCATAGAAGTCAAACTAAACTTCAGCAAAACACATTTTATAGTGATATATACATATGGTGTTTCTGTCCAACCATCTTCTAGGATATCACATACATATGGATCATAGATGCATAGCTACGATGATTAGTGAATTGTTCATATCAAGGAGAGCACATTGTAGTACCATATCTTCTAGTTGACGCAAGTCACACAAGCTAGCCATCGTCCACGTGAAGACGACAAGTCTTACGTTAGCTTTGAGGATGAGGTAGCTGTGCCTTCCAAACATCGACCCCAAAGATTGTACAAGCAGGCTATGACTCATCCCCCATCTCACCATGTATTGTCATGGCATACGCATCCGATGGCCTAGAGACAATCAACTCGACGTACTACAATATTAGCAACAGTCTCCATAGCTGCAGACATAACATGTTTTTTCAGACTACATGTATCTACTGTATAGACATATCTGATTGGTGTAGGCTTTTAGTCAGCATAGAATCTAGTTAGCAGATATATGAGAGTATTTCTTCCTTTAGTTATGAGGTTCATGTACAGTTTGGTAATTTAGTTAAGTATACTCTATGTTCGGAGATGTTTTATATGCTCCCATGATCCTATTCATCACGGAACCATATAAGAGTAGCGTAAAGAGGAGATAAAAATGCTGCTAGCCATAGTGGAGAACAATTCATCTGTGGTCACTGTTAGAAATAAATGACTATGCTAAAGTTAATCCATAGGTTACTTTGACCCAAAAGGTCGAGATTTGTGTAACCATGGGTATTTAGTTATTTAGGCCATCTTAAGTTTGTCTTAAGTTCAGTTGGACCCAATTTTGGTCATGTATTGACTCGTGGGTCCTTAGAGGTCTAATTTGGTTTAGGGGCCCTATCTTGCCTTTTGGGGGTGCCTTACATTTGGTATATATTTGCTTATTGTGTCACATTTTTCAGTTTGGTTAAGCATTGCTCTCCATTGCTGTTGTTGTTGTTTTCTCTCTCTCTCTCTCTCTCTCTCTCTCTCTCTTAGAGTTGGGCGCCCAGCCTCTTCTCTCTTGTTTCTTGTGGAGATTGATTGATAACTATATCTTGGTGACTTGACTCTTGCTTTCTTACATGGTATCAGAGCTACCGGATCTGCAACAAGCTTGTATGATGGCGCCCTACCAGAAGAGGAACTTTTGTTCTGAAATTTCAGCATACTGCTGATCTTTCGAAGTGGAGCTTGGATCAGCTTTTTTGTTTCTTTTCAGAAAGAAAAGGGAAGTGCCATTATTGCAAGAAGTATAGGCACTTCATCAAGGATTGTAAGAAGAAGCTTGTGAAAGAGGCGAGTAAAGGAATTGATAATAGTGCTTCACTTGCTACTTTGGAGCAAGAGCTTGAAGCTAGTGGTGATCTCTTCAACCAAGACTATGCTTTTGTGTCTAATATTGCACTTGTACATCTATGAGGAATTCAAATGATGTTTGTGGTCCAATGAGGACCGAATCCATTGGAAAGTGCATCGATTTTGTGACTTTTATCTAGCAATGGTGGAAAATCAGTTTGGGCATTCTTTGAAGACCCTACGCACCGATCGAGGAGGGGAATACATTAAAAATACGTTCGGTGCATTTCTTCAAGAGAAGGGAATTCTACATCAAATGACAACTCCCTATATGCCTCAACAAATTGGTGTTGCCGAGCGAAAGAATCGCACACTTATGGAGATGGCCCGTTGCATGCTCAAAGCAAAGGGGTTGCCTTACAAGTTTTGGGCTGAAGCGGTTATAACGGAAACATACATAAGCAATCGTTGTCCTACTAAAGCATTGAAAGTATTAACTCCTTATGAAGTTTGGTATGGGAAGAAGCCTTCAATCTCTCACTTTCGCATTTTCGGTTGTACGGCTTATGCTTTTGTTCCGGATAAACTTTGTACAAAGCTTGAGGATAAAGGAGTTAAATGCATTTTTGTTGGCTATAGTAGTGAAAGCAAAGGCTATAGGCTGTTCAATTTGAGCACTAACAAGATTATTGTTGGTCGTGATGTGCATTTTGATGAAAAGAATTCATTAGATGTGGCCCCAACTCACATCTTGAAGGGGGAAAGCCCAAATAGTGTGAATGTTGAAGTTTTTCCAGATTTGGTACCATCTTCTATTGCTGGAGATAAGGGGCAACAATCAACCAGTTTCGAACTGCCCAACACCTCATCAAAGTTTAGAGCCTAATGTTCATCAAGAACCGCCCATTGTTGCTCATAATCAGCCTGCAAGAACTGTTGGACAACAAAGATTAGTTTTGGAAGATCTTGGACAGCCAAGTTCGTTGTCGGAAGATCTTGGACAGCAAATTGCAAGAAGAGTCATGGCTCTTGGACAGCCCAAAACAGTCTCACGGTGGCTGTTGTTGACTTTGCGGGATAGCAAAGTTAACATACACTAAGACCAATAATCTATGGTATGGGCTACTAAGAATTAACAAGTTTGATATACCAATATAACAACCAAAGAGAATAGTTAGTTGAATTAATCACTATATGATGATATTTATGCATCTATATAGCAAGATGAGTCATAAGGCTCAAGGAGAACTTGTTGCATATGTGATTATGGATGATGCAGTGCGGGAGGAGGATGGGGAGTCAGATGGTGAACCCCATATTGGAATGCTACAACTTCTACTACCATTGCATCTGCCAATATCAATGCAACTGCGGATTTGATGATGGATGAGTTCGAAAAGTTGGGCCAGAAACAACAGTTGCAGATGGAACAAATGCAATCTAAATTTAATGTGAAACTTAAGGCATAGAAGATCATCATGCTAAGATCAGTAGGGTCCATGGCAGGCTGATGTGACAACATCTTAACTATGGTGCACAATCTGTGCTGGGAATCATGCAATGCAATGAGTGTCCAACAAAGAAGGAAAGAGTGACCAATAAGTACTATCATCTTTGCAATTCCACTAAGACTTATGCTTTAGATACTCTTGATGAATAAACTTCTAAGGGGCTAAGTTGGTGTCAAATATAGCTCTTTGAAGTTCTCCCAACAAGATCTCCCAACATGTTTGCAAGCTGCTGTAATGAATGAGATCGTGATGCTCCTTTTCAACCTCCCAGTTTTTAAGAAGAAAACTCGGTTATTGCACTCCAATTTTGGGCCACACCATCTTCTCATTTTCGATCTCAAATCATGAGATTTGAGCTCTCATGTCTCACAGCTGAACATCATTTAATTAAAAAAGGGTACACACGTGATCAAGATCCCCACTACTCAATTTCTAGATGCTACCTTTGGCATCATGGTAATAGGATGCTTTTCTATCTATGTTGAAACTTGTGGGAGGTTGGACTTGATAGTATGATTAATTTTTGAACCTGCTCTACTCGAAAAACAATTTGAAACCTTTTCCTATTAGAAGATCATGGCCTTTTGAGCCTCACCTCATTTACAAGGTTAGAACGCATGGTACCAGTTGGTGCTTGATTTGAAGGGATGACACAGAATGATAGCCAAGCGTTATTCCTTCGTCCGACTGTCAAAAGAAAGTTTTGTATATGTCTCTCTTGTTCCATGCCATCTGTTTTCTTGGGAGCAAATTTAAGAAGTAATTATGAGATTAAGGAGGCCTAGGCACCATCAAGAGTAACTTGGCCTACTCCCATTATAGTGGCTCATATTTATTGTTGGGCAATAAACTTTCAAGTCATAGAAGAACTCATGCAGAAAGTAACAATAAGCTTCTAAGTCTCTTTAGGTAACAATACCTAAAACGGTTTCAGAGTCTTAATCAAGGTTGTTGTTGCCTTGGTCTGCTTTGGTTGCTTTGTTCACGCTGCCATGGATTTTTTATCGATCTCCGTTGTGTCATTTTTCAATAGCAAGCTTGATATCGCTACTTTCACATGAGTCTTGGCGTAGAAGGTTGGGTTTGGGGTTACATTTGTATGTGTGGAGACCATTGTTACCATCAATGTTTGAAATGCTGTCAACGTTTTCAAGGTGTTTTTTTAAAGGTTTTGACCAATCTATATGTATATGATGGGTTTGGAGGTAAAATACATTATGAAAGTTGTTGATTGGGCATGTAAAATGAGAAAAGTACTGAATCTACCACGAATAACAAAGGCCATTTTGAAAAGGGGGAAAAGCGGAAAGATTTAGGTCTGGAAATTGCAAATCATGGGTGTTTTTTGCACCTGTCCAGTACCCAAATTCAAGCACTGGGTTGGGTATATCAAGAGCTTGATCCGGGCGACCTAGAGACTAGACAACTGTGTCGAAGTCTTGCATCAATCCAAAAATTAGCAAGAAAGTTCTCTTGACTCATTCAAAGAGACCTCCAACAAGCAAATTTTTTCCCCACCTGCTTGTAGCAATCAGCATTGTCAATGTAGCAGCCTCTAGATGTTCCCAATGGTTTCAGCACATCAAAAGCCTATACCTCTAAAAGATCTCAGCAAAGGAAGGAGAAAGGAGAGAGAAACAGTTGAAAGTGATTGTGGAGGCAGTGCGAACTGCAGCAAACATTCGTGAGTTAGGGATGCAGGGTAGTGACTGAGGGGTCCCTTGATCCCTAAACCTTAAGGGGGGGGCCATATAAGGGCTCATTGGCCCACTTTTGGGGCCTTAGTGCCCAAAAAAAAAAACTTAAAAGAAAATCCACATGTGAAAGGTGTTTGAAATGTGGGTGTTTCAAATGTGTTTGAAACAAAGTGTCAAATGCGTGTTATGGTAACGCTGGTGGGGACTTTGATTTTATGTGACATTCTTGTTCAACGTGTTTGAATAAAGTTTCAAATGCATTTGATGTTAACACTAATGGAGACTTTGATTCTATGTGGCATTCTTGGTCTACACGACTAACTTGGTGTCTATAGTGCTAGCCTCCATCATTCGTTTATTGATGCCTTCATGTGGCATTCTTGGTACATACACACAGCGCATTGGAACATCATTGAACAAATCTCGTTTCATTGCACCAGTTTTTGTACGTCTTCATTTTCTGTGGCATCGATCTTTCTGCAACATAAGTCTGTTAATCTTGTGACATTGGCAGCTTCCTTTTTCCAGCATGCTTTACTGCAGTATTGCCTTCATTTTGATGACATACCCATCTTTATTTGTGGCTTAGGTGCTTTAATGACATCAGCAGCGTGGACATTATGTTTATGTTATTTTAAGGTTCTGTTGTGTTCTGTGATGACCCACCTACAACAAGAAATATTTTGTTAGATATGTCCATATTTTTATCATTAGTTTCATTCTAGTAGTCTTTGATGCAATCTAAGTTGACTGATTCTCGTTTCTTGGTTTTTATGAAAAGGTATTTGACATTTTTGTTTGTTTGTATCTCAGACTCGAAGACGTGATCTTGCAGGTGTACTAATCAATAGAGGAGTAAATCTGGATCCTCTTAGCAAGTGGTCTAAGGTGAGATGACGTCGAACTAAGATCGTTGCATTCGGCAAATAAATTGGTAAAGTTTTTAAGCTTTATTGAGTTTTTCTGAACTATTGAATAGGCTTTGGCTAGTTCTATATTTTATCTCAAAGCTGATGTATTCTACTCTGACATGCCTTACAAATTGGTAATTAGTTATAGCCAATGCCCTTGAATGCCTGTAAGGCTCACTTGTTTCAATCAATTTCTGAATGATCATGCTTTAGCTGAGGGAAATGACATGCCAACTATGGTTTATAGATGCTCAAACAATAAATGTTCATAAGCATCATGAATGAGTTCAGTCAGATAGCACCAATAGAAAGAGCATGCATCAAGACCCTAATTGGCACACACATAAAAAACCAAACAAAAGTACAAGAATCTTACCATGGGAGGGGAGGAGCTCTGCACAAGACCAACCCAATGGACTCCTACAACCTCCAAGTAGCTTGTGAAGGGCCTATACTGGTAGCCAAGGATCCTAGATTAGGCTCATTGCTTTGTTATGGAATTTCTCCCTACTGTTGCTACTTCTGAAAGCAGGTCAAGCTGCTCCTCCACCTCCCTAGCATGGTCATAGAACTTACTCCACACTTTTCTAGAAGCTTGAGCCAGCTAATCTGAACTAGCAGCTCAAGTGCCTCTACTCTAGTACTTTGTTCCCACTGAATTGACATGTTAATGAACACGGGCCTTCATGGTGATGACGCAACTGGGACTGTTGCACAATGAACTTAGACGTGACAAAATAAGCACTGTCATCCCGTATGAGCATTATTCCTAACTTTATTTGACAATCACATCACAACTTTTTCAACTCTTGATCATATTTTTGTGATCTATGTCCTGATTGAAAGGGTAAGATGCTTATAACATCAGAAGTTGCATTGCCTTATTAGCTCTATTATATGCTGATGTCCACATCCTTTGTGCACTTGGATTTGGTTGAGTGCATGAGGCCATCTGGCCAATATTTCATAGCCGTTTTGCTGTCACTAACATTTTTTGCCTATGTCTTGAGAGATTAACTTAAATAGTTTTAGTTGGAATCAGAATGGCACTTAAGTGGCATCATAAATTTTTTTGAGACTTTATCTGTACAAAATGCAGTTTTTTTAAGAGTGATTTTGCCGTTAGATTTATAGTTTTGGCCTCTCAATCAGGTATCAAGGTCTCTTAAGTTCCTGATACTTTTTGAAATGTATTAGTCTTGCTGTTTAGGTTATAGTGAATATACACTATCATTACCAACATGTTTCTACAGCAATGATCCTTTCATATAATGTTTTAAATTTCTTAGCAGTTTTATTGTTTTCTATCAATGGCAAGAGGGAAGAACTCATTATGGTCCTTAGACAGTGCTCATAGGATTTTCGAGAGCATGCATGGTGATGGGCACAGGAAAGAGGTTGGCTGTAGCCAGAACGAATTTAGACTGTAATGAAGAAATCTCAGGGAGGCCAACCTAGAGGGAAGGAGAGTTTAGAGCTTGCCAAACATGTAAGCCCTGGGACCAAGCAAGGGTAGGTCAACTTACCAGTGGAAGGGAGCTGGTGTACACTAATCAAGGGTTAGAAGGAAGGGAGGCAAGAGCTAGGACATGTTGGATGGGAAGGGAAAATAGTGTAGGCCTGCTGGGAGGACAAGGGCGATTTGGATGGCATTAAACTAGCAATGCCTTTGAAGGGGCCTGATTGAAAGCAAGAAAAAGTTTTCGAGTGGTGCGGCCTTCATGGAGTTGAAGATTGTACGTTTCCTTTATTATGTCGGCTATTATCCTGGACATCACATGGACATATAATAACATGCTGGAGGGAGGAGAAAAGGTATCTTTGCAAAAGAGCAAAAATACCTGTGTGAGTTGAGGAGAGTAGTTGCTGGGAGGAGGGGCAAATTGGGCTAAGCTAGATCCAGATATGGAGTTAAATTGCTGCCAGGGATGGCCAGTCAGAAAGGTTGAGGGGAGCACATTGGAGGTGCTATGAACTAGAGGTACGCTGAGCGGGAGTTTGAGCGAAGTAAGTAGTCTCATAACGCTTTTATGGAGATTTTCTTGAAATTTTTGGGTATTCTAAATGTCTAGGATTTCGAATTTCACAAAATTTTCAGGGATCAAAGAATCTATAATTGTTGCAAAAGAAAAGTGGTTTACCACTGTACATAACTCTTGCTTTTACTTGCTCTTTGTCAGAATTTTTGTTGTTCTTCTCAAGTATGATTGGCTTCTTCAATTGTAGGTTGGACTTGTTGTATACGATTCACAAGTGCCTATTGGTGCAACGCCGGAGTACATGGCTGGGCATTATATGGTATTGCTCTAAACTGCATGATTTGAGATATATTTATGGACTTTGCTATAATAGTTTGTTATAGCATTGTGTTAAGCAGATAGTGTTTTGCTTACTAGTACTGTGATTGTGGGGTCGATTTGAGTGTATCAATTGAGTACGGCCTTTCATGAGATACTTATTTTTGGATGGCCTTTCTTTATTCAAGTGTTTCGCATCGATACCACTCAATGATGAGCTCCAGTAACTACATAATTGATGAATTGTGTCCGTTTACGGCTGGTGTTTTGCATGATGAAGTTTGGATTGTGGGCTTAATAGCGGGTCTTGTCAACTCTTATTCCAATTTCCAAGATTGTGTCTGTGATTCTCCTGCAATGATGTTAAAGTAAGGTAGGGGGGTGGGGCCTCTCACAGCTAGGTTGGGAGCACCATGTTTTTTTATCAAGTGAAGCATTTATGTAGCTTATGATATCTAATCAAAGGTAGATGTGAGCATTGGCCAAGGAATTAACTTGATCATGCTTCACTTTGCGGCATCTGGGCCTTATATTAAAGGGCCAACAATGGGCTTTGAAGTTTCCAAACAGTATAACTAGAATATACATCAGGTAAAAAAATAAAAGTTGAACGGAGTTTGGCTGTGGTTTTTATAAGGATTTTCTTTCTGGATATCAAGTTAGAGATGCCACTTGTATGCAGGCCGAGAGGGTTTGTGCCAGGAATGCGATATTCACGGTGGTCATTTGACTGTTGATGTGTAGCTGTATTCGGTGTAATTTAGGCTCCTGTGATTCTTTGGTTTGTGCATTTCTTCTTACGCTTTGCAGTGCCTTTGCATCCTGTTATTGCTTTTGTATGATGCAACATACATATCTTTCTTTTTCGTAATAGAAAATGGTAAGAATCGTCCTCTGAAACAGGTCCTCATCAGATCTTAATTTCTATCATCTATTCTAATCTGGTATATGATGTTTGAGTTTTGTTAAAGTCAGCCACGCTATGCTACCATTTCCAAGTTGTTTATGTATTTTTCTGCTATTGATACATTTCGACACCCCTAAAACTGGCCTTTTTGGGAATCACTGTAGTTCTAGTTGAAGTGTAGGCACTATAAACAGTTTTATTCCATGTTGGTCAAAATATCTTTACTTTTTTTGTTTGCTGTCTATCTTTTAATTCCTGCCACATGCTTATCGACTCTTATGAGATTTAGTACTCTTATCTGAACATTTTTTACCATATTAAGGCTCAGTGTTGCTCATTAGTCTGACATCTTGCTGTATGGAAATGCCATTCTATTACATGCCATCATCTTGATTGAAACTTTTTACATCCGTGGTCCATCGACTGCATTTTTCTGGTGGGGTTTGACCATAAGCCAGGTTTTAGACCACATTATTGCTGGGTTTGGCAATAATCTGCCTCATCCACTCATACTATTGTTTGCTCTTTTTTCCAAGTCGTAATGTTGATATTGGCCACAGGCCCAGAATTAAAGGTTGCTCAAATAATAAAAGCAAAATCTTATCACTGTTTTCTTTCTTCTCAGAAGCATAATTTTCATCGGAAATGTTCATGCTTGTTGTCTTCTATGCTTTTCTAATTCTTGCATTGCTGTGTTTTTGGCTGTTGGCAATGAACCTCTGTCAATTCTTCTCAATAGGTCATCTGGTAGGTACAATTTCATGGCTCTTGCTGTGATATATGCCTTGACAAACTAACGATGTGAGTCGTCTGGATCGATAAGGTCTTTTGATGATTTGTTTACTGGACTTTAGGAACGTCTACTATAGGATTCTGATTCAAATGTGATTGGAATTCAAGCGGGTGATACTTGTGATTTACCATTTTGGGTAGACAAAAATTTAGGGCCTATTGAGACAGGTCTATAGCAATCAAAATGATCGAATTAGTAGGACATCAATGGTTTATTATGCTATCAGAAGAAATCATTGGAATTTCAGATGCTTCTGGAGGAGAACCTGCTTCATAGCTTCCTTTCACAAGTCTTGTTTCTATCGATAACGTTCCTATTCTTTCCTCATTTGTTCAAGTCTAATGGCTGGTGATTGTTCTGTATGTATGACCAAATATTACTTGTTTTGACAGCTGCAGAGTGCCAGTTCGTTTTTGCCTGTCATGGCTTTAGCTCCACAGGAAAGAGAACGAGTGGTTGACATGGCGTATGATTCCTCCCTGTTCCATTTCTAGTTAATGAGCATAGTTGTGTTTTTGTGCCACTATTGTCAATGTGATGAAACAAAGAGCGTAATACAGGTCTATGCCAAAAGTGGTAGAGGCAGCTGCCAATACCCCTTGACCGTAATGTGTTGATTGATTCTGCCATCTAAGTCTTTTGGGTAAGGGTGCAAAGAAGATGCACAGTGATTTTGTATTTTTAAGCTGAAAACATGTCATACATAAGAGGCGTTTTTTTTTTGTGGGCAGTGCTGCACCAGGTGGTAAGACAACATACATTGCTTCTCTTATGAAGAATACAGGTATTTTTTCCATCATCAAACCTTAAAGATACGGAATACAGATTGGCATACAAAATTTGAAGTTGTGCTGGTTTTCATTATGTTCTCGGGCGCTTCTCTATTGAAATACTGCCCGTTAATTTTTGTGGTTATGACTTGAATGTATAATGGTCCTTCAACAGTATAATGCATGTATCAGAAATTGCCTCATGTTGATGGCTGCAATATTCAAGAAACTTTTGTGGAAAATGTCCTCTGATTCGTGAAAGAAAATCATGTTTTCCTTGTAACAATATAATCTCTTATCTTTTGTTGCAGGCTAAGTTTTCAGCATAGAGCCTGCTGCTCCTTTCTTTATGTTAAGTCGAAGATTTTGTATTGATATTTTGTCCGTTCTGATTTCATTTGTGTATTCTTAACCTGTTAATGATCATCAGATTTTTTATTTGTTGGAATAAAGATTTTCCATTAATTGAATGAATGCAGACTTTGTTATGTTTAGATTCAGTTTGGTCTACATTTTCTTGCAGGACTGATCTTTGCAAATGAGTTGAAGCAACAAAGAGTGAAGTCTATTACTGCTAATATTCATCGTATGGGGGTTAGCAACACAATTGTTTGTAACTATGATGGTCGTGAGGTGAGCATCTTTGCTTTTTGTGTGTGCGCGCTAGAGAGAGAGAGAGAGAGAGAGAGAGAGATAAGCTTCATAGGGCACGCGGTTTCGTTCGCTATTGTATTGTGCTTTGCCGCATTATTAACTTGTATACATGATGTCTTCTGATGCCGAAAAGCATATAAGACAGAGTAGTACATCTCAAGTGTGTAGTAACAGGGAGCATAGTAACTCCACAAAAGAACTAAAGAAGTATAATCTGAAATACATGATGTCTATCATTGAAAGAACTACAACAAACGAAAATTTATCCAAGAGATAGAACTATATGTGATATCAGCTGAGGCAATTGAAGAAGTCTGTGATACGAGGCCCAGAGGATGATACTGCGGTAGAAGATGGACACTGATGTCATCTATGTTGTCCTCGTGGACTCTGACTCTGACGAATAGGGGATCTCTAAAGGCAAACTCTCCTAGTAATCAAAGGCGCACAAATGGTAATATCTGAGGTCAAGCACTGTCTCTGATCATGATGGGCTAGGTCAGTATCTATGTCATCATCTAACTCTGAATCTGCTCGTGGACGATGACTAGTGAAAAAGTCCGTAATCTAAGGCTGTGTATCACTATCCACTGGAGCCTGGGCAACAAGGACATCTCATATGTCATAAGGGCAACACATCTAGGATCCATGTAAGAGTAACGCCCACGAATCTCATAGTAGGCCGAACATCTGAAAAGGAAATGCTCCTTCGACTCAATCTTTCCCATCTCCCAAGGAACACATCTGACATAGTCTGTCCTTCCGTGGGGTACCCTGATAACGACCAGTCTCAATAGTAAGCTGGTGGGAAGAAACCCGAAATTGTCCAAGAGTAAACCATAAACAGTGTGAGTGTCCACTACTGTCCATAATCCAGGTAGTGTGCATGTATAGGAAAACATGCTCTACGAAGCTCCAGACAATATGTCCAGAGGGAGAAAGAAAGAGAGAAAGAAAGAAAGAAAGAAAGAAAGAAAGAAAGTGTCCGTGAGATACCCTAAGGTATATAGGACTAGGAAAAGTACATATCAAGTGTGATAGATACCCAAGAGTACTGTGGCTCATACAACAAGAACTTAAAACTAAAATGAACTACTATTAACTCTCAAGGCCGAAAAATGCTCTCACGCTGGAGAGTGCCTCTGAATTTCTCTACTCTTCAATCTCTGGACTTTCAAACTCATAACTTAACAAAAACAGGCCGACCATCTATGAAAAAAATTCGTTGTCCTTTGCTTCTTCCTTCTGTTATTAGTTTCTTCTGTTCAGCCCATTGCAGTGGAGTCAAGTCTTCATCCACGTAATGGTCAGATCCTTTTAGACATCCTTGTCTGCGTAAAACCGTTTGCCGAAGTTTGCATCTTTAAACCGCATAAAAACCACGGAGGGTTGGAGCTTACCCTCCCAAGCTGCAACAATGGCTTCCTCAGATATTGAAAAATTGGAGGAAATATATGCATTTGGTTCAGCAAGCAGGTCTTTTTCTTCAAATTTGACTCCTCGTACCCTGATGTTGAGTGTTTTCGCCATTTGCTTTTTTTGCTCTTCCATTGTCTTGGTGATGACTTGGTTGGGATTTTTAACCACTTCGGCCCATGACTTTGTCAAGATTTGAAGCTTTTCTTCAAGGATTTTCACTTTTCCAACAAGGGCAGAAAGCGAATCCTCTTCCGAGTGTCCTTCTACTTGCTCATCTTCTGCCAGTTGTTCTTTGAGAAGCTCGTTCTCCACTTCCAACATCCCTATTTTCCCTTGTAACTGGGCCACTGTAGTTTCAAGTCCGGATATACGAAAGGCCTGTCTTGTAGTTCTTCTTGTATTGTGTCAATGTGGTGACAGAGTATAATGGTGCCATTAAAGGATGGCTCGGAAGAATATGTGGAACCGGAGTATTCACTAGGAACAGCGCTAGCTATTGGATGCACTGGCGTGGAAGTGGCAGGTGTAGAAACGGAAGAATGCACAGGTGTGGAGGTGGGCAGCAACGCTGAGGTGGCAGACAACGATGGTTCATCTGGTGACAGCTTTGAGGTGGCAGGCAGCGATGGTGATGGCAGAGAGAGAGAGAGAGAGAGAGAGAGAGAGAGAGAGAGAGAGAGAGGTGTTGTTTTTACTTCCAAAGATTTTTTAGCCAGACGATTGTTGTTGTCAGCTTCCAAAGTTCCTTGGGCCAAATACAGCAGATCGGGTATTACTGGATGCTCCATGCAGCGGGACTGGTGTAAGTTTCTATAGTAGGCTTGAATTTAAGTGTTGAGCCATCTAAAAAGTTGTTTGATTACCCAAATAAGTTTATTTCTAATACACATCCAATCAGTTTGATTTTCCATAGGCTAGTTATCTATATCTTTAATGAATGTAGTGGGTGGTATAACTTATTTGATTTCTTGGATCATTTAAGAAATTTGAGTAGCCCAGAAGTGGGCGACTCATCGGTATAGAAATTTTTGGCTTGAAGGTAGTAAGTCATGTTGTGTTTGTGTAAAATGAGTTTTACAATATTTGCATGTTGCATTGTCTGGTTTGGCAGATCATAGCAAAAGATCAATCTGTGAAGGTGTCGAAAAGTCTTGAAGATATTCAACGATGTGCTTTTCTTCAAAAGGTTATTTGCGCATGATGCATGCTTTTCTTGTTTAAGCCACTCGTTATAGGAGAATCAAATACATTTGTGATTTTCTCAACTTGGCATGATAACATTGATGCGATATTGGTGTTGTTTGTTTGTTCTCCTATTTGTAAATGGATATCAGAGCCGATTCATTCCAATGTGGACCTATGAAACCTTCGAGTGTTGTTGCCTTTCTGTATAATGAGTAATATAATGTTGTTAACTAGCATCACATTAAGCACAAAAGACTGTGGATGACGAGCAAATAGCACTTTCAAAGTAAGAACTATAAAGAAACGTCACATAAAGTTATTAGCAGATCCCCGACTAGAAAGAGCAATCAGTAAATCTCCAAGACATATCTATGCCAAATGAGTATGAGTGAGCTCTTATTTATGCTACTCATGAATTAATTTCAGAACAAGTTAGGGCAGCAAAGTAGTATTCCCCATTTGGAGCAAAAAATAGTGTACTCATCCAGAAGGCATGTTGAAGTTAAACTTGAAAGTATCATAATGTCCAGGGCCATAATGTCAAGTAATCCCTGTGAGTTCATAAATTTGTTGTAGATGGATGAACCCTGAAGTATTCTGAGTCCATAACAGTCCTTGGCTGAGAAAAAGATCCCCATCCCCCCCCCAAAAAAAAAAGTGGGCAATAATACAAAGCAGGTAGTAGCATTTGCTGGATTAGGCGGAGGTGAATGAATTGAAGCTTTGAACTCGAGTAGTTCAAACCTGGGCCGGTGCTAACCAACTTGGTTTGAATAAGAAAAAAAGGCTGGTGTGCACACACTTAATATTAGTGATAGTGCTTTGTGCGTGAGTGTTAATTTTATTTCCTACCTTTTTTAAAGGAAGATAAGACTTATGTGTGTGATAGGCTAGTTGTCTTGGCTGGAGCACACAAGTCCAATATTAGTGTAATTTTTTTTTAAAATTTACTTTTGGAAAGGCAATGTTGCTCAACTGCACAACAGGCTAGTTAATATCAGAAATTGTTTTTAAGATGTGATATTACTTCTGTGCATTGCATGTGATTTGGCTATGCTTGATATGGATTATTGTGCACAAGTTAGATATTGCTCCAATCCGTACGAGAAACTGCTTTCCTTATCTTTTCCTTTAGTTGTGAAAGGAGTAGTTTTTCATAAGATGAAAACCCTTGTGAAGAGAACTTCTTGCTACCAATAGTCATGATGGAGGTAAATCTTTTTGGGAGATTGTCCGAGAGACAATCCCTGATAGGTATCGCTAAAATCTTGCAGAAACATTGATCTGAATGGAACTACTAGAATTGAAGGATTCTAGGTGTTGAACTTATAAACCTAGTCAAATGAATAGTACATGCCACATGGTCAATAATTGGGTCCAAATTTTTAAGGCCCAAATACTTAGGCAAATTTTTTTTTTTGATGTAAGTCCCAAACTCGTGGGGAAGGCCTTCTTGCATGATGATGCCCCCACTTGAGTTTGGTAGACCCCCATGCACATGTGCATGGGGTGTACTAGTTAGATTTCCACCTATTAACATTAGATGTGGCATGCATGTGACATGCAAGTGGCAATATTAGACACTTGGCATTAGCATGCCAACCATTGTACATTCACAAAGTCTATTTAATAGAGGAAATCACTCTACTAGCACGAGGTGGAGAGAGAGGGATTTGGAACTTTCTTCCATCTTCATGGTGCTTTGTGTTTTCTTGCTCCATTCTTCATTGTCCTTGTGTAGGAACTCGCTGCAAGGACAGATCTGATTTCTGGTGGATCTCCATCGTTACTCATCCAATTCTGGTGGAATCAAGTGCAAATTGCTTGTAGGAGGAGGGCGATACCAGCCATACTACTTCTACTATCATTGGTTGCATGTTTGGAATCAGAACAGCCCACTAATCATTGCTGATTGGGTGATCTGTAAATATCATTTTTCTCCTTGAATACTTCTTAGAAATTGATGAAATCAAAAGCATTTGTTTTCTATTAGAAGGGTGCTATCACTAATTGTGATTAGAGGCCAATTAGAGGATGATTAGGATCTGATTTTCGAGTCTGGTCCTGCTGATTGGAGTGGCCAGCAAGTAGAATTCATTTCCATTTTGATTCATTGGTTTAGCATTGAGTAGAGTTCATATAGATTTGAACTAGGATCAAAATTTGGGATCCATAGCTTGCTGGTTTTTCATTTCTACTTGCATGTCAAGATTTCATATTGCATGTTTCATTCCTAGTTATGTTAGGCTCAAGTAGTCCTTGAAATCAACATTACTAGGGTCCTGGGCTTATTGTTTTTTAAGCTATTCTTAGCATCATCAATCTACAACACTAGGAAATAGGGTTTTCAAAGAATCCAGCCAACAAAGTGCTATAATACCATGTTATGAGCTCAATCATAGAGTCACTCCTGCTGTTCTTAAACCTTTTTGAGAGTAGTATATACACATGCAGTAGAGTCTCAATTGGTAGTGGAAGCTTTTAGGTGTGTGCAAGTTTTCATCTCTCAGGAGCCAAGGACATGTTTGTATTCATCTCATAGTTTCTCGACATAGTTCATGTGAAATCCTGATATAGATATCTCTTGAAACCCAGATAGCAACTTATACTTGGATACTACTGAGATATAAGTAGTGATGCCAGCTAGGATTTATTTTTCTTTGTGAATTTTGATTTATTCGAATCTCACCAGTAGATGTGTTATAACAAAGCTTTTTGCAAGCTGTGATTGATATTGTCTATTTCGGATGCAGGAATTGATCTTAGCTGCCATTGATCTGGTTGATGCCTCATCAAAAAGTGGAGGATTTCTTGTGTACTCCACTTGCTCTGTGATGGTTGCTGAGGTTGGGAGCAGATTTTCTGTGTCTTGTGTAATTGATAATCCGTTCATTTTCTTGTATCACAATATTGGTTTTGAAGATGGCTGTTTACTCATATATATCATTTTGGGGGTGTATCAGAATGAGGCAGTTGTCGACTATGCATTGCGCAAACGAGATGTCAAAGTTGTGGCATGTGGGCTTGAATTTGGACGTCCCGGGTACAGAGTGTAAACTTACTTTTATGTGCATTGTCCTTGTGTACTGAATATTTCACTTGCCATATTCAAATTCAACAATTCATGCTTGGTGGTTGTGCAATGTGTGCAGCTTCACTCGATTCAGGGAACACCGTTTCAACCCTTCACTAGCCAATACAAGACGGTTCTATCCGCATGTTCATAACCTGGATGGTTTTTTTGTTGCCAAGGTAATTTTTTAGTTTTTTAAATTGAGCTTTAAATGATCATATCACTTTCGTAGCTGCTTAATGACTGTTCAATAAATGTGCAAACCTTTTCGCAGTTGAAGAAGCTTAGCAACAAGATAAAAAAGGATGATAAAGATGTAGCATCGGCAGAATCTGAAAAGCAGGAAACTGGTGCGGAGGTGATTGATACTATAGATGCTATGACCATGAACAGAACAGCATCCGAAGGTGATTCTTTTGGAACAATACAGCATGAGAATAATAATGACAATGCCAACTCTGTCCGAAGAAAAAAATTTCTGAACCGAAAAGCTCTTAAAGCCCTACCATCAAAGGAAGAAATCTCCAAGAAAAGGTATCGAGTGCTTTTGAAGCGTGTAGTCTTTGCAGTATGTATCCTTTGGATGGTCTTTTGAAGATTTTCCTGGCTGATTTTTTTATCTTTAAAGTGTCATCGTACTTTCATTGGCACATAGAAATGCTTATTTCGGCAGGTTGAGATTTTTAAAAACCCGTTTTTCATGTCATATAACCAGTGAAAAAGAGAGGAAACTTGGAGTCATTTTTATCTTCGGAGAGGGAAAGGTTGTGCTTACATAAAGCAAATAAGTTACTTAGCAGTTTAATATTTACATTCAAAGCTATTCAATTTTGTGAGAATATAGTTGTTAGCTGTTAATAGGAAGAAAAGAGGTTTGGGATTAGCTGGAGTGTTAAAACTCCACTTAGGTGCTAGTATGCCCATGGTGGAGCTTCATACTCACCAGCACCAAGGTGGAAGCTTTGTAAAGTTGTGCCCATTGTAAAAATTACACCTTTTTTGAGTGAGTTTGGCCCCTGCTTTTCGTCCTTTTAGTTACCTGTCATCATGGTGAATTTTTATTTTGGATGTTTCTGTCATTGAAATGCTCAAGCTATTCATATTTCAGGGAAGAAAAAAGGGACCTGCTAAGAAAGGCGAAGACAAGGTAGTGTCACTCTTTTAAGAGGCAGATAACAGCAGTTAAACAAGCTGGTATATCTGCCTTGTTGAACATGATGTGCACTTGTGACCAAATACAAGATGAAGTTAGAAGCTAAATGTAACTTCTATCGAACAGTTGAAGCAGAGAGTTTCGATGGAAAAATTGCTGAAAGTTTACAACCGGGTCACAATCCCATGAGCATGAAGTTCATGATAGTTTTTTTTACGTACAGCATGATACTTGATGCTGCTTCTAGGGCAAAGTTCAGATAGGAGTTTTGTTTTTTACTTGAGGCAACTGGGTTATGATCCCAGATGTGATGCCAAAGTTCCTTGTGGCATTGATGCTCTGTGCCACTGTGATGGATGCTAATCTATAAAGTGTTGAAGCAAAAACTTATTTTTTTTTACCATGTTAGGATCTTTGTTGATTCATAGAAAGCCATTGTAGTTTTCAGCATGAAATGGCAAAGATTATCTGGTTCAATACGACACCCCCCCCCCTTCCTTTTTTCCCTTTTTGTTAGTAATAATCTGTGCTTTGGTCAAGCTTAATACGCACAAATGCCCTTTCGTAACTGGGAAGGGTATGTTCAAATATATGAACATGAATTTTATCTAACTGAAAAGGATCGTGAGCAGCCTTTTTAAAGTCCTGCAGTAAGAGATGAGGGCCTCCAGCAGTGTGTTGTCTGAAGTTCATGGACATAGAGTGACTGGAATCCCTTTCAAACTGAAAAGTTCGGGGCATTTTGTTATCAAGAAAATCAACTCAGATGCTTGTACTTCATTTTCAGTATGGGAGGATAGACTTGGAAGATTCCTGCTCATCTGCAAGTTCTCAAGGGTGCTGACCAGTTAATGAACTCAGCTTTTCTTGCTAAAAGTAACTTTTTGGAAAAGAACTTGAAGCAATAAATTGGCATTGATGTATGCAAAAGTTACAAGGTGGTGGTTGATTTGATCTGCTGATGTTTAACCTATTGTCTGAGCAGTCGTAAATGCTTACCTTACTCCTGTTTGCGTTGAACTACTAGATTGCATATAAAATGTGTTGTATTTTCTAAAATTCTGCTGTAGCTAAGCTAATTCGCACAACAAGTCAATTGACCTTTAAGTTGTATTTACGAAGTGGACTGACTGGCTGGATTCAAATGGGCATCAGACTCCTTTCATTTGGAACTATGTTGGATTTTCAGAATTCATTGGAATCAGAACTTTGGAGCTTCAGTATTATTATGTAAGATAGTATGTTGTGCTAAATTTCTGATGCAGATTGTATAGTGGGTTTTGCCTAAATTCAGTAGACGTACGTAACCTAGGAGCTATAGTATGCTTACATAAGATGGAAAAAATGGATGATGTATCGTATGTTGCAGATTTGGCTTTATATACATCAGAAAACTAGTTGCTTTAGACAAACTATTGCACTAGGAATTTCATATGAATTGTAGACTCATGTATATTTAGTTTTGCACGAGGCAAACACTTTGCCATTAAGAGAGGCACACGTATAACGAGTACCTAAGCTATTTAATAGGCTGAGATATAGGTCACCCTTGAGTAAGTATGAATAAACAATCGCTAGGGCCAATGCACAAGTTCCCCTTGCAGCACAAAGGTACCGTACTATTATCTGCTATGGAAATAGGGAAAAGCCCAACACAAATACATGTTGAGACCTGTTGAAATAGCAGTTGTTTTTGAAAATACTCCCTAAAGAATGATCAAAAGCTGCCACATTGAAAGATGTCTTTCAGCACGTTAGCATGTGCAAGCAATATATAATAAACAGTAAGCTCAGGAATCTTAAATTTAACAGTTTTTTCTGAGGCTATCTTAGAGTCCTAAAGTGCCTCTTGGTTTCCAAGGGAGGCTTGAACTTGGGACCAAAGAAATTTTGGATGCCAAAGTAACCAACTGAGCCAATCCCATTGGGTTAATTAGAGTCCTAAAGTGGTGCAAGCAAGAAATCAATGCTTAATGTTTACAACCTAAAATTTGTAGCAGGCTTTTACAAGTTCCTTGTGCAAGGACATGAGCACATATTTGTAAGTTTATAGCTACACTTGTGATAATTGTAAATGAAATTTACCTTTTTAGTGTTTTGAGGTATTTGTAAATACACTCTTGTCCGTACAATTGCTAACCCGGCACTCACTTGCCATTTTATCCAAGCATGCTTGCTCAGTCTTTATAACAACCCATGAAGGCATGTGACTGAAATCCTCCTTTGCAACAACATGCAAAGCACTGATTTTGCATGGGTAAAAGATTGGGGATAGATAAGATTCTGAATTGGTTTAGAGCAGAATGTCTTCCTATCTTTAAAGATATACGAGTCTAGGTTTTATAAATACGAACTAATTTCATTGTAATTCTTAACGTTGTATTTTGTAGAATGAATGCTGCATGCAGTAGCACCACTTATTCTATGGCTTCAATCAGGGGTTACAATAGAAGGTTCACAATTGTTCATAACACTAGCTGAGTGTTATTTGAGGATATGCTCACCTTAAGAGTCATAAAATTTCTTGTATCTACAATGGAGTTCTGATTAAAAAATGTACCAAGCTATGCAATGCTTTTGCTGAAATCACTTTGTAAAGTCTTATGTTTATTTTGAAGTCTTGTTATTGGAAGCGTAAGTTGCCTAAGGGCTCATCACTTCTGATTCATATCCAAGTCCACAAGTAGTTGCAAACTTTGGCTCTTTAGCATTGATGAAGCACCTAAATCAACAAATATTGGCAACATCTTTATAAAGTGCTTGGGCTACACATAATTTATCATAGGAATCAATGAACCCACGATCAATTAAAACCCTCAAGGATGATATATATGAATCAAACGAATATAGCTATGATGTTTGGAATCTCTCCTATTATTCAATCTTTGGAAGGAGAAGGACACATTTTCCAATGAAGAAGATTGGCTTATTTTTTTACATCAAGTTATGAAATCTTTTTTTTTTATGATTTCTAATCAATAAACAATGAAAATGTGGTTCGAGGTCTCTTTGAAAAGGATAGAATAACAATGGACCTTGTCGTAGGCAAGTTTTCACAAGAATAGGAGCAATTGATGAAGTGCAGTATCACATACATTCATTGATCAATAAGAAAAGAATAAAAATTTATCAATATTTTGAAACCTCTGAAAATGATTCATATCTAATAGTGATGTCATCAAGAATTGGCTCATTAATTATTTAGAGCAAAAATCATTTCATCAAGATTGTTAGTTCTTGATGGAACCAATGTAGCATGTAGAATTAGAGTCGGCTATCTTGCCATATTCTATTACTAAATCTAAATGGGTTTTGAGAATTTGGGAGTAAACTTTTTGCAAGTTTTGTGATTCTTAGTCTATTCATGGTTCGTCGATTATGTAGCACAATCTAATACTAACTGCATTTTTTCTCTAACTAAAAGAGAAGGCTACCTAAATGCAAAATTTTTAATGGATTTCAACATAAACAAACATGTCGCTTTTGAGAACCTCGACCATTGGTTGTCTCCACCCTATATTACTAATAATCCTCTCAATGTCTCTTGATAGGTGTCAAGTCAATCTCTAGCACATTTTTTTTTAATGGAATTGTGTCCACTTTCATTTTCTTTTTATGTATTAAGATTAGTTTTCTATTTACAATACCACAAAAGGTTGTGAATCTATAGCATTAGCCACTGTATCATGTGAATCATTCACAACCATTCAACTTTCTCATGTAAAACAAATTGTATAGTCTATGTGATAATGCAAGTACCAGAGTGTGTAGTCTATATGGTTGTTACCATCACTTTTATAAAATTTTTCCAGTTTTAAGATATTAAATTGTATGTCTATGGATACATTATAGGTTTGATAGGTTGAAAAGTTCATATTATACAATAGAAAAGATAATTTGACACGTTTGAGAACTAAATTTTGAGTAAGAACATTATCTTGGAATATTTTTTGTAGCCTCTAGACAACACACTGACATGCTAAGTGAAATACCTGGAAATATTGTTTTTTGTAGCCTTTAAAGATAGCATGCCGACATGCTAAGTGAAATAGAATTTCTTTTTATTGTAGCCTCCAAAAATAGCAAGCTGGTGTGCTAGGCTATTCAGCCGCAATTTTTTTTTTTTTTTTTGGGCTGATTCGCCTAGTACCCCGGCGTGCCATCTTTGGAGGCTTAAAAAATTAAAATTTTCTTAGTTTGGGACTTCATTATGGGATTTTTAACTATGTACCAAACCACAATTCTTAATAATAAACATTCAAGTAGTGGCATAAAAAAAGTAGCACACCATGTCTTATGTTTTTGTTGAATCATGGCAAGAAAGAAACTCACAAACTCCCAAAATGCCAAGGCCCCATCTAAACCAAGAAGAAACGAAATTATCAAAACCAATTACAAAGAGATTTGACATGGATGGATTTTTTTGGGACTTCAATGAAGAGCAGAGCAAGACTACCTTGCAGCAAACAAAAAGAAATTCCAAAAAGATGAAGAAAATCTTAGATCTATCCTTATTATGCCATGCTATACCAAACATTAATATTAAAATTGGTCTTATTGCAAGAGCATTGTAAAAGACTTTATCATTGTACATGGTTCATAATTTTTAAAACTTTCATAGTGGTTTAAGGGAGCTCATTTACTAGAGTATCTAGGGCTTCTCATAGAGGGAACATGCATGCAACAGTCAAACTAACAATTACATTGGAACTCCAAAATCCAATGTAAAATTTGAGGCATTTACCTTGTGAAAACTAGGAGCTATTTTTAAGGGATTATTTTTTATAAGGCTAGTGAAGTTATCAACAAGAGTTCATAAGTGGAGAAGGCATTGGAGCAACAATTTCAAACCCCTCATTAGCGTTACCAGTGCCTCTCGATCAATAAGGGCCTCAGGCTAATATGGTTGAACTAGAAGCATCTTTTAGCCAAGATGGACATATCAATGGATGGGACTATTTGAAGAATACCGTGATCTTGGTCTTAACGGACAATATGCTATTTATGTTGTCGCACAACAACAATAATCAAGACAATGGACAAGAGCTCCATTAGGATGTTTTCATTGTGGTGGG
Organism: Diphasiastrum complanatum; assembly: GCA_029204225.1. Lineage (NCBI taxonomy): Eukaryota > Viridiplantae > Streptophyta > Lycopodiopsida > Lycopodiales > Lycopodiaceae > Diphasiastrum > Diphasiastrum complanatum. The sequence continues at coordinate 65,169,186 of CM055100.1, read as the reverse complement.
AATCACCGAATAACAGAATGTCCGAATAAAGGACCATTTTGTCGAGAATGTGGTTATGAACATTGCTATAAATGTTGTCCGGCTAGACCAAAGTTGCCAACCACAACTACACTAGTTAACTTGTTTTCAATCAGTCCAAGGAAATCTTATAGAATAAGCTCATGCACACTTCAAAGGAAGACAAATGAGCACCAATGATTCTTTCACAAGAGCTCAAAAGCAAAGGGATTGTTTTTGAACCACCACTTGTGGAAACAAACCAGTGATTGATCAACCTTCAACATCCGAGGTATATCCTAACATGGAATCAGGAAAGAAGAAATATCATAATATGAGGCAATGTATAAAAGATTTTCAAGTAGAACAAGCATTAGAAACTACTAGAGTTGCTGCTCTAAAGCCACTTGTACCCATTGTCATTGGAAGTATGCCGAATCCATTACATAGTTCGAATCAACAAATAGTTGCAAATATTCAATTACATTATATTTGGTACCTTATGTAAAGAAAGTTTTTGCAGGATGATCAACAGATCCAGAACCAAAGATCCAAAGTGAACTTTTATATTGTGCTAAATTTGAAAATTAAATGAAATTCTCCATATAGGGGCAGCATGGAAAAGTGAGCAACATAAATATTACTTTGCCCATTGTTGGAGGGTTTGCGGATCCCAAGGCAACCCTAACCCTAGTTAATAAGTGAGAGAGATTTGGTGTCCAACCCGATGACCACATAGTTATTTGATTGACTAGTTAAAAGTCAATAAAGGACTTTAGGCCTTTTTGCGGGACTTTTAATGTCGTAGGGCCTAAATGTCAAGTTAGTGAATAAAGTTGGGTTTCCCTCCAATTTTGATGGTTCCCACACTTTTTTAAATTTGAATAAAAAGAGAGGCAAGACTGGACCAATAGGATTCAGAGGCCAGGGTCCTCCTCTCTACTATAAAAATGGGACCAACTCGAGTGGCTCCTGATGTTCATTTTCTCATTTCAATAAAAGCAGATTGGTTCTCTTTAGAAATGGATTGATGAATGTCCTTGCTTTTCCTCTCTTTTCCTCCATTTCTCATGCTTTCTTTGGATTTTGCTAATTGTTGGATATGATCATTATGCTATTTCTTATGTTTTTTGTGAGAGAGAAAGGGAGAGAGAGAAGAGTAAGTTTCTATCATTGTTGTGGATTTAGGATTTATGGAAGTAGGGTTAATGGATAGAGTGTTAATGCTTAGAATTAATAGATGTTAGTGTTAGATCCTCCATTCATGTTGAAATCTGAACTATACTATCGCTCTCATGGGAATGAATCTACGCGTGACAACTAACTCTGTCTCTTTGATGCTAGATTGACTAGATCTTGGATTCTAGATAGGCAAGAAAAGAAACCCACTACAATTTTGGCGCCGTTGCCGGGGAGCTACGCCAATTTTTCAGTTTGCAGCATGTTTGGTTGATGGTTAGCTTGCATTAGGCATCTTGTCGTGGCATGAATAATGTTAAATCTGTATTTTAGGATTAGTTTGGGATTGATTTTGCTTGATTTGAGTGGATTTGCTTGTTTGAAATCTAATCTGATTATTAAACAGGAAAAGCTATTCAGATCACCAATCTTAAGATTTATTTGGATATGAGATATCAGAGAAAATAACAAAAATCGGCCAAATCTGTCAAATTTGGTCAAAAAGAGACAAAAAGCGTCATCAGAGCTTAGAAATTTTTACCCTCTTTCAGGATACCTTCGCCGAGTTGCAGACACCTTCGGTTTTGTTTACAAAACCTTCAGGTTAAAGGGCGAAGATTAATTTCCATCATATTTCTAGAAACATAAAAAAAACCACCAAAAACCACCGAAAATTATCAAAACCCTAAAAAATATAGAAAAAGAACCTTCGCCCAATTCACTGTGCTTAGATGTGATTTAGATCTATTTGCTGCCAGGTCGACGAAGGATAATACCAAGAATAGAAAGGGTTTCAGAGAATCAGTTGTCATATTGTCATATTTTTGCCAAAAAAGGCACTTTTTTGCAAAACTACCAGTATTATTCTTGATCCTTCGCCAAAACCTTCGTTGAGTTTCCAAAACATTCTATTTATAGAAAAATACTATTTTTAAGTTCGGCGAAAATTCTTCTTGATCAGATCACAAAAAATCTTGAATTTTATCCTCGCCAGATTAGAGAAACTGTATTTTCTTGAGTCAGAAAGCTTCGTCCGGTTTTCCATAGTTTTATCTGTGTCTGATCTTCCATCTGAGAAGTCGACGAAGGTTATTTCCCAAGAAATTGCTAGAAAAGTGTTAAGAGAGTTTTTTTTTCCAAGATAGCACTGTTGAACCTTCGCCGAGCCAACCTGTGAGATTTATCCTCAAGATAAACTTAAGCTGTTTCCTATGGCCTTAATAGGCGCAGCACAAGATTGGTATTATAACCAAGATGAAACTGAACGTACAGATTGGGAGGTTGTTAAACGAGCCCTTATCACACAGTTCAAACGCGGAAGTTTATGGAAGAACCTTTTCTACCTCTTAGTAAAATTAAAATGGGAAAGCGGGAAATGGTTCGAGATTACATCGAAAGGGTGAAACGTCTTAGATCTGAATGTCAACCTGAGCTGATTAATGAAAAGGCCATGATTATGTGGTTTTTGTCAGGTCTACCTAAACGGATCAGACATGAGGTGAAATGCCATAATGAGTATGCACTTTTGCAAAATGCTATGGACGATGTAATTCGGGAGGAGGATGAAGATTCGGATGATGAGCCGAATGTCAGTATATTGCCTTATACAGCAGGGCAGACTACTACGACATCCACCACTATTGCATCAACGAATGCCAATGCTACTATAGAAATGATGCTCAATGAGTTTGAGAAACTTGGGAAGACCCAGCAAAAACAGTTGGAAAAGTTGTAGTTGCAATTTGATGAGAAGATCAAAGCATTAGAAAATTTTCACGGAGAAGCGAACAAGGAACCTGAGAAGTTTGCAAAGACTTTTCCTACCAGGAAAAATGTCTGGTGTTCTATTTGTACAGGAAATCACACAGTGAACGAGTGTCCTCGACTAAAAAAACGAATGGAAATCAGTGTTTGCCATCTGTCTAATTCACCTGACCATGAGACTGCTTTTTGAAACTTCCACCCTCGAATAATTCAGCAACGGTATGCCCAGATGGGATATCGAGAACCACAGTATGGAGGAAATCCAGCAACCAGACTACGACAATCTACTCTTGGATACCCGAAACGTCTAGCTTTGCCTGCCCCACCAAAACACTATGCTCCTCCTGCCAATTTGATGGAACCAGAACCTTACGGAAGTGTTGAGCAATGGAGCTATGGTAATGATCAGGAAGGTGGATCTTCAGAACAGTATGCCATTTATGTTGCCGCTCAACAACAAGCCTTGAGAAATTGGGCCAGAGCACTGCTTGTATGCTTTGCATGTGGAGAAAATCACAGAGTTGCAGAATGCCCAAATAAAGGAAATACCAAGAGGGTTACCATAATGCCCAAGTATTTTCAGCTTTTGATGAGAATCAATAATAGGTACTGTAGGTTACATGTATCTGAGTTATGTCGCCAACCCTTGCCAGTTGCGGGTACATTCTTATTACGTGCCAATGCTGCAAAGGCATAAATGAAAAGATTTGGGATTGGCTATGGACAAAATCACCATCCATATGCCCAATTGGCCAATCATCCATCAGCCTTACAGCTGGAACATTTCAGTGGACTTTCATTGTGCCTTACAAGCATATCAGAGAGAGTATGTCCACTCTCTGGATCCAACGGTGAGACAATCGGTAATGTTTAATAAAGATCTAACTCTGTTGGCGTCAGTGGCAACCAAATGGGACGATTGCCTTCCTACCCTGACATTCGTTCCAAATAAGCCGATGGCCTCAGAGCAAATCAAAGATCAGCTGTCGATTGCTCGATTGTATTTCCGCGCAGCTATGATGGGCGGCTCTTGGGAATCTCGCTTCACCTCATGGACAACTTCCAAGTGGATTGTCAGAGCCCACCGTTGTTTCCTGTCACACAACTTGGATTTCAATACTGCACACCTTGACTTTATGGAGAAGGTGCAGTATCATTTAATTAAGATTTGACGCGAAGCCAATAAAAGTCCCCAATAACTGCATATTGCAGGTGTCGTGGGACCGCCACCAGTTTTGGTGGGGGATACTGTTGGAGGGTTTGCGATCCCAAGGCAACCCTAATACTAGTTAATAAGTGAGAGGGATTTGGCACCCTGCGTGTGTAAGTCCAACCCGATGACCACATAGTTATTTGATTGATTAGTTAAAAGTTAATAAAGGACTTTAGGCCTTTTTGCAGGACTTTTAATGTCGTAGGGCCTAAATGTCAAGTTAGTGAATAAAGTTGGGGTTCCCTCCAATTTTGATGGTTCCCACACTTTTTTAAATTTGAATAAAAAGGGAGGCAAGATTGGACCAATAGGATTCAGAGACTATTGGTATTTCTTATGTTTTTTGTGAGAGAGAAAGGGAGAGAGAGAAGAGTAAGTTTCTATCATTGTTGTGGATTTAGGGTTAATGGAAATAGTGTTAATGCTTAGTGTTAATGGATGTTAGTGTTAGATCCTCCATTCATGTTGAAATCTGAACTATACTATCGCTCTCATCGGAATGAACCTACGCATGACAACTAACTCCGTCTCTTTGATGCTAGATTGACTAGATCTTGGATTCAGGTTAGGCAAGGAAAGAGACCCACTACACCAATCAAGCCTAAGCAGTTTGCTCAAGAAGCCATAGTAGTGGTTGATGGTGGATTTGGAGTTAATCTAATTTCTTTCAAATTATATGAGAAATGAGGACTTTCGAAGCTAAAACCAGCAAACTTTGCAATAAAGTTGGCAAATTAGTCAAGTGTAGTGGAAGACATATCAATAAAAGTGACAAGTGTTCAATTTGTCATTACCTTTGTGGTAATGGATTTACTTGATGCACTATTAGTTTATCGAATATTGTTGGCGTGTCCTTGGTCATGAGTTGAAATAGATCCAAATTATCTTTGCTATTTGACTCCCTTTGATGCTCTTGACTAGCTCCAAATTGCCACCTTTCCTTTTGTGTTGTTGAAGCCCTTCAAGATCAACTTATTGATCTTCCTCTTGAACATCAAAGTCATTGACTAAGACTTATTTTCCAAATTGATTGATTGCTTCCATTCCATGAAAACCACCATCCACTTGCATAGCATCATTTACACAAGAAGATGAACCAAAACATGTGAGTAAAGCAAAGCTTGTACCTTCAACTTGCTTACCCTTCTCATCATATGTATTCCTAGATGGCTTTTATCTTTCCCTTGAGGATCTTCTTAGAACTTGACTTGGAGAGGCATCTCCACCATCACCATCCAAAGAACCATCTTCATCACCATAAAAAATGTTAGATTGATCAACATCAACAACTGTGATGCCACTTTATTGTTATATTGAATATCAACCTCAATATGGCATGATATCTCGAAAATGAAGATATAAGCTGGATAAGTATAAATCATGAGGGAGCCTAAGTCATATTTCAAGAATATATCTCCTAAGTACTTGCCTTATAATAAAGGGCAAGACCTTTAAAAGGAAAGACATAGCTTTGGACAGCCTTTACTAGGTCGTCCACATGAAACGACTAGATATGAAAAGATATGATAAACTACAGTAATCTTAACTCTCAGTTAAATATACCTCTTATGGTATAATTGAACGTGTACTCAATCTAGTTGTTAACTAGACCCTTTCGCGGGAGCGACGCACCTGTTGTTTTAGAGGTGTGTTTGTTAGCCCCGTAGAACATATATTGATCTCACACTTCAGTCTCGAGCATCAAGAGAGAAGAGTTTATGCATATGTAAGAGGTTGAAGAAGTGAATAGTGTGCTGAGAGTTATTCTCCCTTATCTCTGCTCTCCGCACTGTTGAGTGTGAGTGATCATGAGTCTACTAACAATTTCTAACGCAATACATGAATTACTCTCTGATCAGACAGACTCTCTAGCGCATTACAGTCATTTGTTGTGTATCCGTAAAGCATGCTCTAAAGAACTGTCTTAAAATCATCTTATTTGTCTATTGCAAATACTTTCTTTTCGGCACTCAAATAATGACTATCTTTGGTACAGTCTAGCACGATCATTGAATAAAGCTGTATGTATACATATGAGATGACAGTCCTTGTCTGAAGAATTGAGTCTTTGATCTGTGTTCCTGATTGTAATTGACATAAGTTTCTAACGTGCTCTAAAACTATTTGTGTTCTTTAACTATTAATTTGGACTTAAGTTGTTGAGGACTTCTGTCTAGAAACGAATAGTTCGCGAATGTGATTAATCAATTGTTTGCACAGCCATGAATACATCGAACATTTCTTGGTCCTCTGTTGACACCTTAATCAGCCGAAGTGTAGTATAGCTGTACTACTCTGATAACATCTCATCTGTAGAACACGTTTCATTCGATTTGATAGAGGCTAGATTGTTGTTTTGAAATTATTAACATTACATTTCCCAAACATAAGTAATACTGGTTACTTTCTAATGTCTGTCGACAACCAGAATAACACTCTAGACCACTTGTCATAAATTGTACCAAATTTCTAACGTTGTCCTTTGTGGGAATGACACTATTTACTACAAAATCTATATTAACCTTGTTGGTATAGTACAACAACAACATCAAGCTTATCCACATTCTCCTCTTCAAAGACAATGTCATTAACTTTCTTTGACTTAGGAATGTAAATCCTATAAGCTTTTCTTACTTCACTATTGTTCTGCGAGAGTTCAACTTTATGGAAATTTGAGAGCCTACTAAACTTCGTACTGAATACCATCTTTGGAAACTAAGGCATGTCTATGAAAATGTTTTCTTAGGGTTTCTTACATAGGAAGTGTTGTAAATGGGAGACAAATATAAGAGATGCCATCGCTTTCAATTCAAACGAAATGTATTAAAGCTTAGAGTTGGATTGTATGTTACTCCCCATTAAGCAATCTAGTGAATGCCAACTAAATTCTTTTATGTTTTAAACATAGAACGATGCAATCACAAGGCGTAGAATTGGAAGATAAACAAGATATGGTAGCCGTTAGTACGCTAGACTTGTGAATATGTTTTGGTTCATAGAAGCTGGAATGGCATGGATTTGCCCAAGCTTCATAGCACTCGTACTTACATAAGGCTTCATAGAGTTCGATGGGTCAGTATGGCACAGATCTACCCTGACACCTAATGTTGTACCTGAACCATATATGTTTTATAATTTTTGAATGAAAATGATTGCTTCACTCATATGTCAAATTACATTTGAAATTTCATACGTTGTTTATGTCCTAAAATTGATCAACATGGCTTCTGCCCTGATACCGTAATACTATTGGGAAGATTGGACAAATGATATGCAATTGAATTTATGCTGATAAAATAGTCAATCTTGTTTCGAACATGGATAACAACTGATGCTCAGCTATGACACCTCTCTTCCTCTGGTACTAACTCGTGCGATTTTGTGTTGTGGAATTACTACGAGCTACACTTTACAACAAAACAGAGCAGCTGAATGGAAGAACCGCACACTATTGGAAGCTGCACGATACATGATTTTGCCTCAAATCTTTTGGGCAGAAGCGATCTCTACGGCCTGCTATCTGCAAAATTACTCTAGCACTAAAGCAGTTGATTCCAAGACACCGTTTGAAGCCTACTATGGCTACAAACCAAGTTTGAAACACCTACATGTTTTCGGATGTCTCTGCTATGCACAAGTGCCGTCTAATCTGAGGAAGAAACTGGACCTAGTAAGCTGTAAAAATATCTTCATCGGCTATTCAACATCACACAAAGCATATCGTGTATATGATGTTGTTATGGGCCAGATCTCAGCTAGTCACGATGTTGTCTTTCTTGAACAAAAGTATCTCGATTTCAAGCTGAAGCAGCCAATGCAAGAGCATGCCATAGTAGCTCCACCCTTTATCGATAGGCAACAACCTACGATTGTTCAAACAATGGATTTCATCCCAATGGCTCCACTTATCATCGATGGGCCTAGACACATGATTGTTCAACCGCAAGATGCTATGATCCCAGTCATTTACCAAGGAGAATTGCCTGCTCATGCACCTACAGTTCGACAATCTGTAAGAGAACGACAACACTTGATCACTTCGTCCCTCAGGCTTTCATCAGACATGACGAACCTGCCACCGTGACATAAGCCCTGTCAATGCCCGATGCAGACAAATGGAAAGTTTCCATGGATGTTGAGTATCAGTCTCTAATGAAGAACAAGTCCTGGAGTCTTGTCAATCCTCCTACAGGTGTAAAACCAATTGACTCCAAGTGGATCTTCAAGCTAAAGCTTAAACCAGATGGATCAATATCCAAATGGAAAGCTAGACTGGTGGTTAAAGGATTTGAACAAGTATATGGGATAGACTACATTGAGACCTTTAGTCTAGTGGTAAAGCATCAGTCTATTCATATCTTATCCTTCTGTTGGAGGGTTTGCGGATCCCAAGACAATCCTAACCCTAGTTAATAAGTGAGAGGGATTTGGCACCCTGCGTGTGTAAGTCCAACCCGATGACCACATAGTTATTTGATTGATTAGTTAAAAGTTAATAAAGGACTTTAGGCCTTTTTGCGGGACTTTTAATGTTGCAGGGCCTAAATGTCAAGTTAGTGAATAAAGTTGAGGTTCCCTCCAATTTTGATGGTTCCCACACTTTTTTAAATTTGAATAAAAAGAAAGGCAAGACTGGACCAATAGGATTCAGAGACTAGGGTCCTCCTCTCTACTATAAAAAGGGACCAACTCGAGTTGCTCCTGATGTTCATTTTTCTCATTAGAAATGGTTTGATGAATGTCCTTGCTCTTCCTCTCTTTTCCTCCATTTCTCATGCTTTCTTTGGATTTTGCTAATTGTTGGATCTGATCATTATTGGGATCGCTATTTCTTATGCTTTTTGTGAGAGAGAAAGGGAGAGAGAGAAGAGTAAGTTTCTATCATTGTTGTGGATTTAGGGTTAATGGAAGTAGGGTTAATGGATATAGTGTTAATGCTTAGTGTTAATGGATGTTAGTGTTAGATCCTCCATTCATGTTGAAATCTGAACTATACTATTGCTCTCATGGGAACGAACCTACGCGTGAAAACTAACTCCGTCTCTTTGATGCTAGATTGACTAGATCTTGGATTCAGGATAGGCAAGGAAAGAAACCCACTACAATTTGGCGCCGTTGCCGGGGAGCTACGCCAATTTTTCAGTTTGCAGCATGTTTGGTTGATGGTTATCTTGCATTAGGCATCTTGTCGTGCATGAATAATGTTAAATCTGCATTTTAGGGTTAGTTTGGGATTGATTTTGCTTGATTTGAGTGGATTTGCTTGTTTGAAATCTAATCTGATTATTAAACAGGAAAAGCTATTCAGATCATCTACTGCCAGGTCGGCGAAGAATAATACCAAAAAAAGAAAGGGTTTCAAAGGATCAGTTGTCATATTGTCATATTTTTGCCAAAAAGTCACTTTTTTGCAAAATTACTAGTATTACTCTTGATCCTTCACCAGAACCTTCGTCAAGTTTCCAGAACATTCTAGTTATAGAAAAATGCTATTTTTAAGTTCGGTGAAGATTCTTCTTGATTAGATCACAAAAAATCTTGATTTTTACCCTCGCCAGATTACAAAAACTGTACTTTCTTGAGTTAGAAACCTTCGTCCGGTTTTTCATAGTTTTATCTGTGTCAGATCTTCCATCTGAGAAGTCGGCGAAGGTTATTTCCCAAGAAATTGCCAAAAAAATGTTCAAAGAGTTTTTTTTCTCCCAAAATAGCATTGTTGAACCTTCGCCGAGCCAACCTTCGCCAGTCCTATTTTTAGTTTTTGATTTTCCAAGTCTCTGTCAAAATTTGGATCAAATCTGATATGTTATGAATTGGATTATGAGAGACTTATTATTTTTGAGAAGTATCGATTGATTGAATTTCGGAAATTTTTCATCATATATAGTCAAATTCTTGAAAAGTGGAATAAAGCTAGCAGATCTAATCTGAAATAGTTTATTTGAAAAAATCTATATCCAATCTCATTATCGATTTTATCTAAATTTGTAAAGATGGCTGCCCTTGGAGCTGCTCCTGGAGGTACTCCACAGGAGGTCAATCCAATTATCGTTAGAAAAGCACCCCGATTGGATCCACCCAAATATAATGGATTAACAGATCTAGTTAGATTTCTTCAGATCTATGCTGAATTCTGTGAGGTCTATGGTGAGATTTATCCTCAAGATAAACTTAAGCTGTTTCCTATGGCCTAAATAGACGCAACACAAGATTGGTATTATAACCAAGATGAAACTGAGTGTACAGATTGGGAGGTTGTTAAACGAGCCCTTATCACACAGTTCAAACCGCGAAAGTTTATGGAAGACCCTTTCCTACTTTTAAGTAAAATTAAAATGGGAAAGCGGGAAATGGTTCAAGATTACATCGAAAGAGTGAAATGTCTTAGATCTGAATGTGAACCTGAGCTAATTAATGAAAATGCCATGATTATGTGGTTTTTTTTAGGTCTACCTAAATGGATCAGACGTGAGCTGAAACGTCATAATGAGTACGCACTTTTGCAAAATGCTATGGACGATGCAATTCGGGAGGAGGATGAAGATTCAGATGATGAGCCGAATGTCAGTATGTTGCCTTATACAGCAGGGCAGACTACTATGACATCCACCATTATTGCATCAACAAATGCCAATGCTACTGCATAAATGATGCTCAATGAGTTCGAGAAACTTGGGAAGACCCAGCAGAAACAGATGGAAAAGTTGCAGTTGCAATTTGATGAGAAGATCAAAGCATTGGAAAATTTCCACGAAGAAGCAAACAAGGAACCTGAGAAGTTTGCAAAGACTTTTCCTACCAAGAAAAATGTCTGGTGTTCTATTTGTACAGGAAATTACACAGTGAACGAGTGTCCTCAATTAAAAAAACGAATGGAAATCAGTGTATAATTCAGCAACGGTATGTCCAGATGGGATATCGAGAACCACAATATGGAGGAAATCCAGCAGCAAGACTGTGATAATCTACTCTTGGATACCCGAAACATCTAGCTTTGCCTGCCCCACCAAAACACTCTGCTCCTCCTGCCAATTTGATGGAACCAGAACGTTACAAAAGTGATGAGCAATGGAGCTATGGTAATGATCAGGAAGGTGGATCTTCAAAACAGTATGCCATTTATGTTGCTGCTCAACAACAAGCCTCGAGAAATTGGACCAGAGCACCACTTGGATGCTTTGCATGTGGAGAAAATCACAGAGTTGCAGAATGCCCAAATAAAGAAAAATTTGTACCATTCTATCATGATTGTGGATATGGGCATTGCTATAAAGACTGTCCAGCAAGACCGAAGCCACCACCAGCTGCAGCACCTGTAAATTTGATAACAATCAAGCAAGGACTAGTAGTTCAGAATAAACCAAGTGCACCCTTGTTGGTGGTCACCATAGCACAAAAGCAAAAAGAAGTGGATCCAGTACCTGCTGATTCTATACCAATATTTTGTCTAGCAAGATCAATATTTCATTGGGAGAGTTCCTAAAGCTGGTGCCAAAAGCAAAAGAAGTTTTAGCGCAAAAGTTAGCTCAAGAAGAACTAGAAGTCCATCAGGAGCCGCTTTTTTGTGCTGGATTTGAAGAATCTAATGATGTACTCCATGTTGGAGCCGCTTGGGAAAGTGAACAAAAGAATATCACTCTGCCGATACAACATAGACAATTTTCTAAAGAAGCAGCCATGATAGATGGCAGTTCAAGAGTTAACCTGATTTCTACAAAGCTATGTACAAAATGGGGCCGTACAAAGATTAATCCTGCTACTTTTGCTATTAAGCTAGCTGATCAAACGACAATTCGTCCACGAGGAATAGTACAAGATATACCTGTCAGGATTGCAGGAGTACAGTTCGTCATTACTTTCGTCATGATGGACTTACCACAAGCACATGTCTACCGAGTTCTCTTAGGACATCGATGGTTACGAGTTGTGCAAGTAATTCATATCTAGGGTACCGGAAAAAACACTTTTGAAAATCGTGAACGTGCAGTTAAAGTTGATCCTACGACTTGGACTATCAAACCAGTGGTTCAAAAAGCGGATGACGATTCATCAACAACGGATCACACTTGTGATTGACCAGAGAAAAAATTGGGAGTTCACTACGATTCTCAAACGGATACTGTCAATTGGAATGAAGCTCCAACAATTGATTGTACAACATGATATATGTGTCAACAAGATATTCAATCAGAGTTGAGCGAGATTTCCTTATTAGATCGAACATTGGATACGCCAATCACGTTACCACTAAATGCATTGAATGTAGGCTGGATATCAACGGAACCTATACCAGATCCAATTGAGGATGATCTCATACCAATGAGCCATGCCTTAACTTATGATGGCAATGCAGAACTTACGGATGAGCAGACTTTACATCATATGGATCCGACCAGATTTGGAGTGCGTAATATTCCTGATGAACCAACAATCAAATCGTCCAAAGCAGTTATATTGAAGGGAGACAAGATCACAGGTTCGCTGACGAAAAAACAAGCTAAGCAACATTATAATACGATCCTGAAATGAGAAAATCTCTCTGAAAAGATCGATTCAAAGGAAGTGCCGTCTCTATTGGATAAAGGCAAAGGAAAAGTCAAGAATGATTCTTCAAGTCATATTTCCAGCAAGACATCATCGTCTAGGAAGTCTTCACCTATGAAGAAAGATTTATCATCCCAAAAGTCATCACCTCCACGATCAATTCCTGCTAAGAAGGCTAAATGAAGATCCAAGACAAGTCCTTTCGAAAAAGAACAAGCAAATGTAGTCCAACATGATATGCCAGAGCGTTTTAAACGTTATACACTGGATGATGTGGTTATCATGTTACCTAAAGCACATCGTGAACCTGAAGAACACATGCCAGAATCTAAAGAGGTTTACGATGGCCCAACTAGGACGCAGCCAATGAATCTTGCTGAACCAGGAGAACCGGAAAAGATTGTACAAGTAGGATCACAACTTACTCCTGAACAGTATCAAGCACTCCGTTTGTTACTTATTAAGTATCAAGATTGCTTTGCATGGACTTCTCAAGATTTGAAGGGTATTCCGACATCAGTGATTGAACATACCATATCTTTAGTACCCGATGTAGTTCCAAAGGCTACAAAGTTCTATCGTTGTAATCCTAATGTGGCAGATCTGATAAAGAAAGAACTTCAAAGATCGTTTGACGTCGATTTTATTTATGAGATCGAGTATACAGATTGGATTTCACCGATTGTCATTGTTCCTAAGAAAAATGGAAAATTGCGAATTTGTGTGAATCTGAAAGCATTGAATAAAGTGACACGGAAGGATCACTTTCCGTTACCTTTTAGTGAAAGCATTTTGGATCACCTTGCTAGAGGGGAAGCTTATAGTTTCCTGGATGGATTTAGTGGTTACAACTAGGTTAAGATTGCACCTGCCGATCCCCACAAAACTACTTTTGCAACAGAATGGGGCACCTATGCTTAAAAAGTAATGTCGTTTGGACTCTGTAATGCATCAAGTTCATTCCAAAGAGTAATGCAATTTGCCTTCAAAGATTATCTGCAGAAATTTCTTGAAATTTACTTGGACGACTTGGGAGTTCATAGTACAGATACAGACCACCTGGATCGATTGGAGAAAGTATTTGAAAGATGCCGCAAATATCAGATTTCTCTAAATCCAAAAAAATGCCAGATATGGGTTTCGCACGGAGTTGTGCAGATGAGAAAGAAATTAATGTTCGTGATCAACCTCGAAGGAACTTAGAATCTGCTTTGCACAGGAACACAGATCATGCTACACAGTAACACAGACAGAAAACACTCTCCACAGCAAGCTCACATAGCAACTGTATTTCTCAAAATGAAATTACACTGTACATATAGTTGTTCACTCAGACAACCCATGCATGACCCAAGTTGCCGTTGGCGGGACACGTGTCCCATCGACTTGCCTCGTGGCGAGGCCAACTGATCCTTATCCACTGATAGAACCCACAGTACAGTAGCACAGTGATTCTACTTTAATTCTAACTCTCCCCCTTAAAGTAGAGTCTACTTTATATACAGTCATACACATAGCTTTAAAGTCAACAAACTCTAAAAGCTAGTGAAGAGGGCCCTGAAGGAGTGAAGTGCATTTTGGCCTTCAACTTCATTAAAAATTTTCATACTGAAATGGGAGTTGGGTCCCTTCACAAGTGAAGAGTGAAGTTTATTCAAGGTGAAGAAACAGTTCAAAAACAAAAAAATCCCTAGTTTTAGGTCCTTTGCCCGTTTTGACCCAAACGAAAGGCTATAACCTCCAAATGAAGGGCACCCGAACTGTACCTGCAAATACGGTACAACAAAACAGAGTGATTACAGCGGAGAAAGTGTTTGGAGTGTGCCAGAAGTGATTTCACCATTCCACTGGGCACGTTGTTGGGAGTTGACGACTGAGTGCATTTCGAAAGGCGATGCCGATTTGGCTTTCAAATTGGTGGAAAAGCGGTGAGTGGCCTGGTAAGAGAAAAAGTGTAGGTCATTATTTTCAACTTTTGACATCACTGTTGGCCTCGCCATACTGTTTTTAGCCTATGGCAGAAGTTTCAAGCAGTTTTGCGATGGCAAACATGGGAGAGTCCATTTTGAGTGAAAGTAGCAAATTGGATGGGATTTTCAACTATGCAGTGTGGAAATTCAAAATGAAAAACATACTGATGGAGAAAGACACGTGGGAAGTCATCACAGGTGATGAGAGAAGGCTGCCAAATGAAACGGATATCAAAGTGTTCGACAAAAAGATGAGGAAAGCTTTGACCTTCATTGACTTGTCAATGAAGGATCACATCACTACCCACATTTGTGATGCTATTACACCCAGACAGGCATGGGATGTGCTAAAGGAGCAGTTTGAGACGTCGAATCCGTCAAGAATCATGTTTCTGAAGTCAAAGATGAATAGTGCCCGAATGGAACAAGGAGAGCACATTCAAACGTACATGACCAGAATCAAGACAATGAGGGATGAACTGCATTCTATTGGTGAGCGCATACGTGATGTGGAGCTGGTGCACAATGCATTGTGCGCCATTGCAGAACCCTATCAGATGTTTGTGAGCGGAATAACATCAAGAGAAAGATTGCCAACCTTTGACGAACTCACATGAATCTTGATGCAGGAGTTGCTGCATATGACAAAGCTATAACAATTATTGTGTCTATCTTGTAATCAAATCATGTTCTTGGAAGACCAATTAACTTACCTACAGTGGGACGGCAAAGACCTGAACACATTCGTGCGAAAAATAAAAAATCTGTTATTTCCTTGCAGAATTCTGGTGCAGAAAATACAATTTCTAAGGAAAAACAGTTTAGTTATTTCATTCGAGCCCTACCCAGGTCATTCCACACAACAAGAACCTTATTGGTGAAAGATGCGACTATGACACTTCAAAAGGCAATAGACGGAGTTAAGGAGGAAGTAGAAGCTCGTGAACGTTATGATGACAATGCTGATTTTGAAAATGCTCTATTTACTCAAAAGAATAAATATTCTAAGAAGTCTAAGTTTAAGAGGGAGTCGTCTAAGAAGAATGAGTCTAAGACTAATGAACAACAATCTGGAAAACAATAGAAGAATTCTGGTGATAAGAAGATCTACAACAGATGCAGAAGATCAGGTCACAAAGAAGAAAAGTGCTGGTTAAGGGACCAGCCACTTGGTTTTGTAAACCAAGAATATCCAGAACATGGATGTCACATGAATAAAAGCATTTATGGTCTGAAACAAGCAGCTAGACAATGGTATAGAAAGAAGGACAAAGCACTACGTTCCTTAGGCTTCAAATCTCTATTTGTTGAGTCAAATGTCTATATCAAGCATGTCCAAAATAAAATAATCATTCTAGTTGTCTATGTTGATGACACACTTATTTTCTCAAGAAGTAATAAGTTAATTTCAAATGTCAAAAGAGACATTTCTGAAATATTTGAGATCGCTGACCTAGGAGAAGCTAAAATTTATCCAGGCTTGCAGATCCTGAGAGACTTTGAAGGTGGTAAGTTGTATCTTCACCAACAAAAGTACACTCAAAAGTTCATTGAAGACTTCAACATGCTCGAATGCAAAGGTGTACATACTCCCATGATACCTGGAACAATACTGAGCAAGGTAGATTTTCCGCAGACTGTCGAGGAAGAGGAATGAATGGCCAAAATACCCTATCATAGGCTGGTTGGATCATTGGTATATCTAGCAGACAACATCATACCTGATATAGTTTGCAGTATACAGGCTGAGACAATATAATCAGAACCCATGATCGTTGCATTGGAAGTTGACAAAAGAGAGTACTACAATATCTCCAGGAAACGAAAGACTATGGACTGTGTTATTTGAATGAAGCTGGATTTCACATCAAATCTTATAGTGATGCAAGCTGGGCATCCATGAAGGATGATAGCAAAAGCATTTCAGGAGGTTGTACTCTCGCAGCCATACTCGAGATAAGCAAGAAGCAAACATCAGTAGCTCAATCTTCCTGTGAAGCGGAATATGTAGTAGCAGCCAAAATGGAAAACAACTGATTTGGATTAAACAGATGTTGGAAGGATTTGATGAATCTATTTCTAAACCTTATGTCTTGTTAATGGATAACACTTTGGCAATCTATCTTACGAAAAATCCTGTATTTCACTCAAAAACGAAGCACATAGCTAGCAAATATCATGTGATTTGGGACTTAGTCGAGAAGAAGATATTGAAGATAGTATTCATACCCATAGAGGAAATGACAGTTGATATCTTTACAAAGCCACTCAATCAAGATTCTACTAACAAAGCGCACAGTTTACTTGAAAAAGGATGAGAAAGAAACGAATGCAAACTCGAAACATTTTTATTCGTTATCAACCTTGAAGGATTTGTGAACTTTGTCTTGCACTCAACTCAAAAGATTCATGAAACAGTTACTCGTAGAAGCTCGTGGCTTTCTTGTTGAAGCTTAAAAGATTCGTGAACAGAATCTTGTCGCGAAATATTTTGTTTCTCAGATGTCGCAAAATTGTCGCAAACAATTTGCGAAATCTTCTGGACTATTCTTCAAGCTCACCTGTCGCGAACAGTTCACGAAATATTATAGATTTCTTCTTCAAGCTCAAGAATTGTCATCTGTCATGAAAAATTCGCAAAAGACGAAAATGTCGTGAAGAGACAAGTGTCGTGAATAATTCGTGAAACACGAAGCTGAGACAAAGAGATAGATTGTCATGAACTATTTGCAAACAAAATTTATTCGACTCTGGAAACAGAGCATCTATTTGTATATCAATCGTCGTAAATGGTTAAATATCTACTGTTACAGCATTAAAAGGCCAAAAGACCTGTAAATAAAAGGCCAAAAGACCGTGTAGCAATATAAATACATGTGCACTACTCATTGTAACAACTCAGTCAATCAGAGACACAACAATTAAATAAGACAGCAAGAGATGTATATTGATGAATTAGATTTAAAATTATAAAAATCGTTTTTTGATCAATCGTTTCTTATTGTCTAGATTGTCTTAAGTTGTCTCTTACTTCCACATATAATTTCTACACGCATATTCAATCAGAGCTAATACTATTCTATTAGTACATAGATCAGATATAGACCCAATTGAAGACACTGATACTAGTTTGATTTATTCAAACTTTTATTGTGTTCTCTGTGGAAGAATAATTACTATTTTTTCTACATAAATATCTAAAAGTCTGAGCTAGAATGCTCAAGAGAGTTCAAGCTTGAAAGTTTGATAGAGAGCTAACAACAATACTTTCTGATTGTGAATGATCTGCTTGATAAGAGTGCAGAAAGTGTCGTGTAATAACACTCAACTCCTTCACAATTCACAATGATATTTCAGATATTGATCATTGATAATGAGATGTATGAATATTTGATTTATACTAAGTAATTAGGTCATCAAATGCGATTGCCAGTTGGCTGGTGTCCACTGGCATTTATCTAGTTCAGAAATTGATTGCTGATAAGTGGTGAAAATTGGCCATAAACAGTCTGTCTGCATAAATGAACGAAAATTGTCAATCTGCAGAAATGAACTAAAACTGCCACATGTGACAATGTCGCAAAAAGACGACAATGTTGGGTTTTTGCGAGAAGCCCAACAGTGTCTTTAAATCTCATTTAGGGTAGCCCCACACTTTGCCAGAGTCATTTTCTTAACATTTGAGGCACTTTGAAAAATGCAAAAAATGCGACTCCGTATTTTTACTCGTAAATCAAGCAAAAAATGCGAAAAAAGTGACACTGCATTTTCACACGAGATTCTTGATAGGCGAAAAATGCGACACTATTGTCAAACCCCGTGTATTTTTATAGACTGTGTAAAACCACTTGTAATTCTGCAGACTGTATAAAAACATGAAAAAATCTACAAACCTGGATAAACAATTGATGAAGATTAAAACCGATTAGTCGATTAGTAAGAAGGAGAATAATCCAGCACTCATCCTTAATTTGAATCCTTGAATGCCTTGATCTTCAAACTTAGTTCTACACAGAATATTCTGTGTGCTTCCAAACTCTTCTGACGAAATGATATTTCAATTCAATGTGCTTACTCCTAGAATGAAATCTAGGGCTGGTCGATAAAGCAATGGCACTTTCATTATTACAAAATAATGTTGTCAGAGCATATTGATTTAGACTGATATCTGAGAGTAAGTTCCTCAACCAAATTGCTTCCTTTGTAGCCTCAGAGGTTGCGATATACTCTGATTCAGTGGAAGATAGAGCTATTGACGATTGCCTGCGACTGTTCCAGGAAATTGGACCATTGTTGAGGAAGAATGTAAATCCGAAAGTGGATTTACGAGTGTCTACATCGCCTACCCAACTTGCATCTGTGTAACCACTAAGTAAATTGAGTTTGTCATTGCCGACTACTCCATAACAAATGCAAAAGTCCATATTAGCTCGAAGATATCTCATGACTCTGATAAGAGCCTTCCAATGTGTTACATTAGGATTAGTCATAAGCTGACTGAGAGAGCTGACTGCAAAAGCTATGTCTGGCCTGGTACAAATCATGGCGTACATAAGAGATCCTATACTAGAATGGTAAGGATACTCACGCATCTGCTGCTTCTCATAAATTGCTTGGGGACACTGCCATAAAGTGCCTTATGGAGTTTACACATATGATTGTGTTTACCCTCGATAATATAACCTTCGGGTTGCACCATGTAATTGTCTTCTTTGATGACTCCATTGAGATATGCTGTCTGTACATCCATCTGATGAATTTTTGAATCTGCTGGAGTGGCAAATGATAGCAAAAGTCGATTAGAAGAATGTTTGACTACTAGACTGAAGGTCTTAGTGTAATCGACATTGTATACTTGAGAAAATCATATGGCGACAAGTCATGCATTTCTCCTATTGATGCTTCTGCATTGTACTTGACTTTGAACATCCATTTGCAATCAACTACATTTCTGCTAGTAGGTAATTTGACAATTGTCCATGTCTGGTTCTTGATAAGAGATGAATACTCTTTATCCATAGCTTCTTTCCAGAGATCTGAATCAGGTTGACTAAGTGCCTCTTGGACAGATGTCGGCTCTTGAACAAGATAGGCTGTAGACTCGTCGATATATCTCACAGGTGGTCTACTTGCTCTTGAAAATCTTCTGGTTAATAGTTGATCATTTCCATCATATTGTAGTTGCTGAACTACAATATCATCATCTTCTGATTCGTCGTTGATTTGTTGTTCGTCAAAAGTAGAAGAGCTTGGACTCGACTAAGGAACTGGAAAGTTCAATGTGTCATGAGAATCTGAAAGGTCGGCTTCCCTTGAGGTTTGAAAATGATCTTCGATGAAGATGACATCCCAGCTAGTGAATATCTTTAATTCGATGGGATCAAATAACTTGTGGGCTTGATTTGAAGTAGTGTAGTTGATGAAAATACATTTGATACTCTGAGAGTTGAGCTTTTTCCTGAGATCACGAGGTATCTGCGCAAAAGTAGTACATCCAAAAACTCGTAGGTTTGATAAAGAAGGTTTGGTACCTATCCAAACTTCAAATGGTATTTTGTCTGAGAGATCTTTAGTAGGACATATGTTCTGAATATAAGTTGCTGTTGAAATAGCTTCAGCCCAGAAGGACTTCAGAAGTGTCACATGTGATAACATGCACTTTGCCAATTCAACTAAGGTTTTGTTCTTTCTCTCAGCAAGACCATTTGACTGAGGTGAATAGGAGGTAATGTATTGTTGCTCAATGTCATTGTTATGGCAATACTCCTTGAATTCGGTGGAGATGTATTCTCTCTCGTTATCTAACCTCAGTGCTATAATTCATTTGCCAGTTTAATTCTCAGCATGCTCTTTGAATTGCCTGAATTTGATGAAAGCCTCTGATTTTTGTTTAATGAAATAAACAGCTGTTCTTTCGGAGAATTCGTCAATAAAAGTAATGAAATACTTTGTATCTAGCAATGAAGGAGTTTGCATAGGTCCACATATATCTGTACGAACAACATCTAACAAACCTTTTGCTGCATGCCTATGGTTTGATCTAAAATGAATCCTAGCCTGCTTTCCAAAGATGCAACTATGACAGACAAGGAGATCGACCTTACCATAAGGATAGTCGAGATCGAGAACCATGGATTGTCTGGACATATTCAAAATAGATGCATAATTCAAGTGTCCTAAGTGATGATGCCATAGTAATGTTTTATTGACTAGAACAGAGGTTCTCAAGGCTTGACTAGACTCAGAGTAACAATGTGCCAATATATATAAGTAACCCTGCCTCTTGCCGAGTGCAAGGATCTTATTACTCCTATCAATAATTTTGCATTGCTCAGATTTAAATTCTACCTTATAACCTAAATCTGTAATTCTACTTACTGATAACAGATTTGTAGAGAGTTCAGGAACATACAAGACCTTTGATAGTAGTTTAAATTGATCATGCTAGAATTGCAATCTTACAGTACCTTTACCTTCAATAGTGTGAGTACTATTGTCACCAAGATGAACAAATTTCTTCGTGCTGTAAGTCGTGTAGGAGTTGAAAATCTCACGTTGATTGGTCATGTGTTGAGTTGCTCCAGAATCAAGAAACCATGAATCATCCAAAAATGCACTTTGGTCTTTGACCATGAATGTGCCTTCATCCACTTCAACCTGGGGATATGATAAAACTGTGTTTGTTTGTTGATCAGGTTGTTTGGCTGCACTCTTCGCTCAAAGAATACGGCAATCCTTAATCTCATGGTTATTGCGCTTGCAATACGTGCAAAACATCTTCTTCTGCAACTGTGGATCTGATGATTGTACTTGACTTTGAATCAGCTTCTGATTTGTTGCAGCCTTCTTGGAGTTTTTTTGCTTCTGTTGCGTAGAGCCTTTATTGACATACAGATTCTGAGAGGAGGAAGTAGACAAAGTGTCTTGACTTCTTCTATTGTCTTCTTGCAGCAACATAGTGATAACTTTAGTAAGACTTAAATCTAAGTGTGTCGATATGATCATCACCCAGTTCTCATATGTAGAGGGCAAGCTTGAAAGCAATGTCATAATTGCGTCTTGATTGTCTATGACTGATCCGACAATGACCATCTGTTGCAAGAGATTCTTAAATTGGTTAATGTGACTCTGAAGAGAATCACCATTAGACATCTTGAATGTGAAGAATTTCCTTCGTAGATGTAACTTAGTAGTTATGTCCCTCATGTCATATAGTGAATTCAGGATGTCCCAAATGTCTTTTGACGTTTTAGCTTCAGCTACGTGTCCAATTTGTGTATCCGATACATTAAGCGCAAAAGCTTTACCATCCTTCGATTTCCATTTTGAGTCAACTGTGTCATCTTCAAATTTTACTTCTATACCTGTAACAGCATCCCATAACTCGTTGGCAATTAGCAAGGTTTTCATCTTAAATTTCCACAAATGATAATGGGATCCATGCAGCTTGTCTGCAATAAGACCAGCTTTAGTTTGACAATCTATCTGGAACTTGGTTTATCGATTGTATCGATGACGCTAAGATGTAGTAATGCCAACAACAGGAAATCAATTCTCTGATACTAAAAAGATGAAAGGAACTAAAGAGTTTGATATCAATTTGATATCGCGAAAGATATCGAGTATTAGAGCTTTCGCTTTAATATCGAAATAGTATTAGGCCCTGATAGAGATCACAGGTCTAATACCGTGACGATTCAGATAAAGAAGTAGTGATCTAGCACTGATACTATGGAAGAATGCTTTGATACCATGTCGAAAATAGGATAGATAATGTAATGCGGAAATGTCCTACTTCCAATGCATGACCATGTCTATAAAAAATCGAACAAAAAAAATCACGTTCAATCTTTAGCAACTAACTTTGAAATCGCTAGATACTAAGTGATTATGTAGCCAAACATAAAGTATTGAATTCTCAGACAATTTTTATCAGTTACAAAAACAATATAGAGATGCATGCATTTTGACATATACTGAACGCAATAAGAAGATAGTATTGATTCAGAAAAACAAAATCAGATGCTAATAAGCACAAAAAAATAGCAGATAGAAACCGTGCACTCTAAGTTGTCTTTGAGTAATTGAGAATAACTCTGATAATAAACAGCTCTACTGATAAGCAGTAGCGCAATAGCAACTCTAAAATAAATCTCTAAAAGATTGAGCTAGAATGCCCAAGAGAGTTCAAGCTTGAAAGCTTGATAGAGAGCTAACAACAATACTTTCTGATTGTGAATGATCTGCTTGATAAGAGCGCAGGAAGCGTTGTGTAATAACGCTCAACTCCTTCACAATTCACAATGATATTTTAGATCTTGATCATTGAGAATGAGATGTATGAACAACTGATTTATACTAAGTAATGGGTCATCAAATGTGGTTGCCAGTTGGCTGGTGTCTACTGGCATTCATCCAGTTCAGTAATTGATTGCTGATAAGCGGAAAAAATTAGCCGTAAACAGTCTGTCTGCATAAATGAACTAAAACTGTCACTCTACAGAAATGAACTAAAATTGCCATAGGCGACAGTGTCGCAAAAAGGTGACAATGTCGATTTTTTGCGAAAAACTCGATAGTGTTCTTAAATCTCATTTAATGTAGCCCCACACTTTGCTAGAGGCATTTCCTTAACATTTGAGGCACTTTGAAAAATGCAAAAAATGTGACTTTGTATTTTTACTTGTAAATCCTGATAGGTGAAAAATGTGAAAAAAAAGTGACACTACATTTGTACACGAGATTCCTGACAGGTGAAAAATGCGACACTGTTGTCAAACTCCGTGTATTTCTGCAGACTATATAAAAACACTTGTAATTTTGCAGAAAACGAAAAATCCGCAGAACTGGATAAATAAAGGATGAAGATTAAAACCGATTAGTTGATTAGTAAGAAGGGAGAATAATTTAACACCCCTTTCGATAGCATGTTTTATCTTAACATACCGAATCATTGCCTATAAAAAAAATGATTGCCCTCATTTTTGTTATAAATAAAAGCTCTTGTCTATAAATACGGGTATCGTGTTTATTGTATCTTAAGTCATGATCATGATTCAAAATATAATATAACGGTAAGAAAGCTTGCAGACTCTTGCATAACATGGATTTGCTCAAGAAGTCACAAGAACCGTACATTAATTGTTTACAAGTATGAATTTTGGTATGGCATGGATTTGCCCCAAACTTCATGTACTGGTCCAAGCTATTTACACATTTGCAATTTGCTTTATATTATACAGCTTATTTTGAAATGCATTATATTTCATATGTATAAGTAAAATATTAGCACCAAAACCATCAAACTGATCAGTATGGCACTTGTCCTGATACGGTAGCGATATGGTTTGGCCTATCACTATATGCAATTTTCAGTAAGGGAAGATTGGACTACGAAATGCTATCTACATTACAAGCTGATTAGTTGAGTTAAACAAAGCATGGATATGCTCAGGGAAACTGACATTGGTATACAACTTGTTGAGTTTACTCAATGATCATCTAGCTTGGTATGGCATGGATTTGCCCCAAGACCTACCTATATGTCCAAGTCGTACCCATCACTATGCATTCAATAATTATGGTTAACTTAGCATACTTAGCACTGTTCGACTATGTTTTGATATGGACTTATATCATGGAAACTTATCAGTATGGCATCTGCCCTGATATGGTAATATCAAGGTCGGTCCATCGCCAATACTTGTCCTTGAATGGGATGATTGGACTATTTTTCACAATGTTTATCAGCCGAAGAATGTATGCCTAAGTCATCAAGATAAATCTTGACAATCCAATGTAACAAATCTTGAAATGCCATTTGCATGACACATTGTAATGTAGAAGGGGCGTTGCATAAGCCAAAAGACATTACATTGCAAGCATAAATGCCATATTCTGTGGCAAATGTCATTATGTGTTGATCCTCACGGGCTATCTGGACTAGAAAATAGCCACTAAAGCCATCTAAGAAGCTGAAAGCTTCAACCCTTGCCATTTCCTCTAGAATTTTTGTTGTTGAGGGCAACGAAAAATGGTCTTTTTTAGTAACTACATTAAGGTTCTTGAGGTCAACGCAGATACAAAGCTTGCCATTTTTCTTGGGAACCACCACAATGGACGATACACAGTCTGTATGTTGGACTTCATAAATGAAGCCAACATCAAGCAATTTTTTAAAATCCTCGTCAATCCTCTTATGATAAACATGGTTACAATGGTAAGGCTTAGCCCGAATATGCTTCACGTTCTCCTCAAGTGGAATGGTATGGACTGCTACTTCAGGAGGGACCCCTTCATTTTGGTGTAATTCCAAGCAAATACATCTCTGTATTTTCTTAACAAAGTCTCCAAACCAAAGAGTTGGTCTGGTGGACTCCGACATGAATAAAACGATCCATGTCTTCATCAGGATCCTTCAAATTGAGTGGGACTGTTTTAACAGGTCTTTCAAAAGACGGGGAAGCTTGCGTAGACTCCCGCTTGGGTGTGGCAGTTGGATAACAACATCGTCGAGCGTAAAATCTTTGAAAAGTTGTGGAAGATCAAATGGTGGTTCATCGAGATAGTTAAAGACTTGTTCATCACTCACTTCCTCATCATTCATCGAAAGAATTCCATCTTTCGAAACATGGGTTGTAGAAGCAATAGTTTCTTCGGGGCACCGAGCTACGGGAATATGATCTATCATCATCAGAGGAATGATAGGTGTCTCAATGTCAGTAGAAGATGGTAGGATATGGGGTGTCTTCTTTGATGGTCTCTATGAGACATCTATTGGAGTCAGCGCAATCCACTGTGGCTAATGCGTGACCCCAATTGATGATATAATGTATAGTGTCCTTTCTGCATGATAGGAACAGTATCGGATGCATCATATGTTGTGGATGACCAATCATCATAAATCTTGGCTGGCTTCACATGGCTTGTGGAGTCAACAGTGACTCACTTTTCATTATTGCCAAAGGTTATCTTATTGCACTTCCAATCTTGAACGACACCGACCATTTGTAGCCGAGGCCAAGAAGGAGTTTGTGTGTATGTACATCTTCTGGTAGTTCTAGGATAACACAGTCAATAGTGAATTTGACACATGCTATACATACATGAATATTCAATAAGTGCCCGACAAGGTCAGTGACTCTTTGATCTGCCATGCGTAACTTGTACCTTGGTAGATCTAACTAGGTGAAACCCCATGACTTTGCTAGTGACAAAGCCATGATGTTTACACTTGATCCACTATCTAAGATAGCGAACACTGTGGGATACTCCTTGTAGATCATAGGGAGGGTTCCCCTTAGCAGCACCGATATTCATTAGATTCATGGGAATCTGATGTATTTCTTGAATCTCTTCAGGTTTTCCCTATTCATCTTATGTGTTGCTTTGGGCAATTCTTAAAGCTGTGTTTTCGTACACATTCTGGGCATTCGGCATGGTATTGGTCTCGATTAGTCAATTAGTAGGAGAATAATCCAACACTCCCCCTTAATCTGAATCCATGAATACCTTGACCTTCAAACTTAATTATGCACAGAACTTTCTGTGTGTATCCAAGCTTAATGCTTTGGTAAAAGTATATGCTGTCAGATCTTGCATTCGACAGTACTGCAAGTTAATCTCATTGTTGAGAAATTTGCGTCTGACTTGGTGATACTTGATTTCAATGTGCTTACTCCTGGAATGAAACCTAGGGCTTGTCGATAAGGCAACGACACTTTGATTATCACAAAATAAAATCGTCAGAGCATATTGATTCAAACCGATATTCGAAAGTAAGTTTCTCAACCAAATTGGTTCCTTTGAGGCTTGAGACTGTTCCATGAAATAGGACCATTGTCGAGGAAGAATGTAAATCCAGAAGTGGATTTACGAGTGTCTACATCTCCTACCCAACTTGCATCTGTGTAACCACTGTGTAAATTTGCCATTAATATGTTGGTCGTTGAGAGCAGATGAGCTTGGACCTTTGATAGGAATAGTCGACTAAGGAACTTCAAAGTTTATGTCGAACGAGATGGAAAGTCGGCTATATGGGCTTTGCCTTTTCCCTTGAGGTCGACAAACTGATCTTCAATAAAGATGACATCCCAGCTAGTGAATATCTTCGACTTGATAGGATCAAACAACTTGTAAGCTTGGTCTGAAATAGTGTAGCTAATAAATACATTTGATACTTTAGAAGTCGAGCTTCTTCTTGAGATCATGAGGAATCTGCACATAAACTGTACATCCAAAAACTTGTAAGTTTGATAAAGAAGGTTTGGTACCTGTCACCTGTCCAAACTTAGTATGGCGTTTTGGCTAAGAGACCTTTAGTAGGACATCTATTCTGAATTTAGGTTGCTGTTGAAATAGCTTCAGCTCAGAAGGACTTCAGAAGTGTCACATGCGCAAGCATACATTTTGCCGATTCAACTAAGGTTCTGTTCTTTCTCTCAGTCAAACCATTCGACTCAGGTGAATAGGAGGTAATGTATTGTTGCTCAATGTCATTGTTAAGGCAGTACTTCTTAAATTCAGTGGAGATGTATTCTCCCCCTTGTCGGAACTCAGTGCTTTGATTCTTTTGTTTGGTTGATTTTCTGCATGTCAATAAAAGTAATGAAATACTTTGCATCTAACAATGATGTACAAGTTTTGAATTCAATTCTGCATTTTCGGATTCAACCTGGTCTGCTTGAATTCGAACTGGTGATTCGAGTTTTTCAAGTACTCGATCTTGAACTCCCTCTGAATCTGGTAATTCTCGTTCATCATCTACTTGCTTTACTTCTGTCGTTGGTAACTCATAATAAGTCTTGAGAATTTCATAGCTGACAAAGTCGTTGTCTACTATGTACTTTGACTCATCGAATTTGACATCTCGAACTACTTCTATTATGCTTGTTTCGGGTATGTAGACTCGATAATATGAAGAATGTAACTCGAATCCTACCAGAAAACCCCTGTCTTTTCATCAAGTTTCTTTCTCAATTTGTCTGGTATGTGCATATAAACTGCACATCCGAATGTCTGAACATGAGCAAGATTTGGCTTTGACTTTCACGATATTTTGTGAAGAGTTTTATCCGGTAATCGAGATTTCAAAATTTTGAAGATAGTTCGACGTAGCCACTGCTTCCACCCACAAATGTTTTGGTGCCTTCGCATGGGCCATCATACACTTGGCAGTTTCCATTAGTGTACGATTTCTTCCTTCAACAATTCCATTGTGATGAGGTGTGTATGATGCAGTCTTTGTATGCATAATACCTTGACCAATACAGAAAGTTTTGAATTCGTTGGAAATGTACTCACCTCCACAATCTATGTGAATTTGCTATAGCTTGTTGCATGTCTGCTTGTCAGCCCAACTCAACGAATTTTTCGAAAGCTTCTGATTTTGTACGAATAAAATATACTACAACGAACTTGCTGAAATCATCACTAAACGTTATGAAATATTTTGCATCACCTAAAGACAACACTCCGAATGGTCCACAAATATCTGAATGCACGATTTCCAGTACCTTGGTTGCTTTATAAACATCTTTACTAAAAGGTGTTTGAGTCATTTTTCTTTTAAGACAGGATTCATTGGTAGTTCGAATATCTCGAATCTTGATTTCAACTCCTTCAATTCTCGGACTCTTATTAGCTTGGTACAAGGCTTCCATGTTCATGTGAAATAACCTCTTGTGCCACAGAATATCTGTCGATTCTTGAGTTTGATTTTTGTCTGAAATGCCACAACATATCAGTTGATTCAGAAGTGGCTATGTAAAGAGCTTGACTGTTAGAAGAATAGCAATGGTTGAGTTTGTATAGATAGCCGCTTCTTCTTCCGTAGGCTAAAACCTTCCGAGATTTGTCAGAAATTGTGCAGCCTTCTGTATTGAATTCGACCCTCCGACTTGAATCCATGATTCTGCTAATTGAGAGCAAATTCTTGGTCAGATTTGTAACGTGGAGAACGATGGACAACAACTTGACTTCACCTCTTTTGAATTCAACTCTGACTGTTCCTTCACCTTCGATTGAATGTGATGAGTTGTCTCCAAGTTGCACAACTCGAGAGTTGGTGAATGACTTATAGTCTTTGAACCAGTCACGATGATGAGTCATGTGTTGAGTTGCTTCGGAGTCTAGATACCAGGAATCGATATCTTGTTGTTCTCTGACTTTGGTCATGAAATGGCTGTAGCACTATGTGCTTGTTGTTGGAATTGCTTCTTCTTTTCATTGTTGTACTTCAAAGTTTGGCAGTCCTTGATTTCGTGGCTAGTCGTCTTATAGTATCTATAGAAAAGTTTCTGTGCTGGTTGGAATGATGAAGAGCTTGAATTCGATCCTAAACCAGAATTTGGTCCAGACTGCATGTTGCTCTTCTTGTCAGTAGAGTCTGACAGTGTAGATCTCTTGGATCTAAATTTCTGATTTTTCGAGTACAGATCTTGAGGATCCGATCTTGAACCTGAGGAGGATGTTGATCTTCTGATCTCCTCTTGTAGGAGCAGCGAGATTACTCTTGATAGAGTGAGTTGCTCCTGGGTAGAAATTGTCAATACCCGATTTTCATAGGCTTCAGGTAGACTCAATAATAGAGTCATGAGTGCATCGAAATCTTCTATGACTGAGCAAGTTGCAGTCATCTACTCCATAAGATTTTTGAACGTGTTGAGGTGACTCGAAACACTATTTGCGTCAAACATTCTGAGGATGAAGAATTTCTTTCTTAGATGAAGCTTGGAAGTAACATCTCTAATGTTGTAGAGAGTTGCTAGGATGTCCCATGCATTCTTAGCAGTCTGAGCATCACGTATGTGGCTGATATGAGTATCCTTGATGTTGAGGGTGATCATGGCAAATGCTTTGCTATCTCTCAGTTTCCACTTGGTGATGACGGCTGTATCATCTTCTGGTTTGAGCTCTATGCCATCAACTGATGTACTACTACTAGAAGTATAATTTTCATCTTGAATTTCCAGAGATGGTAGTTATCTCCACCGAGTTTGTCAATGAGAGATGATTTAGATGATAGATCCATTCTGGTTGAACGAGATTGTTGGTAGAAACAACGATTGTCAGAATATTGTTGGTTGCGCGTTTGCTAGAAGACGTCTTGATAGAAACTAGACTGATAATCCACAGTAGAAATGCATATTACTGAAATGCCCGCTCTGATACCATATAGTAAACTAGCAGACGTGAGCAGCAGCGGAAGCTCGAGGATTTGAGCGAGGCATGTAGGAACGAAAACACAACAGTTAGCAGCAGAAATATTCAAGTAGAAGAATTTATACAGAATGTGCAAATGAACGATGCAGTAGTGAGACAAAAATTGCACTCTGATTAATATCAACAGTGAGTACAATGGCTTGAAGTAATAACTTCTGCTTGCTGAGTGTGATAATGCTGGCTACATATAAACTCTGATTGAAAGAGAATTTCAATTAACACTTACATAGTTTGATTCAACTAATATATAGATTTACAAGTGTCCAAAAAAATATCTAATGCCTTAACTGCCATTTACTCTAGTTTTGCATCTTCTGTACAAAGTTGGTAACTGCCCTTAGGATACTTGTTTCTCCAGCTGTTTTAGGGTTGATGATAAGTTGACGACGTTGGTCTGCCCATGTAGGAAAAATCCGAAAAGCCAAAGGTGTCATTAGACTGAAGGTATGCAAATCCTGAAGGTGCCCTTAGACTTAAGGTATGTAAATCCTGAAGGCGTCCTTAGATTTAAGACAACGAAGAAGACGAAAAAGCCGAAAAGTGCCTTGGACTAAAGGCAGCGAAGAAGGCGAAGGTGCCTTAGACTAAAGGCAGTGAAAAAGCAGAATGTGCCTTAGACTAAAGACAACGAAAATATCAAAGGTGCCTTAGAGTAAAGGCAACGAAAATGTCAAAAAAGCCAAAGGTGCCTTAAAAATGGTTTCTAAGGCATTTTGGCCACTTTGTTGCTTGTTTTGCGAAGGGGTGAAAGGCAAAAAAGGCAAAGGTGCCTTAAGAATGGTCTCTAAGGCATTCTTGCCACTTGGCCACTATGTCGCTTTTCTCGCTAAGGTGGGAAAAAGGCTAAGGTGCCTAAAAATGGTTAAGGCAAAAAAATCTTAAAACAAAAAATGTGAAGGTCCAAAAACATGTAGTCAGCCTTCGGTTTTTAGGATGCTCATTACTTGAACGATTTGTTTAAGATTGAGCATAAAAAATCTAACAATCCCAGCCAGAAGGATATGAGCAAAAAGGCAAAGAGCACCTAGTGCGCAAAATTCATAAAGCCCTGTACGGCTTGAAACAGTCTCCAAGAGCCTGGTTTCAAAAAATAAATACTTTTTTGATCGAGAATGATTTTATCCCAAACTCGGCATACTCGAGTGCTTATTTCAAGTCTGTATCAAATTCTTTCATCATCATTACTCGGTACGTTGATGATACTTTACTGTTCAGTAATAATCTGAATTTGTTAAAGGATACCAAATGTATGCTAACATAGGAATACAAGATGACAGATATGGGTCCAGCACATTATTGTCTCGGAATTCAGATTTTCCGAATTCGACCCAACAAACAGATTTTCATTAGCCAGCAGAGATACCTTACCAATGTATTGTAGAAATATGAAATGGTCGAGTGTAAGCCAAGCCACTTTCCACTCAACCCTGGTTTAAAACTGTCAAAGGAGCAATGTCCAAAATCCAAGTCAGAGAAGGAGGAGATGAAACAGTATCTGTTTCACTCAATAATTGGTTCATTGATGTATGCCATGCTCTACACTCGACCCGACCTTGCTTATTTCATCAGCTCTCTCAGCCAATTTCTTTCAAGTCTAGGTCTACTTCATTGGAAGGCTCTCATGAAAGTCATGAAGTATGTCCAAGCTACAAAGCACCTTAGCATCTACTATGAAGGCAGCCAACCTGCCAACATGTTGGAGGGCTACATAGAAGCAGATTGGGTAGGAGATATCGACACAAGAAAATTGACCTCAGGATTTGTCTTCTTGTTTAATCAAGGCCCAATTTCATGGAACAGCCAGAAACAAACCTTAGTAGTATTATCTTCCACAGAATCATAATACATTGTTGTCACAAATGCTACCAAGGAGGCAATCTGGCTGAGGAACTTGCTTGCATATATCAAAATTTTGCAGTCACATCCAACAACCCTCTACTATGACAATCAAAGCACCATTGCACTCTCTTTGAATCCTAGATTCTACTCCCGAAGTAAGCATATCAAAATCTGATATCACTATCTTAGAGAGAAAGTGCAGAGCAAGGAGATTTCCCTGGTTTACTACAGGATAGAACTACAGGCAGCAGATTACTTCACCAAAGCTCTATCAAAAGAGCATCATCTCAGATTTAACAATATGTTAAATCTGAAAATCGAAATTTTTCAGGATCCACATTAGGGGGGGTGTTGAGATTCATGCTCAAGCCCAATTCCATTAGGTATTGAGCATCCTGAAACATGTCCATAATTATTCTTGAAAAACCACAAAAATTATGAAAGATAAAAAAAAAAATACTCAAGATCGAATTTTTTCCGACCCAATGTTAATCCCATCAAAGTGGAATTTTCCAACCCTTGATTGGATCGGATCAGATCTAGTCTTTCTGGGCGTCTTTGACCCTGGATCGGATCGGTGGGGTCTAATAAATCCGACTCTTTGTTATTTATTCGTCCCTTTGTATATTTTTCGATTCAGTGTATAAATCCGACCCTTAGTTAATTTCCGACCCTTTGTATA
Organism: Diphasiastrum complanatum; assembly: GCA_029204225.1. Classification (NCBI taxonomy): domain Eukaryota; kingdom Viridiplantae; phylum Streptophyta; class Lycopodiopsida; order Lycopodiales; family Lycopodiaceae; genus Diphasiastrum; species Diphasiastrum complanatum. The sequence continues at coordinate 65,136,776 of CM055100.1, read as the reverse complement.
TTTTCCGATCCAGTTACCATTAAATCGCGACGGACTTCCTTGGAACTGGAAATGGCGTACTTCCTTGGAATTGTAAGTAGTTTCTTTGGTACTGTGCATCAAACTCGTGAGCATCTTGATCATAAGGACTCTTCAAAACAAGCTCTCTATAGCAACAAGAAGAAACCAAAGAAGCAGTTTAAGCCTAAGAGAGAATCGGATCGCAAGCATGATCGAGACCAACAATCAGAGGGAGCCAACAAAGGTAGTTGGAAGAACAAACAAAAGCTGAAGCAGCAGAATGGCAACAAGAAAACATGTGTGAGATGCAGACGCGAAGGACATATTTTCGATTTGTGTTGGCTTGATCCAAAGATTGAGTGTATCCATTTCCACAAGAAGGGTCATGCAACCATGGACTGCTACCAGAACCCAAGAAACAAGCATTCTCAAGGCAAACAAGAGAACAATAACAGTTCATCCTATGTTGAAGAGCCAGAAAGCTCAAAGATTGGCAAAAAAAGGTCGAACAACGGAAATTTGACAGTCTATTGTGATGACCTAGTCGTTATAGATTTTCACAAAATCAATGAATTAAGTAGTATAAAATGTTTGACCGTTCTCCAAGAGAGAAAATAATCTCTTCTTTTGTATGATAAGTGTATGTAAGATGGTAAATGGAATGTGATGTGTAATATTGACAATGAGTACTATAGTGACATATCTGGTTATCCAAAGATATTTGGGTAAATTGGCATCCAAAAACACCAATGGTGAAACGATTTCGTCAAGGTCTGTGATTGTAAAGATTACTTTATCTTTCACGCTCTTTGGATAACAGTAAGCAATCAGATCAGACAACAACTAGCAAAAAGATTCATCAAACATAATCGAATTGACTAATGATTTCTCTTAATCGAATACAGTGAAATAATTTTTATCACATGAAGCAAACAGAACAGAGCATCAAACAAGCTCATTATCTGAACACATAGCTCATTCAAAATTGAGAGAAGTTATGCTTATGTTAGTTAGAATTGTCGCTCTCTGGTGACGCCTGAAAATCCACGTTAGAGTAACTGAAATTTAGTAAGTCATGAGAAATATGTGTGATGCAGACAGGGAAGTTTCGCAAACAATTACAGATCATAAAGAGTGTATTCGCTCAATTGATAAGAAATAATACTATAAGAGATGGCAGAGGGAAAGAACGCTCAAGCTTATAGAAACTGGCTCTCTTCTCTCTCTATTGATACTCAAATATATGCAGATGTGTATGTACAATGGCACGAAGTGTCGACCTTATAGGAACGATTACCGGCCTCAATGTCATTTACCAACTGCTAAGATGTCGGTTGAATCCGTTAATGCGTCTCCGTAGAACTCGCACAAAACATCGCGAGTTCTAACCTAAATGTGAATTTACAAAGTGCAAATAGGCCTTTACATGAATTTAGGCACTATAGCACATTTACATGTATAAAAATTGAAAAATTTTACAATATAAAACAATAACTTTGGATAATGTGGGATCATGAGACTCCACATATCCCCTTCCTCACCATGCAGTGGCTCGCAAACAAATTTCTTACATTTTCCTTTGTCACTTCCTGCTGGCTGGCTTTCTATGGAAAACAGCTTTTGCTTGGGCTTCATTTTCTTTATTAACTTGTTCTAAGGTCATCCCTTTTGTAACAAGAAAGTACTTGTTCTTCTGGTTGTAATCTTCTTGAAAAGATAAATTCGGATAACCTCCCATTCCGTGATTGCCCAATGGTACAAGGGGGTTGTCGATCAATGTATTATTTACAAGATGAGTGTACCAACTATCCTCAGACAAGATTTCAGACATCTCAGTAGAAGGGACAGTTAGTGAGAGAGCTGCATATGTATATTCTGGGAATTTCTCTTTAATGTACAATTGTTGAATGGATAAAAGGGCATATGAAATGAGAGAACCAATATCTACATAATTGTAAGTATGGTATGGTCTGGTTATTGGATTAGTGGAGCGAAGTATATTATTTGCTTTAACTTCCTCCAAATAATGAGAACAATTAGCTTCCCAATCTGTGTAGATTTCCCATAGATCATGGAATAACATTTGACTGGAGAATTTGGAAGGAATTGGATTAGGGCTAGGAACAACTTCTTTAACATCAAAAATGTTAATTAAATCTAGCTTATTCCGATACTCATTCAGAACAGGAAAAATATTGTTTTTAAATGTTTTTAGATGTTCTAGGACATATATATATACAAAGATCCTATAACAACATGGATATAGTTGGTTTGCACATTGAACTTATTCTGAACAATGGCAAGAGCAAGGATACCTTTTTGGTGAACAGTTAACTTGGCCCAAAAAGTGTTTAGGTTAGAGAAAGTCCAAGGGCTTTCCCATTGTTCTTTAGTATAACCAAAAAGTTTAAAAGAAGGTAATCCATTCTCCACTGGAGTTCTGGACTATAAAAAGGTGGAAGAAAAAATGTCAGTTCCTACTAGAATGTCTTAAATTTTTTCCTTAGCAATGAATACATTACCTTGTTCTTCCTCTCGACAGCTCCATTGTGTGATGCTTCGGCCTGCTACAGAATGATTGCTAAATTTGTTGGTCAGTCTGCAGCATCTTTGTCACTGGTTGCTTTCGGCTTCACAGCATCCTCAGGGTCAATCTGTACCTCTTGATCTTTCTGGATTTGCTTAAAAACAATATCCGTCTGGATGGCCTTCTCTGATGTATCTTTGGCTGGCTCATCCATCTGTGTAGACTAGTCCTGGTGTTGGACAAGTTCTTCATCTTCAAAATTATGGATTTGGCTTGACTGAAACTTAGTCTCTTCCAGTTCTTTTTTCAATTTCTCATATACAGCCATCTGGGGCTACAAATACTGCAGCTGAAAGGTCTGGATGATTCTTTCTTGTACACTCTTTCAAGCTATTGGGTCAATCCTGTATCTCCCATGTGATACACAGGTTCCCAATGTCACTTCGGCGCTTATTCGTCATAGAATTCTCTCTTTGGCCTGTTTCTTAGAAATCTAGTTGTCTTTCCTAAGCATGTCTGCAGAATTCTGCAGATGGGCAATAGAGTCCTAGAGCTGCTTTTGATTTGCTTCAGCACTCTCCTTGTTGGTAATGGCATCGTTGAGTTTTTCGCTCAGCTCCTCGTTACTACTCTTCAAAGTAGCTCGTACATGTCTTTCCTCCTACAAAGAAGCCTGCAGGATCTGGATTTGCTGTTTGAGCAATATATTTTCATTTTCGAAAACATTGGACTGCTCCTGAATTGCTTCAAGTACCTCCAACGTAATATCTTGTCTACCTCTTGCTTCTTCAAGGGCTATATCTTTCTTGATCAGCTCCGCTTGAGCTGCTTCAGGCTCTTTACTCTTGTGTGTCAGCTCAGTCTTGATCTCTTCCAGCTCTACATTCTTCTGGATTAGGTCTGCTTGAATGAAATCATATTTTACTTCGAGCTTCCTTGAGACTTTCTCTAGGCTGACAAAATGTTGAATGGCTGTCTGTGTGTCTGATAGCAATGTTCCAAAAGTCTTCAAATACAATTCTTCATCAAGAATTGGTGCCTCGGCATCACTTTCACTTTCATGCTGAATATTAAAAATTTGTTTTTTCTTTGCAGGCTCTTGATGGATATCTTCTTGACTCTGTCTCTGCTCAGCAACAATCTCTGTTTCTTCTTCGTCTTCAACTTCTCGGCTTTTATGCACTAGAAAGCGGCTTATATTGTGATGACAAAGAGGACATCCTCACCGAGCTCCCTTGGTGTTGGCTTGATGATGATGATGCCATCTCTGTGGCGGTTGCTTTTGATACTATCATTTGTGAATCAGCCTCAATTGAAGGGGCTAACTCTGGCATCACCGGTGCAATTCTGATATCTTCCTGCACAGTTAACACACCGACATGCATACACAAAATACCAAACTGCAAACCAAGCTTGAAAAAACTGATTAATCTTTACTAATTTACAGAATTGCTTAAAAGCAACATGTCCGAAGGAAATGGGTTCTCCGTTCAAGGCTCTCAGCAGGTATCCCATATTCGTATTGGAAATGGTATACTCTTGCTCTGGTAAGAATATGGAAGCAAGAGCAACTCGCACGAAACTTTTCAGATTGGGGTCTCTGATATAAGAGAGCTAATATCCCCTTTTCTCAAGATAAGCTTCTTCCTGAAAAACTCTGCTCTCAATGATGAAGTTGGGCTTTGTAACAGGCATACTGCCTAGTCCATAGGCAAATCTAAGGCATGACAGTAAAATCCTTCTGTAATAATGATCTCTTGATTTCGGACAATAGTGAAAACATGTCCTTTCTTTGTCTCACTCAGATTTCGTATCAGCTCATCATCTGTAAGAATTACTGATGGATCGAATTCAAGAAGTCCTTCAATCCGTGCTCGTATAGCTAATGGTTGCAAAATCGGTAAGACTGGTTTTGGGTGCGTCACCTCTTTTCCATTACTCTTGCTCTCTGATTTCGACAGATTAGACAAATATTTAATGAAAGCGTGTCCTTCATTTTGAAGGTACAGACTCAACAATAAAGTACTTAGTCCTTAAAACCAAAAATAAATAAATAAATGAAATATAAACAAAATACACAAATGCTTCGCTCAGTTCGCATATGTTCAGCTTAATATTTGTGTGTATTGAATTGCAAAAATAAATAATATACACAATCTATGAAACAATGTATACAATATTAGTAGCGAAGACTGTCGTCTTTTTCGTTAAAATGTATGGCAAAAAAATGTATGAGCGAAAAATATATGGGCAAAAAATGTATCGGCAAAAAATGCGAAGGTGTCGGGTTTTTCACATATTTCCAATATGTTGTTGACATGAAAACATGATGAAAACAAAGGTACATAACAAAATGATATGCAACATGCTAGCGAAATATTATATTTTTTCGTAAATTTCCCGAAAGTCAAAGTTGGAACGAAGGCAAATTTTGAAAAATGCAAAGGTTGGAGTGTCGCAAATTTTCATGCTCCCAAAAATGGTGGATCTACTTTAACATACCATATTCTAAAATGGTGTCGAGTTTTTTGCAAGGAATATAGTGACAATAATGAAGTGAAGGTGTCGACATTTTTGTAAAAAATGCAACAAAAAAAAACAAATGTAGCGAAGGTGTCACCTTTTTTGCACATTTTTTGAAGGTGATGGATTGATAAAAAAGTGTCAGTTGAATGAAATGTAAAAAGTGTCGCAAATCTCGTCACAAACATATGGGCCAAGAATGCAAAGGTGCAAGTGTTGCAAATTTTGCAAACTGCGATTGTTCACAGTGAACACGGTTCTTGGGTTTTCTTTACCTCTTTTTTAGTTACGGTTCTTTATGGCTCTTCTTCTTATTAGAACAATTACAAGCAGAAGTGCTACTCAGTTTTCAACAAGTATTTACCAGCCTGTCAGTGGGAGACACAGTTCCGATGCTCAGCTACATGCAAAAACCGACCATGTAACCATATTTAGCTCAAGAGGATCAACGTTTTGGAACAACGAGCAGACCTACCGCTATCTACTGAATCAAAAATCAATCAAGAACAAGATTAACTACTGAACAAGGAACAAGAAACTAAAAAACAAGAAACTAGATTCCTAACAGCATTTGACAGTCCAAGAATCAAGAAACACTCATTTCTTGATGCTTAGAATGTCCAAGAACAATAAAAAACTGGAAAGTAAGAGAGTATGCAAGATCTACACCACTATTCCAGCCTATTTAGTTTACTTGAATGCTGATTTCTACCTTATTCCATAAACAAGAAGTGAATTCTAATCCACAACTAAGCAAGAAACTAGGAAACAACAAACTAGTTAATCCACAATGCAAGGAATTCAAGCATGCTCATAGAAATTTCACTCAAGAACATTGCCATGAACAAGGAGCTTAGCAATCATCAAGAACTTGTGGAGGATCCTCTTTATTTGCTCAAGAGAACTTGACAATACATTCAAAAGCTCCCTCACAAGAGAGGGCAGCCGTTAAATAAGCAAGAAGGCTGCCCATGCGGAGCCCAAGTGGCAATTCCACCGAATTAAAAATTACATCTGAAATTTTCCCTTCCACTAAAGGTCACCATCAAAAGGTGGCTCACTCTAACTAATTTAAGGGGGGGTCTACATTTATTTACAAAGCCTAGGAAATATGACTAGCTCCTACATGGTCATTCCTTCTTTGGGATACACCATGTAGGCTCACATAGGTAACTCACTGTCTTCCTAGCTAGTACTTCCTCGGCTCTCATGCTCGGCTCTCAGCTTCTTCTGCTCTCCTCCTTCTGAGACCTCCTCGGTCATGGGTGAGAGACAACTTGTGTCTTCAGCTTGGCTCGACATCTAGAGATTCTCTGAAATCTACTAACATTATCCACCCCTAATCTGTTGCAGGACCCACTGCAACACCGGTGATGTCTTCCACTTGGCACTTGAAAAAGCGTGGATCTTAGTTCGCTTCAGTAAAACCAGGTGCTTATTGCTCGCAAAACTTATTCTTTAAAATTGAAAGTCTCTCAATTGGCCGCTACATACTAGCCCTCTTGAGAACTTCTTGCAAGTCCTGCTCGCCTCGTCGTCGTGCCGTCTGCTTGGTGCCCGTATGTTTCTCTTTTGCTCGCTCACTTGTTGACGGCTCAGTTGCGCTCGTGTCTTGCCTGGGCGAGAACCTTCTTATCTCTGGTTGATCTGCCAAGAAGTCATCATCTCCTTCAATGTCCGTGTTAGTTTCTGGAAGGTCAGGGATGGAATGATCTGGAGAGAGGGGTGCGGGGGTGATAGGTTTAGGAAGAGGTGGGATCAGCAAGTTATATGCCGCACCAGGGGAGTGGAGTTGTTGGAGGAACTCGTCCCGTCGGGCTTTGTAGGTGTCAGCTGGGCCTTTTGATGGGCCCATTATTTTGCTAGGAGGCGATGGAGAGAGGGAAGATAAAAGAATCGAGTAAGTTGGAATGAATGTTTCGAAAAAGTTGAAAGCAGAGTAGGAGGAGAGGTTGAAAGTGGGAGGGGGTCGGTAAAAAGTTCTGGAAGCAGCTTCGGCTCTCTGGCCACCTGATCCCGAGCTACCGTTTGAAGGGTGGATTTGCCGTCTTGATTCCCTGCTCCATCATTCCCATCATCGTCCCGTGGCTTCGTTACTTGAGCACCTGCTTGGGGCTTGCATGTCGTGTCCCATAATTGGTTCATCTTGTCCAAGACTTGTTGCAGGGCCTTCATGGCTTATTCCAGCTACTTCTGGGACTCTAGGATGATCTTCTCTTGTTTGGCCACAATGTTTTGAAAATTTTTCTTTTCGGCTTCTCGTTCTTGGATTAGCCACACGTATTTCTCCATCCAGATGGCTGAGGCCTGTGGGGCTTGGAATTGAATGTCCTCGGGCTTGACTAGAGGAGCATCGACTGTCATTGCACCCGATGATCCGTCTTGTACTTGGTCGATTTGGATCATCTGGTGCTTCAGTTGTTGTTGGACCTCTTCCAAAGTGGATTTCTTCCTGGCCATCACGGATCTAGTTTCCATTGTCTCTTCCACTTTTTCTTTGGCCAGCCTTTGATATCGCACAATTTCTTGGTCTTGATGTTGGACCTTGCTCTTGAGCACTTGATACTGGCTCACCAACCAATGCATGTGGTAGCTCATTTCGGATAGGCCTATCATCGAGCGCTTGCTGCTTTAGTGAGCTTTTTAGGGTTAGTGAGAGTTGGGTAGTGATCTGGAGTGTGGGATGGTGAGGCTAAACAAAAAAATAAACATTGTGTCAGTGCTGAAGATGGAGGTGGAGGTGAAGGGAGTGGAGGGATGATGTTAGTAATTATTGTGGTGGTGGTGGTTAGTGGAGGGGTCAGACTTCTTCCTGGTTGCTCCACCTTTTCTGGCTCATCGTCGCTTATTTCCATCAGGTCTGCAGCATCAAAATATTGCGATGTGTTCAATGTGTGGACTTGCTGGGCCTGTGGTTGTGGTTGCTGAGTCGCTTCTGTGTCCTAGGGACTGGATATCCCCACTCCTTCCCCCCTCAAATCTTGTGCTGTTGGTGATGTTGTTGGCATTGGCGTGGTAATTAATGTGGGTGGATTGACAATGTGTCAAATTGGAGCCGTAAAAATACAATGCTTGAGAGTCTCAAAACTCTCATTCATTTCATCCGTCCATGTTATCAATGGACTTTTTTTGCGATTACATTTTTTCTTCACCCCCTTAAGAATGTTCGTCAAGGGCAATGCTGTTAAAGCATAGTTCATAATGAACATGTGAAAGAATCCTGTGAAGCCCAAAAAGGATTCACATCTCGAATTGTCAGAGGTCTCGGCCATTCTCGTACCTTACGGACTTTGTCATAATCGATTTCAAGACCTTTATCCGATATGACATGGCCCATGTATTTGAGTTTAGTCTGGAAGAACTCACATTTTGACTCCTTAGCATAGAGCTTTTCTTGCCTTAAGATGATCTAAGACAATACGAAGATGCTCCTCATGCTCCTCGAGGGTCTGACTATAAATTAATATGTTGTCCAAATACACCACCACAAACTTTCCCAGATATGGACGAAAAATATCGTTCATCATCTACTGGAAAGTGGCAGGCGCATTTGTGAGTCCAAAAGGTAACACCAAAAACTCAAAATGGCCATACCTGGATCGAAATCCAGTCTTAGGAACATCTTCGTTCCTAATCCTTATCTGATGGTAACTTGATCTAAGATCAATCTTGGAGAAATACTTAGCTCCATTGAGACGATCCATAAGATCATCCATCCTAGGTAAGGGATATCTGTTCTTGATGTTTAAGTCATTTAACTTTCTAAAGTCACCACACAAACGTGTGTCGCCATCCTTTTTACTAACTAAAAGGATTGGTGCTCCCCAAGGGGACTTACTAGGCCGAATATGGCCCATCCTAAGGAGTTCTTGTAACTGCTTAGAAATTTCATCCTCTTCCTTGATGCTAACCCTGTATGGAAAAAGAGATACAGGTTGGCTTCCAGGAAGCAACTCTATTTGATGGTCCGCACTCCTCTGGGGAGGTAGGCCATCAGGGAGTTTATCAGGAAAAACATCGCTATATTCTTGCCTAAGTTTGTTGAATATTATTCCTTCAGGTAAATTAACACTTAAGGGATTATTTACAGGCACATTCAAAGGCAAATGCGAAGATAAACTTTATTACTAGAATCTTTTAAATATTCTACAACTTCTAAAGCAAAAACCAAAGGATCAAAAGGCCTATTTACATTGCCTTTTAGCTCAACCAACGAGCCCTTATGCAAAAAGGAAATACTATGAGTAACATAATCCTTTTTTAAAGACTCGTTTTTAGAATAAAACCATTCTTTTCCTAAGATTATGTCTACGCTATCCAAGTTTATAATATGAAAATCTAGCGGTTCAACATAATCTTGAACTTGAAGCGGCAGCTGAGGAACAAGCTGATCCCATGCTTGTTGATCTTCCCCCGACGCCATTTTCACCACGTACAAGTGATTACTTGGCGTGGTGGCCGCCCTGAGCTTCTGCACCAGTTTAGCATTTATAAAGTTATGTGTGGAACCATCATAAAAAAGAACAGTCACAGCTTGGCGTCCTACGATTCCATTCATACGAATGAGATCGTGCGGGCCAAAAACAACTGTATTAAAACAATAATTCTTGCAACTAGTGCCATCCTTAAAGGATAAATCAACAAAAGAAATACAAGTATTACCTGGCACTTTAAAAGATTTAGGTTGCCCACCAGATTTCTTTTGCTTTTTCTTTGGGCAATCCTTTGAAAGATGCCTCTTCTCCATCAGGAGAAGCAGAACCCGCCGGCTCTCGCCTTGTCATAGTCTGCGCGATCCAATTTGACGCGTTTTTTCCCGCCTTGGGAACCGGTGTCCTGCCAGAAGCAAAATGGGTGTCATCGAAGATTTTCGCAAAGCAAATCGCATCCTCGATTGTCCGCAGTTGGTCACGCCGCACTTCTAGCTGAAATTCTTTTGGAAGCCCCAAAATAAAATCTTCTTAATGCACTCATGAAGACAGTTCGAAACAAACTGTGCCCAATCATAGAGGTTCTAGGCATGCAGTTGTGAATCTGCCACCATGTGAAACATGGACATGGGTACCCTCTGCAACTTGGTTTGTGGTCGTTGTGTGCACTTTGTCAAGTACACACATGCCGCTTGTAGTTGGGGGTGTCATTGATTGCTTCGACTCGATACTCGTCCTTGTTTTTCCACTTGGCCACAGATGGGTCAATGAATTTGAAATACGTTGTCTGCTCAATTTTTTTAAGTGTCCTCGTGACAACATTGGGTCCTCTTGAGAACCCAAAAGGTTGCAAGTCGGCCAGTGCAAATGATAGGTTGTAAACATAGTTCCTTTGAATATGAGATGAATTTCTTCCATTTGAATAAAGTTACACAGAAGCAAATTAAGCTTCCATGCAATGGTTTTTTGAAAGCTTTTATGAAGGGTGGTGAGAATTGTGCTTAACAAACACTACTACTCAAAAAATAAAGAGGACGTATAAGCTATTCCAAGTATCAAGTAAGTTGTTTCTCATGAAGGCTAGATCATTAAATAAAACAATATTCAAAATATTTATTTTCACGAACAAGAAGGAATTTTATTTTCTTTTGAGAAACCAAGCTCTAAAAACATTCACATTATGTGTTCACCAATGAAAATCACACAACTCTCTAATAACCTCCAAGCTAGTGAGAAGCTTGTCGATGAGGCGGTTGACATTTTTATAACGAGCATTACTCCAATTACATAATATTATCAATTTTATGCACAAATAAACATTGCATAATGAGGAGGAGACCGAGACCACAAGTGTCCCATATGCAAAGAATGTAGCAAGTAGGGTTCGAGACAATGCTAACGTGACCACTATTTTCATGTTACCTGCCTTAACATAATTATAGATTGTTGCAAGAAAGAATAATACTTGAATTGATTTACCAAACTAGGGTGAAGGGTAATAACATATTTGAATCTTTTTGGCAATTCTTGCATTGAATTAAAACATGGCAATATAGAGTTTGATCTTGTTAAAATAGAGTTTTTTCTATTATGATGTGATTCCTAAGCTTTGTGTATGCCTCTTCTCTTTTAGCATGTGAGCCACACATGATCTTATTATTCCAGTCACAAGAAGAATTTTCTACCAATGGTATGTCTTCCAATTTGTTAGTGGTCCTTACCAAAGGGCTACACGCATAAACATCATCCCAATATTGTCGACTATCATACTCAACCAATGTATGCACTTTGTTACTCATCAACTAGTATAACGACATTATTCTTCCACCACCTCTCCCCAAAGGGCCATGCACATCAACATCACCCCATCATTAGTATCATATTCAACCAATGTGTGCACTTTGTTACTCATCAACCAGTATGACAACACTATTCTTCCACCACCTCTCTCTCTCTCTCTCTCTCTCTCTCTCAACTTGTCCCCAACTTCACTTTGCTAAATATTGCTCCACTGCATCGTCTACAAGGTGCTTTCCACAATGCAATCCCAATTGGCTTTATGAGCTATTCTTTCCTTGTCGGGAGGCATATCGTTAAGGCTTCTCTTGTTTTGCTAACTTCACAATATTATTATCATAAAAAATGTTTCCACCTTATAGGCAAAGCCTTTTTGAGCCAATAGGCTCCTAGATATCTCCTTTTCCTTGGGCATGCATAAATTAAGGGCCTGAGTTTTCATTGTCATAAATAGCAGTCTTAGCCAACTCATATGGGGTGTGGGGGATGTTTATCTACATGTCGATAATGCCAAGTGCTTGGTTTTCCTTCATATTTGAATGCACTTTACACAAATAAATTGGCTTATGTGTCAACATGCTATTGAAAGGTTCATGTAGACAACCATAATAGATAAATGTAAATGTGACACTCAACATGTGAAAGGTTGACACAAAGGGGACAACGGAAGGTTCCTTTGCGACAATGGAGGCTTCACTTGCAATGACATAATCCTAACAAAGGAGGTGGCATAATGCAAAGTGTGAGTTTTATTTAAGAATTATTCATTAAGGCCTAAGTCCTAATGGGGACATTGCAAGGCTCCAACTAGTTTGTTCCCTTGCATAATGAGGAGTGTGAAAATCTTAGATGAGTTTTTTCATAGAAGTTTGTAGGATTGGTTGCCAAATATCACATGACTTTACTAAAAAGTTCCTTGAGATGCACCCTAGCCAAAGGGATATTTGCGTACCGTCGAAGCTTTGGCCTGAGACTAAAGCCTTGATCACAACTTACAAGAGAAGGCTTTCACCACGGTCCATGTGCTATGTGACAACTGATCATTAAATATCCACAGGAAAAAGTGTCAAAGGTTTCACTATCGAACAAATTTCATAAAAAGACATAAAAAAAGAAGAAGCTCACACTTGGCATTATGTAACCGAAAGGCCCAAACCCTAAAGGCCCAAGCCCTAGCCTGTACGGGACCCTCGCGACTCGAGTCGAAGCCCTCCCCAAAGGGGGGGCCCTCCAAAAAAAGAGTTTTGAGGTCTAAAGATTCAGGGTGAAGCCTTCAAAGTCCATGCACAAGAATCAAGATTGAAGGGATGGCATCATTGGACACGTCATATCACATTCATTCAGCATTTCTTAATAAATCACTATAAAACAGAAATTTTAAATGCTAAGTGTATGTGGCACTCGCTGGGTTAGCCACTTGTCAGTACGTGGTTGGCCGGTGTCAGGGATTTCGCATGCACCGACTCTCTCGTTGGCTTTCCTTCTTGCGTCGCACTTCCTCGTCAACCTGTCACCGTCCGATCTTCAACAGCTGTGCAGATGTGAGAGATACGCCATCCGATATTGAACACGTCTTGTTCTGTCCACGTGGCTGATATCTAAGGGGACTGGCGGAACACTTGTTATATTAGCTGCAAGTTTGTCTTCAGCTCCCGGAGGTCTTACCTAGTATGGACAGGCCCACCCTTCGATTCAGTTACAATCGTTCATATTCTGCCACGTCGACGACAAGTGTAATGTGATGACACGTGGCGAGAATCCAGCCGGTAGGGCCTGAAACTTGTCGTGCCTTTAACACGCCTCATGACACGATATGGTGTTTTCACGATCGGCCATTGACAAAGCTGCACGTGGCAGTGTGACACGTGGCAAAGATCGGAGTGATGGCGAGTAGAACGTATAGTGCCGTAAAGCCGCACTTGCCCAACTTGCTGGGACAGCCGTATCAGAAATCCTCGTTTATTAAAAGCATGCCATGATTTGAAGCCCTGAACCGTTGGATCTCACTATAAACGTTCAGATCTTGCCACGTGTTGAATAAATCATTAGATGTTGTCCACGTGGCTCTGGTGCCACCTGGCAGAAATCCAATTGCTCGGGACTAAGTAATCTAGCGTCATTAGGATCGCATGATTCCTTGTTCCAGTGTTAATCTTCTCCTTTGTTGATCTGTTACAGAAAAAAAGCAAAGGATCGGAACAGAAATCGATACAGTGAACCAAAAAAATTTCTCTGCAGCTTCGATCAGATCTCCGTTGTAGACAGGCAGGGAAGGATCATCAAAGCAGCAGCAAGGATTTGAAGAGCTTTCCGAATTCAAGCACCGGTATGCACATGAACCTGGCAACAGACAGAAATTAAAACAGTGTTCTGCAGTTGCAGTTTTTAGTCAGTATTGAGCTTTGATGAGTTTAGCGTCATAGACAGGCTTGCAAGGATCACCAAATTAGCAGGAAGTATTATGAGAGCTTTCATGCGAAAACATGCACAGGTATGTACGTGAATCTGGTGAGAGACAGAAAACCTTGTTGTGCAGTTGCAGGTGTTCAGTATTGAGCGCCTTTGCTAAGGTTGTCGTTGTAGATGGACGTGTAAGGATTATCACAGCCGCAAAGGATCAGAAGATCTTTTACGGTTTTGTATACGAATTTGGTAAGAGACGGAAAACGTTCTTCTGCAGCTGCCGCTAGTCAGTTTTGAGCATTCATCACTAATCTTTATTGGAAGAGGAGCAAGGATTATCAGAGTAACAAGGACATTAGGATCTTTGTCGTTATGCTCATGAATTTGGTAAGAGACGAAAAGCATTATTTTGTAGCGGCAGTTAGTGGTGATTCAGTCTTCTGCAGCTGCAGTGGACACTGAGTTTTCATAAGATTTTTGTTAGTAGACATGTGAGCAAGGATCATAAAAGTCTTGTGGTTACCTACATGAGTCTGGTAAGAGACGGAAAATATTATTTTGCAAACGTCGGTAGTCGTTATTGAGTTTTTTAAGGCTTTGGTTTAATAGGCAAGCAAGGAGTGTAAGAGCTTTGCGATTACGTACATGAATTTGATAAGAGACAGCATTTCTGTGCAGCTGCAGCTAGTTAGAATTGAGCTTTTTTTTAAAGAATTTTGTTATAGACAGGCGAGAAAGGATTACCAGAGCCTTCCTGGTATTGATGTTAGTCTAGCATTAGCTGCAGATAGTTATTATCTAGGTTTCTTAAGATTTTCGTTTTAGGAAGTCGAGGAAGATTACTACGGCTGCAAGGATAATCAGAGCAGCAAGGATTATAAGAAATTTGCGATTATGTACACGAGTTAAGTAAGAGATGGAGAACACTATTCTGCAGCCGTAGTTAGCTTTTTGTCTTTGAAAGGCGAGCAAGGATTATCAGAACAGAAGGATCGGAAGAGCTTTGCGTCTATGGGCATGAGCTTGGTAAGAGACGGAAAACTTTTTTCTGCAGCCCCAGTAAGCTAGTATCAGAGCTTTCATGAGACGCAGGCTAGCAACGAATTCATCGAGAATTAGATGACTTTTGCGGAAACAAGCACAGTTCAATTGGTAAGAGACAGAAAATAGCTGCGTTGCGCACCTGCAGTTTTTTTTAGTATTGAGCTTTGACAAGTTTTTCGTTTCAGACAGGAGAGCAAGGATCATTAGAGCAACAGGAATTATCAGAGTAGCAATCCGTGCTGTAAGAGCTATTCGAAAACACTATTTATGTTACACGGGCGAGCAAGGATAATGAGGGAATTAGCAGGGATTGTTAGAGCTTTGTGAAAAGCGGAGCAGACATGTACGTAAATTTGATTGAAACCAGCTCACTACACTCAATGTGAGTTTGTAAGGAGTTGGAAACTTTGATAAGATTTTTTGTAGCCTTTTGAGTAAATTGAAATAGCCTAAGTCGTAAATTTGGTAAGTTTCTGGTAACGTCTTGGAAACTTACGAGGTTCGTTGCTTTGATCAAATTTAGCTGCAGCGTTCGAGTAAACCGAATGTGTTAACTCTGCAGACGTGGTAAGGGACCGAAAGCTTGCGCAGATATATATTGTTTCGTAATATTTTCCGTAGCAATTAAGAAAATCGAAATAGTTTAAGTTTTAAGAGTCTGAATAATCATAGCATAGTTGTTTGAGCATCTTAAGCATATTGCTACCAAGTCACTTTGTATTGAAGTCGGCCTTCATTTTAGAAATTGGGAGGCTGTCGTGTCGAGATAGATCACTTTTACTTGTGCTCTTGGTGAAAGGAGGAAGATTTATTGTTAGCTGTGAATTGCAGGGGAGTGTATGAAGGATACAGCACTTTGTATAGACTTATGACACGAGTTGTCTTGTTCAGGACCGTAGGATATTGAGCTTTTTATCACATGATACTTTATTAGTCGCAGAATTGAATTGGTTGCTGGCAATAGAAGACTGCCAAAGTTATGGGCGACGGGTCTCGAGGCAGTAGAAGACAGGGTGGAAGGAACTTAAAAGCAAAAAAAATGGATGAACGGAAGGAAAATTTTCAGGAATCCATTCAGCATGCGGATAAGAAGAGGAGGAGAGGAAGACCCGTTTCAGAAATTTTGACAGAGGAGCATAGCAAGGAAGATGACGGGAAAAGTAAAGTGGAAGAGAGCAAGAAGAAGCCTAGATGGAGAGATTCAGCACCTCCTACCATAGAGAGGCCTGCTAGAGCTAGGAAAGCTATCGAGAGGTTTGGATCTGTCCCAGAAAAGGAGAGTCCAAGAGCAGATAAAGAAGTTAAAGTCATGAAGGTATGGGTAGATGGATACTAGAATGCTAGTAAAGTTTGCTTGCATTTCTAGCGAGAAATTTGATGTGGATATTGTGCCTTTACTTTGGACAATCATTTCTCCTAGACATTTTTCAGTGGGCATAGAACTTTTTTCACCTCGTGATTGCTTGTGTGATTTCTTAATATTAACTGGGACCTCTGTTCATTTGGCAGGGTAGTGGCATGGCCCTCAAGGACATTCCTAATGGTATGTATGTGATCTACTACTTAGTTATGAGATATTTTGGAAGTAGACATTTGCAAATTAAAGAATTATTTGCTTTGCATGATGAGTGGTAGAAGACTTAAAGGTAGGATTAGTCGAAAATTTTCACTCATCATACTAAAAAATACTGCGACTTATTTGTGGTAGATATGTTCATTATTTAGTTGGGTATTGGAGCTGAAATTTGTGAGCTTCTGTTGCAGTTGTATATAAGCTTGGTAAAATCAGCAAATCAAACAGCATTTTGGTTTTGTTACATACATTGCTGTATGGGAAGCGCACTAAGGTATTACATGTTGAAACACACACCCTGTAGTTTAAAGTCAGATTCCACATCTTGTAGTCTGAAGTTGAATCCCAATGCCCTTTATCAGCTAGTCAAGATGATTTATGTGAATATTTTTTAGAGTATCTAAATTGAATATCTACCGGGGTCATTTATCACACCTTTTTACGGGTTTTAAAAAAAAAAACGGTTTCAGTCAGTAAAGAGATTGAAAACTTGATTATGTAAATTTCCTTTTTTGATACTAAAATTGAAGTTTTCCGCCGTTCTTACCAAGAGTTCAACATGATTACAAGGTCTTCTTCTCCGTCTTATTTTTGGTGCTGCACTTGTTACGAAGAATGCTGCTTTTGCTTACCTTACCTCCAGATTCAGCATTCATCTTGCTTTGGCTCGTATCTGTAGCTGTTGCTTACATTATATGGCAATATGCTCAACATTTCCTTTTAAGTATAGTGATTCATCTGGAAGGAAGTATGATCTTTTTGAGACTGATGTGTATCAGGTGAATTATATGAAGTCCAATATTCTGAGCTTCTCTGGATATGTATGGGGTGAGAATAAGGTGTGTGGCCGCTAACCTGATTCTTTGAACTAGTATTTGTTGGCTCTCTTTGGTGGATGCTGCTGCTTCTAAGAATAAAAATGTAACTTTGAGCAGCTTAAATCAGCCGTAGATTTGATGATAATACAATGCTGGCCTTTATACTTACTAGTTTAGCCGGACAAATTCAAGTTCCTTGTCATTATGAATTTTTAAAGCTTATTAAAGTAATTTTTGGTACCTGATCAGTGACAGAAATATGACCCAGATCACAAGAATTTCTAACAATTTGTTTTTCCATTGGTGGCCTACTTAAAATATGCTAATGAAACATTTTACGACCTTGTCTTCATTAATTGTTTTTTAGTTTCAAAATTGTTTGTTCTCTCACTTATTTGGTAATATTTTTTCTTTTTCAAGGTTAATTTGAGTTGTTCTTTGTACCTGACAAGTACGGTTAGTAGACCTTGCAAGTCAGTTTGTCTTTGGAAGCTTCTTGAAAGGTGTATCTTACCCTTTAAAAGACTTTCTTTCCAATGGCAAATTTTGATTGCTGTAATTCATGTAGTATTATTCTGTTCAGATCTCCACGTTGAGAGCATAGTTGTCCGTTCCGTTCTGGAACTTGGCCAATTTTTTTTTTAAATACTTGCCTTTTTACAAAAGCAATCGAGATTAAGGAATGAAATCAATATCTATAGCTTGCATCAGATAGCGATTCTAGATCTGATATATATAACGTGGCTCAAGTAGCTTCTCTTATTATCTTCACATGGTCATATAAAGTTGGCATTTCTGATTTAACGATCAGGTGCAGAAGAGGCAGACAAGATTAGTAGGAAACTCACTGACTAAGGAAGATGCTGCTAGCTTCTAGGAAATAGTTGCTTGCCTTTTGGATTCATGCCTTCCATGTTTTCAAGGCATATGTATTTCATCTGTGAAGAAAAATAATCCATACAGTATTTTCACCAGTCGTTTAAAACTTGCTAGAATTGCTATGATTTAAGTGTGGATTCGCTATCTGAGCTAGAATCGCTATCTGAACTAGAATCACTATCTGAGCCACGTTATATATACTTGAGCTACTAATAGTTGTAGGTGACACTATAATACCTGCTTTTTACTGTATGGAACAAACAGATGTTCCGGCCCAAAAGGGTCGGAACGGGTTTGTAATGTCGGGAGTCATGAGTTGATAAGAAGTTTCAAGTTTTAATATCCTTTGTGATAAAAGCAACATCCTTCACTACAACTACAAAGCATTCAAATGTTGGGAATCTTACATAGACACATGGATTTTGGTTAGGAGGAGGAGCAGAAGAAAGTAAAAGAGAGGCTTGAACGGTTGACAAGGGATGGTCTTTATCAACTTATTGACTTACTGGATATACAAATATCCAAAAGTTTGAGTAAGAAGGTAGTACTAGCTAAAAGCATGATATGTTGAGTGCTAGAGTTGTGTTTCTTTAGCTATCAATGTGATTATTTGAGCATCCTTCAATTGACTTGATAGTATTGGATGGTAGTCTGAAGTAGTAAAAAACTCTTTTTTGCTGTTTGTAGGAAGAACTTGTTGAAGAGGGGTTTCAGTTCCTCTTAGCTCCTAAGATCACACGGGACACTTCTGTCCAGGAGCAGGAGCAGCAGGAGCAGGTAGAGCACTGATTTTACTTGGTGCTCCATGATTGTGACTATACAGTTTCCTTGTGAATGTGAACGTTGTTGGTGGTGAAATTTTTGCTTTGCTCGGCTACTCAACAAGTATTAGGTCTGCATGGTGCTTTTCTAACCATAAGCTGATGTTTAATGTGAATGCAGAAGTCAACAGAAGAGCTTTCAAAAGGTAAAGAGCGGGATAAAGGGAAAAAAGGAGCAGGAAAGTCTTACCAAAAGGTTTGTCCTATTTCATTCCTCTTTTGGGCTTGCCAAACTCTCTCTGGCTTTTGACTGATTTGTTGGTAGTTCCCATTATGGTTGACTGAAATTTTAAATGCTATCAATGGTAAAATAAATCAAATAATTTAGATTTTGATACATTTATGCATTAATAATAATATGACATAAATGGGAGTGGTCGTAAAATCTCATAGAATGGGTTGGTGTCTTTCTCTAATTTTCCCTGAGCTCCCAAGTGGCCTTCAGTGACAAGAAAATTGAGCTCCCAAGTGTCCTTCAGTGACAAGTATGAATGACTAGTTACTGAAAAAATTCCAACTATGTGCAGCTGCTCCTACCTCAATAGGCTGTTCTAAATATCAAAGTTCTGATTTATATGTGCTATGTTTCAAGTAAATACTTTCAGATATTGTCTGAAGGGGTGGATATAGGGGATGCTGACTACACAAGCAGGCTTAGTACTTGCAGTCTGGTTCTAGGTGTGAATGAAGAGAAGAATGCATAAAGCTGAGGGTACAGGCTGCCTGCACTAGCCCTACTTATGCAATCAGCATCCTTCCATCCCCACCGGTCTGAAAGCATTTACTTTACAGGCTTTTCATGAGCTCATTTGTTTCATGTTACAAGTATGACTTGACTTTTATTATGATCTCCTCCAGTGACCAGTTACAGAACACCATATTGAGGGGCCACAGTATATATTTGCCAGTTTGCAAGGCTTCTGTTTCAGAATACAAAGACGACAGAAACTATTATCTATCTTTCAAGAAGCTGTTTAAATAATTCACATCCTCAATTGGATGAAGAGTCTAGAGATTCATGTAGCTGTCTCTAATAATTCTCCTGAGCAATGCAAATGGTTATGTAAGGCACTATGTATAAATTTTGGAGCTTTTTATAAAATTTTTGCTTAGTAAGCTCTGCCATGCTGTTCATTGAAGAAAGTTCACAGACTTTTCCAAGGAATGATTGACATGATTCATACTTGGTTTACTGTATTTTGAACATGTATAGAAGCTTCATTAAAAATTGTAATCCGTATAGTATGTACTGTAAAAACATAACGTGATTTTGTATAAAGACCTGGTCTACTGTCTGTTTCACGATATGTATTGCCTTGCCAAAACAGAAAGTGTTGAAGGATAAGGATGCCCCAAAAAGAAAAAGAGAGAAACGAAGTAAAAATGCAGAGGATAAAGTCGTGGAGGGTGAATATCCAGGAGAGAAGAAGAGGATCAAGTCAGAGAAAGGATTCAAAGAAAAGCAGACCCCCTCCAAAAGGTCTAAGAAGTTACTTATTGCAGATAAACAGAAAAAAGACCAACAATCTGCATTAGAGAAGATGAAAGAAATGGATGAAGCAGCAGATGATGAAGAATTAATCGAGGAAGAGGAATCGACCGAAGGGAGGACATATACGCACTCAAACGAGAATGAAAGTGACAAAGGAGGTGATGCAAGCGAGGAAAATGTAGTCACTGAATCTCCTGTGGTTGAGAAAGCAGAGGTAGAAAAGGTTGAAGAAGAGACTCCTGAAGATATCTCTGTCAACAAAGTGGAAGTAAAAAAGGTTGAAGAAGAGACTCCTGAAGATACCTCTGTAGACAAAGTGGATGTAGAAAAGGTTGAAGAAGAGACTCCTGAAGATACCTTTGTAGACAAAACGGAAGTAGAAAAGGTTGAAGGGACTTATGAAGATACTCCAGTAGACAAAGCGGAAGTAGAGAAGGTTGAAGAAGGGACTCGCGAAGATGCTCCAGTAGAAGAACTTGGAGAAAAGGATGATGATAAAGCTGTTGCTGATAACGATTCGAATGAAAAGGAGGAAACCGTGATTGAGAGTCCTTTAGTAAAGAGTGAAGATAAGGAACATTCTACAGATGGTACTGAAGACATAAAAGATGAAGAACAAGCCTTCCTAGCCTCTGTACAAGATTACAATAAAGAAACGGAGGAACCCTTTCTGGGATTTTTTGGAGAAAATTCTGAAGAAAATGGCGGGCTTCTGGAACTGCCAGAAAATGAGATAGAACTGGAAGGGCAGGATGTTAGTGGTCTGATTTCGGAACACGTAGAGGCTATAACAGAAATGTCTCACAATCAGGTGATGATAAAATAGATGAAAAAATATATGGAGAAATCACTGCAGATCCTATAGATTGTGGAATGGGAGGTGACACCAACTCTCTAAGACAGTTGGGGGTAAGTGTTTCAGATTACTGTGACTTGAATCAAAAGGGACTTACAGAAAGGGAACAGTTTTGAACTGTGGCTGTGATAAATTCCAGAGTTTTGGACGTAAGGTGCAGCTCAAAATAAAGAACTTTGCTTCATTTTCTGCGTAGATTTTAGATGTTGTGTATAACAATATGATCTGTTTTCGATTCTCAATTCTCCATGTCACATCATATGTAATGTTTTATTACGTAGCTTGACTATAGGAAAATAAGGCAAGGGGTTTTAGGCTGAGGTTTTAGGTCAGTCTAAAGAGCATATGAAAAGGTGATGGTAGAATGAAAACTCATAGTTGTCATTTGATTAGCATGCAGTTTTAATAAGAAGGTTTATAACGATACATGATACAGAGCACCGCTTCAGTATGTGAATTTAAGGAGCTTGTTTGCTTTTGTGGACATGTAACAACTGAGTTGTATGCGCAACTGCAAAGCATTTGTATATTGAGCTTCTTATACATTCCTGTCCATAAGCTCATGAGCTGTGGATTTCACGTTTTCTCAAAGTTTTGTTTATACGAGGGTTAGTGATATAGTGTCTGGCCTTTAATTTATTCTCTGGTTTTTCTAGTATTTCTTATGATGAAATTATGATAATCTGGAAATTTGAGGAACAAGTAGGATTTGTTTTGAAACTTTGCTAGTGGGTTACTATAATGAAATTTTCATAGATGTATTGACTGAATCTAGGAAAATATACTAGAGTTTGACATCTACTGGTAGAATAATATCCCACTTCTTATGTATCCGTCAATTGCATTGTAGTACCTTCTGAGATGGTAGTTAGAGCTTTTTATGGCTTACCTGATTTAGTTTCAATCTGGATTCTAAGATAATAGAATTAAACAGCTGTTCATGCTTATTATTTGTAATAAGGTTTCTTTTGCAATAAGATTCCTTTCTACCAAGTTGGGTGCCCCATCTTGGTCCCTGAAGCTGTCTTATGTAAGTTGAGTCTCTACCTTCACAGTATTACTTATGGATTAAATCCCCATCAAAATTCTTGAGAGTGTTTATTTGAAGTGGATTTATTCTTCTTTATTAACAAAGTAGGGCTTTCTGTTAATCTTGTTTATGAGAGTTTTTTTTGAAAAGGTTTGTTAATTTGACATAAGGAGAGGATAGGTTTTTGAATGTGATCTGAACTGAGGGAAGTTGGTTTTGTTAGTACCTAGTAGTCCAGATTGAGGAATCGTATTTACAATATTGATTAGTCCAGATCGAGGAATTGCATTTACAAGATTGATTTTGGATAGTATATTAGCATTTTAGAACTTCTGGACCGACCACATATGTTAGATTACTTGGTTTTGGTACCTTTTAATTGGTGGTGGAGCAACTAAGATTTGTAATTGTAGCGAATATTTGCTCATAGCTTTAGTAAGGATTAATGGTGCAAATTTGTAGCATAAATTTTTGATGACCTAAGACTCAAAGAAATTGATGTTTGAATATTTAGGCTTCCTTTGTTTTTTTTTTAATTAATCAAAAGATTGAGAGAACTTTCAATCAAAAGTGTTTTGTCGTCGTATTCGAAAGCTTGTTTCATGCTAAGCAATAGTATTTCAGGTGAACTAGTTTTCAATTGGTATATTTTGTAAAACATAAATAGTTTTTTTTATCACCAAAGAAAATTTCACAAACAATATGCAGTTTTTAGCATGGCGTTTATGCATGAATATCCCCTTATTTATGTGCATGCAATCAAATTGTCGACACTTGTAGAGACCACATGGTATTTATTACCATGGCAAATGAATTGGCCAACTCTTGATAAAGAATTCTATCCCATCATTAATATCGTGACAATACTTCTATGGTGATTAAATTAAGTTTCTGATTTTATATCATACAAAGTATTGTCAAATCAACTAGATCAACGGTCCGAAATGTAGGGTATTAGTTTTTTTTTTTTGTTTTTTTTGTGTATATAGAGTACACAACTAGTAGATTATGCACAACATATACAGCTTGGCAACACTATTTGGACAATGTCAAGTGATGGGCAAGCTCCTAAAATGTCAGTATGCGGTGGATGGGATTTGAGCTTACGCCTTGGCGGTCACAGGTAACAACTCTACCCATACATCGAATTGCAATGGATATAACAAATGTGCATGCACGAAGACTTCAACAACGCATGGTTCAACAACTCTACCCATACATTGAATTGCGATGGATATATATGTTAGTATATTTTCACAAAATGTGCATGCACGAAGACTTCAACAACGCATGGTTGAACTAGGTAGGCATCAAAGATCTGTTGGTTTTGAGAAGAGCAAATCTTCTAGAGTACCAATAACATGCAGACACCATGGTCTATAATCTATGAATCACCTAGTAGAACAAAGCAAACTTTAAAACATGGTGGGGTCTCCTAATGATTGAAAATCAGGTCAAAGGTGTTTGGGACAGTAAAAGAATAGATACTCGATAGATTTAACTGCCATTTAGCAAATTGGATAGAGGCAATCTGATAGGTAGGGTCAGCTGGCATAGAGAGGAAGAGATCTAGAGACAATTCGCTAAGCAAGATATCTAAGCTTGCCAGGATGAAACGAACAATAAAAATCTCTTAAACACTAGATTGTAGGAGGATCAAACAAAACCTAATGGGTATTGAAATAGTCAAGGAAAATGGAGGGAGGGCAGTGTCGAAAATGAATAGAGAAATAGTTGGAGGAAAAGTCAAGGGTAGGCTCCCAACTAATGAAGGTTGAAGTAAAGGTGGTAGTGAGGAATAGATCATGAGTAGAAAGAGAGGGAAGGTCGATGAGGGAATATCTACTGCAGGACAATCTGACAAGTGGGAATATGGGGATGAGTTGTTGAAGGGTAGTAAGACTTTTGTTGGTCAAAGCTAAACAGAGTTTCTGTGAGGAGAAAAGGGAGGGGGAAGCATAAGGTAAACATAGAAGTCCAAATAATCTCATGAGGAGAGAAAGATCTAGTAGTCGCCCAATGAAAGAGAGTAGAGTTTAAAAAATGGTTGAATCCAACCTTTTTAGGACAAAGTGTTCCTTAAGACGAAGCGAGCCAGCAAAACTAAAGAACTTGGTGGGTGAAGTTTGACGAGGCCAGCAAGGGGTGTTTGCTGGCCTAGAGAAAATGGCGAAGCAGGTTGGTGATAGTTTAAGTGCCCTCACGATCCGTGTTTCAGAAGGCCTAGTCAATCTCTTCTCTAGAAAACCAAATTCTCTCACTCTAGCTGACTTTCACCCCTTGAGCATGGTCAACATCTCGTACAAAATCTACATATACTAAAAGAATTTGGGTTTCTGGGTAGCCCACAGCTGCCCAAAAATCCAACTTTAACAATTAAAAAAGAGGTCTCGGGCGTGGGCATGCATACTAGTTATTTCTAAAATGTTTCCTTGCGCTTGTCTCGTTAACTTGGGTTCATTTTTTTCGACGAGCAATTCGACTTTGTCAAAGGATGTAACATTGTGGACTCCATTTTCAACATCTAAGCTATGACTTATTCTCAACATCTAAGCTATGACATATTCTCTTCCCTCTTCCTCTACTCTTCGAATTATTCTCCCCCTAGATTTGGACAAAGCTTTTGACCGCATCAGTTGGGATTACATCTTTTGTTGTTGTTGTGCCCTAGCCTTCTGCACTCTTATCTATGCATTACACTTTTCTTCCTCTTCTGAACCACTCCTTAATGGCTACCTCTATGCTCCCTTCTCTCCTGTCTGTGGCATTCGTCAAAATTGTTCTCTTTCCTCATCGTTATTCACTATAGTCATTAAACCGCTTTCCCATGCCCTCCATAACGATACTTATTCTCACTCAATCGCCCATGTCCACTTCCCCCTTGGGCCTTGTCTCTCACCAACTTTTTTATGATGTAACTTTTCTTTCACGTACTTCCATCTTCTCCTCATTCTTTAAATTTCTTCCATGCGTCTCCTCCTTCGCCATTTGTGTTGTTCCTCATGGCATTGGTATACACTTGCTTGGTACCCCTTTTGGTCTGTAGCTTTCTTTCGCCCACCACGCTCCAAGCGGTTCTTGGACTCCTTTGTTCTTAAACTCGCCTCCTGGCAACCCCAATTTATGTCCTTTGTTTCCAAAGTCGTGTTTCGTACTCCGTCTTCTTTTCCTCCATCTTCATCAACACTTGAAGAGGAAGCTTGGAGGAAAGATCAAGTAGGCTGGCGCCTAGCTAAGGCCAAAACTTGATAACACGTCTAGTAGTTGTAATAAAGTGGTAGATGACTTGTCTTTATTATGTAACTCATTGATATTCATTGAGGTACGGAGACTTTTGGATTAGAAAAGCCCATCCAAAGGATAAATATGTTCCAAAGTTCGAAACTTGGTGTAGCGCGATGGATGCCATGATTTTAAAGAATAATAAGATATCTCATTTTATGTTAGCCCATAGTGGAGCATCTTCGTTATGCAAATATTTTTTTTGTGAGTTTATCTAGTTTACTTTTTGAGAAAATATAGGTTGTTAGAAACCCAATGTTTTAGGTACAATAAATGTATGGCAAGACTTGACTTGTCAAAACATATGATATGTTATAGAACTAGCAATAAGGAACATCATTGGTGTTTCAACATGAGAACTCAATAATAGAAATGAAACACTAATCTATTTTTTAATGTAAATAAAACGCTAAGCCAAAACTTGTACCTAGACACCAAAAAAATGCTTCTTGGTTTCCAAGGGGAGGCTCGAACATGACACCAAAAAAATGAAGGAAGAGTTTTTATAAACCCACACTCATGCAATTATGTATATAGTGAGGATGAGCTCATATAAACCCGCACTCTCAAGTGGATGATGTGCTCGTTACGCACCTCCATGCTCTCCATGTTCTCTTCAACTAAGACAACTATCTTTTGGCTACCAATAAGATGTAGTACCTTAAGCTCCCTTATCTATGGTACAATCTTGTTTTCTTATAGGCCACTCTTTGGAGGTTTTAGGTGATAAACCCACCATTAGAGGAGTTTCAAACTAGAAAAAGACCCTATAAGAAATGTCACATAGGATGAGAGAAAAAAGTCTAAATAAATAAACAATATTGTCTATTTGTTTGCCCGCACCACTCCTAATGATTTAACCAGCCCATTCGCAGTTATGGTTAAGAAAAACAACTATTGTTATGGTTGCGTATTTGACAAATATGATTTTGAATGTATAATCACAATATGAGCGTCATCTTGATGTGAAAATCAAAATTATGAGTGCCATCGCCATATTTGAATAAGGAGGGGATCACCATTACAAAAGCTCTCATCTTAAATTGGCTATCTTCTAGTTTTTAGCAAAACTTTTATAAAAATGATTTTCAATGTGTATTCCCTCATGAATTAAAAATATGAGCACCATCTTGTGGTGGAAATTCAAATATTAGCGCCATATCCATGTTTGGATATGGAAGGGGTCACCATTACAGAAGCTTTCATCAGAAATGGATTATATTGCATCAGGTAAGAATATATTTGCATTCAAATATTTTATAGTATTTATATTCTGAGTACTTTGAAGCTTGCCACTGGTTTTGTACTTTTTAGAATGATGACTTTGTATCATCTCCATTTGGACATTCCTATTGACTTGGCACCTATACAGAAAAGAGGAGTCAAAGGATCATCAATAGCTACCGAGGACCATCTACGTTATAGGATTGAAGGAAAGAAGAATTTGGATTTGTGGAAAGTTGGGTCTTTGTATCCTGAAGATCCTAGTACTCTAAAATATCATGTCATTTAAAGCATGAGAGAAGTAGCTTAAATATAGGAATGCATAAGATTATAGGCACTCCATTTCATATTGAAGAGACAAATCAAATTCAAGGAAGATCAGTTTCCTATAATGCATGAAATAACCTATTTGTGGATGTAAATTAGTTAC
Organism: Diphasiastrum complanatum; assembly: GCA_029204225.1. Lineage (NCBI taxonomy): Eukaryota > Viridiplantae > Streptophyta > Lycopodiopsida > Lycopodiales > Lycopodiaceae > Diphasiastrum > Diphasiastrum complanatum. The sequence continues at coordinate 65,109,647 of CM055100.1, read as the reverse complement.
TAAGATATATGATTGCTTTTTATGAAATCACAATGGAAAAGGTTAGTGCTAAAATAATCATAGTGCTTAAGTTAGATGAGTCAGAAATAGTTTAAGGGCAAAAGATGGAGAGGGTTAGTATAACTCTCATGAACGGGGCACTTGGACAATCAATCGATTAAGGAGATTATAACTTCAGTGTCCAGTCAGAAAATGATATCTGGTGGTTGGCAGCTTTCCAGGTATATTTGCTCATTCAGTAATGAAAAGTGATTGAAGTTTTAATCAAACTAACTAGCTATGTTGACTTCTGAATCTAATGGTACATTTTTTGTTGATAGATTCTGAAAGAGAGAGGATCATGATATTTTATCATGGATATTCTGCAGAACATCTTATCCTCGGATTATCAAAGAGCATATGGATGGTGTACAACTCAATGTACCTGGAAAAGGAGATTTCAATGTGGAGTGGCATTTGGCAGGTGATTTGAAAACCTTGAAATGCATGTATAATGTTTCTCATGGAACCACATCTAAGAATTCATGTATATACTAGTACATGAAACTGGCGAAAGACGTTACAAGAAGTACATGTATAACAAGAAAAAATTTGGAACCAAACTGAAAATCTGTATTGCTTGCCTATATCATTGAAAAATGTACATATAAGGTGAAGATAATAGAGAAACTTATTTATATTCATATATTATTTGCTTGGAATACGAAGCTAGCATCATCATCAAAACAAGCCACCTCTAGATTAGAAGATGTTCTATCAAAAGCAGGACTCTACAAGGGTTATGTGAAAATACAAAAAGATGAAAAGCTTTCAAGAAAGACCGGAAATTTGCCATGTAAGCCAATAATAGGAGGAGCAAAAGCACGAAGATTTTTGTCGAACCACACAAGCAAAGCATCAGTATTGCACACTCTGTTTGGAAGGAGATCATTGCTGCAACTCAGGAATTTGAGGTGAGAGGTACAACTAGACTACAAAAAATTGATGTGTGAAAAAATTATACAGTATGATTAAAATCTTAAGAATTTTTTTTTTACAAATACAGAAAAGCATATCATCCAACAGACTTGTGCGGAGTTTGTTGATGTCGTCGCCAGATATCATCACACATTACATGGTTAGTTACTTTGAATGTTCCTTAATTTTCTATCATTACTCATTTTAATTTTGCTTTTGCTAATTCTATATGTTACTGTTATGCAACACATACTTAGGGGTCATACATAATTCTTCGCCAATACCTACGGGAGCATGAGTATTTGGTCATTACAAGGAATGGAGATATTACATTGGCAAGCACAAGCAACATTCCATCGAAACACTAAACATGGGAGTACCAATGAAAAAAGAAGCTACATTATTCAATTGTTTCGATAGTTATACTAAAGAGTTCAAATTAGATAGATCACCAAATCTTCATATTATGACAAGTTTAGAAAAGCTTGCAAGTTCATGGAGCAACAGAAAAGAGCATCATAGTCAAATGATATGTACCAACTGTATAAGTACTGACTGTATAAATACATTATACAAAGTTTTCACTCTTTATCATCAGTTTTTGTATCTCCTTCAATGGCTGTATTGTCATGAAGGAATTCTCTACTTGAGTATACATCTAATAGATGTGCATTATCCATGTTTCCACTAAGTTCAATATATGTAGAGTATAATGAATAATTAGAGCTCCTTAAAGGAACATTCTCATCAGTAAAACCTAGAATGTTCAAAACATAAGATCTCTTGACAAAAATGATCTTATTTGTCTTAACAAATTTATGTCCTCCTAGATAATAAGATAAAGCCATTATGAGTGTCTCCGCAACTAGGCTGAACTTAGAATGAGCAATACAAATCTCATTCTTTTGGAAATGCCTCATAGTGGCCAAGTCCACTATTCTCGTGGAATGAGAAAGAATGTTGTCCGTGACCACCTTGACGTGCAACAAAGTCATCAATTACAAGTGTAGTCTGCAAAAGAAAATAGGAGTTAAAAATATATACCATTCACATTCAAGAAAGAACAACATTCTTACACATTGAAGTAAAAACGCTTACACATCCTTCATCATTGGCTGCAACCAGATCCGCATGATCTATATTATTACCTGAAGAAGAGTCATCTGTGAAATGCATTAAGGATGGACGAGGGAATTCCATCTAGGACTGAATTGCCATGAATTATTCTTCATATGGCATGCTTTGTCCATGCTCAACAAAATCTGACAAAGATGTCGTCAAGCATTCTTCACCCGTTAGAAGTCCTTCCTCATTATTGCAATCCATTCCGGCTTCAAAATCTATAATGTCAGAGAATTCAAAAATTGCGTCGGATAATAAACAAAGCACCTCATTCTCACAATAGTAAAAAAAATTACACAAATCCATTGAAGTACTATATACATCGTCGTTTATATGGTACACTGTCAATTTAAAAAAGCATTTAGTTTCAACGTCAGACATTGATTCATCAACAGTAAAACTCGCGCCAATGAAAGAATCCCTAAGCACGGGAGCTGATTTTTGGCGAGCATTTCTCGGTGAGCAATTTCATGGCAAAGGCAAGCATCTTTATAGTGGTATCCATGTACCATCAGTTTTCTTGAAAATTTGATAGCCAAATGTGTGTTTTTCGATATGATAACGGAAGATCATTGACGAGTTTTTAAAAAATAAAGTTGGTTTCCTTCGAACACCTGCACCTGAGTAAAAATCAACAAATATATGCAATGAGAGAAGCCAACTTAGGCGAACAATTTTTGAACTCGTACTTATCTTCATGGCATTTCTAACATCCAAGAGTAGCTTGCATATGAAGGATTCAAAAACAATATTGTCAAGAGTAGGCCACTCATCAAAACTTGGCAATGGAATTGCTTCAAGATGGCCGAAACCCCCATTCGCTGGTAGTATATATGAAGCTTCATAAAAATATATACCACTATCTGCAAGCTCCTTTGGACTTCTTCCTTTGTCTTGCAGCTTTCCAACATAAGAGTGAATCACATCCAATATTCTTGCAAGTGATTGTGCTGGCTCCCATTCACTTATGTTTGATGGATATAAATGTGGAAGAAGAAACATGTTGAATAACTTAAATCATAATCTGAAGAGCTTGAATCAAAAAACACCTATGATTGCAGTAAAGTGCATATCCATTTTCGATGATCACGAGGATTGATATCTTGTACTTTTATTTTTGAATGCATATAAACATGTTGTACTAACACATCTAAAGTGACCTTTGGGAGTTGTCTTAAACTCCACACCATGAATTTTTTGTATATTTTGTTGGCTTCTACTTATTAGCTTCATCTTTCTCATTGTAAATAATCACAGACTCAATTGTAGATCTTGGTCTCCTTGCCACTGCTATTTTCAAAGCTTGGGCTCCAAAAATATGTCTGGTATGATACTCAATTCAATCTTTCGTATCACATTTAATCTCATGAGAATGCCACAATTAAAATCAAACCTGTAAAGCTATATCAGAAGATGTTGACCTGTAACACTCTTGGTGATGAAAAAAGACATCAATGAAATAGTATGATGAGAAAAGAATTCAGTAATTACAAACATAAGCAGTCAAGAAATACAAAAATAATGAAATGAAAAACAGAACAAAATATCTACAAAAGGAAGAGTGTGGTATTTAGATAGGGTCAACAAAAAACAACTCTTTATAGTACCGCCGTAGACGCCATTGACGATAGTGTCTAGGAGTACTCCGTCAAGTGTCTCTAACTAGACTGCTCCATTTGGGAAGATTTTATTGATTATATATGGTCCTTTACTTCTGAATTTCAATTTGCTAGGGTGCTTTTTAGAAGTGTAAAGAAGCACCTGATCACCTAAATGTAAGTCTTTATCGTGTAGGTGACGATCATGCCAGGATTTTTTACGTCATTTGTTAACAAGTTGTGCATGATACGATATAAGTTTAGTCTCGCACAATTGAGCTAACGTAAATAGTCTGTTTTGTACCTCTTGTTCGATCGCAACTTTCTCACATAGATCTGTAGAGAAGGTTTGCATTACTCGCAAGGAAGGAACTAAAAATTCAACAAACATTACTACCTCTTGACCATAAACAAGATGGAAGGGTGTAACCCATCTAGTGACCTTCTTGGGAGTGGTACGATATGCCAAGATAGCTGAGAACAAATTGGTTTCCCAATCTGATCCACTTCTCTCAACTACCTTCGTCAGAATCTTGTAGATAGTTTTGTTAGTGGATTCTGCTTGGCCATTACATCAAGAGTAGTACGGAGTACTTTTGCGATGGAGAACAAGGTAATGGCACAAGAGATTATCAACCACTTCATTTAAAAAGTGTGAACCTCTGTCACTAACAAGCTCGATAGGACAACCAAAATGTGTATTGATGTGTTCATAAAGAAAACGCGTGACGGTCTTTGCATTGGTGTCCTTTGTTGCTCTAGCTTCAACACATTTAGTGGGATAATTAGTGGCAATAAGGATGTAACGGGCTTGAGTGTTTTTGGCTGCTGGGCTGCTGGGCCCAACAAAGTCTATAACCCACTTATGGAAAGCTTCGTCTTCTATAATGGGGATAAGTGGTGTGAAGTCAACTTTGGTAGTATTTTTGGCTCGTTGGCAAACGTCACATGTTTTTATAATAGCAAATGTATCCTAAAACAATGATGGCCACCATAAGCCCGCTCGGAGAATGATCTTAGCAGTCGCTTCGACAGAGAAGTGATCGCCACCAATGCCTTCATGTGCCTGAGATATGATAGGTCGTATTTCAGACTCATAAGCTCATCAGCGTATTATTCCGTCAGAATCAATTTTTTTTTAATGAACCGACGATGAGCTGAAAGCCACTTTTATTAAAAAATTTCTTTTGGCTACTTGATTCAGTCCTTTTAATCTGCCAGTTGTAAGGAATTGAGTGGCGTCAGTCTGACAAAGACATGCATTAGGTAGATCATTGTTGACTGGTGCATCGGCCTTTTCAACGTTTGGAAGTCGGGAAAGGTGATTGGCCATGAAGTGTTGTGTGAATAGGTCAAAGCTAAAAGTCAAATCCTTGTCAAAATGAATTTTTCTCGCAAAAGTGAACATTTTACAAAGGTACAAAGTGTAGCAATAACAAACCAAAACCCCTAGAAGAGGTGTCTTCATGCTAGCATCTAGTCATACTATTTTGCAAAATATTAGTATGACTATCAAATACTAATATGCAAAAGTTGTATCAACTACTATCAACATAGAGCTATTGTTGACATTTACCCTTTCATGACCAAATCCTCTTGCATTTCTTTCAAGATTTTCCAAAGTATTAGCATTCTACCAAGTCCCATAACTACATCATTTATGCACATTGAAGCCTGTATCATGGAAAATTCCATAGTAAATGGAAATGTCTCTTAAAGGATTGAATTTTGTTCACCCAGAGGTTATTATGATTGTCAAAGAACAAGTGTTGAAAGGATTTGACCTCAATTTCACAATCCTTACATGTTATACTAACATCTCTCCTATAGTTAACTTTCAAAGCAAGGGATGTTTGAGGTATTTTAAGTGTAAACACTTTGAACTTGGTACTTTTGATACTCCTTACTCTAGCTACACCTTACTCTAGCTACTCTCTTTGTCCAAGCACTAGGATGGTCATCAAATCTCCATTTGTTATTGAGCTAGACAAAAATGTTATACTTATCATTAATGGCTTTTAGATAATAGTAAGTGATCTTTGTAAAAAGTACAGTACTAAGGACCATAAATGGATCTTTGAATGATCCATAAGGTGATTGTATGTTTGTTAAACAATCTATCAGAAACTAGTCATCAGAAAACAAGATCTAGTTTAGCAGCTTGATAGAAAACAAGTAGAGACAATCAAAACATTGATCAATTAGTATAATCCAACTCCACACGTGTGGAAATAAGGCTGTAGTACGGCCTGTAGACAGTGTTTACAAAGTGCCAAAGCTGGGTTTCATTGGAAAAATAGAGTAATCACCATACAATGAGAGAAAACTCGAGTTTCTCCTTGAGGCTCCAAAAAGTTTCTATCTTCTCACTATGGAGAATGGGAATACATAGTAAAACACACTTCCTTTGCAAAGCTAGGTGAAAATCCAGCATGTAATAAGGAAGTAGACTCCACTTTCTTGCCCTAATGTGAAAACCCTAGCCTAGATCCAAGAGTCATGCTTGGTAGGTGCATGGTAGGTACAAATCTCATCATAAATCATGGTCTAGATCCTACAAAGTAGGAATCACTACCAAATAGACACAACCACTCCTCTTGACTCGTGGTAACCTACTTTAGGTGTGTATGTACAAGTGGCACTTTGACCATTGAAGTAACCAACAAACAATATTGACAAAATGTACAATATTCTACATGGCTAGATTTGCCAATGTAGGCAATTTTTCACACTCCTCCTCAAATCTAGCCTTGGAGATCACAATGCTTTTATCAATAACTCCAATTGAAGATCTAAGCTTGACAAATGAATCTTTAGGTAAAGATTTAGTAAACAAATCAGCCAAGCAACTTGATGATGGCACGTGTTGGAGCTTGATCTCTTTAGCTTGCACTTTTTCCCTCACGAAATGATGAGCAATTTCGATGTGTTTGCTCCTTGCATGGAATGTAGGATTAGTTGCAAGTGATTGGGCTGATTGGTTGTCACAATAGATGATAGGGATCTCCTCCTCCATGACATGAAGCTCCACCAATAGCCTTTTGAGCCACAAGACCTCCTTGCATGTTGATGTCAAGGCCTTGTATTCGGATTCTGTGGAAGATAGGGAGATGGTATCTTGCTTTTTGGAAAGCCATGATACTACTCCATCACATAGAAAGGTGGCAAAGGCACTTGTTGATCTTCTATCAACTTTGTCACCTGCAAAATCCGAGTCACTATAGGCTCTTAAGCCAAGATTAGTTCCTCTATACAAAATACCAAAATTCTTAGTGAATGAAATGTATCTAAGAACTCTTTTGGCCATCTTCCAATGTGAAACTAGAGGACTTTGCATGAATTGGCTTAACTTTCCAACACTATAACTAAGATCAGGTCTAGTTATAGTTAAATAGATCAAGGAGCCAATAAGCCTTCTATATAATGTGATGTCCTCAAAGGATGCTTCATCACAACCAATACATGCTTTTACATGTTGCTCCATTGTTGTCTCAATGCCTTTACAATTCTTCATTCCAAATCTATCTAGGATGGATGTAGCATATTTAGATTGACAAATGAAGCTAAAATCACATCCTCTAATAACCTCTATTCCAAGAATGAAGCTCAATAGGCCGAGATCTACCATCTTAAACTCTTTTGCTAAAGCAATTTTTACATCTCTAATTCCATCTAGATCATTACCACTCAAGATAATGTCATCTACATACAAAACAGGAATAATGATCATGCCATCATGAAAACTTATATACAATGATGGATCATAGGCACTCATTACAAAATTGATGGAAATGAGAAAAGAGTTTAGCCTAGAGTACCATGCTCTAGGTGCTTGCTTGAGCCCATAAAGGCTCTTCTTCAAAAAGCACACCTTTCCTTCATGCTTTGCCTTGATGAAGCCCTCGGGTTGCCTCATGTAGATCTCTTCCTCCAAATAACCATTGAAGAATGCATTTGTGAAGTCAAGTTGGAATAGCTCCCAATTGAAGGTTGTAGCAAGACTAATGATCAACCTGACAGTAACAAGCTTAGCCACAGGAGCAAAAGTCTCATCATAGTCAATGCCTTTGGTTTGTAAAAACCTTTGGCAACAAGCCTAGCTTTATGCTTGCTTATTGATCCATCTTGATTATACTTCAATCTAAACACCCACTTGCAATCAAGAGGTTTCTTCCCTTGAGGAAGATCCACAAGATCCCAAGTATGATTCTCAATAAGAGCATCATACTCTACTTGCATAGCATCCATCCAACTTTTAGACTTACAAGCATCTTCATAGCATGTTGGCTCATCTAACATTGAAGTAAGAAAGGTGTAAGATGTGAAAGATGATGAGCCTTCCCTTTGATCACCTTGACCATCATAGGTGAGCCTCAATGGCTCGGATCTTGCCCTTGTAGATCTTCTTGGAGTTCTTGGAGTTCTTGCATCTTGAGGTGGATCCTCAAGTTCTTCTTCACTTGGAAGCTCCTCCTCCATTCTAGCATGATCCTTGACATCAAGATGATTAGTAGCATTATCATCCAAATCACAAGCATGTCCTTCATAAAAAATAACATCCCTACTCACTATCACCTTGCTAGTGATGGGATTGAAGACTCTATAACCTTTGCTATTCTAACCATATCCCACAAAGATGCCTTTGATGGATGTTGCATCATCCTTCCTTCTCTTATCCAAGGATTGGTGTACATAGCAAGTGGATCCAAAAACTTTGAGATCTTTGAGATTGGGCTTCTCTCCAAATAGAGCTTCAAATGGTGTGATTCCTCCAATGGCTTGGTTTGGCAATCTATTGCACAAATAGTTAGCACAAGTTATTGCTTCACCCGAAAATGGTTTGGATAGAGAAGCATCTAGCCTTAAGGCCTTAGCACACTCACAAAGATCAATATTTGTTATTCTCAGGTATATACGTGCGAAATATAGTAGGGTACTGTTGTTGTATGGACAGTAGCTAATGCTTGGGGAGTCCAACTGCAAGCTCCTTTGTAGCCATAGATTCCATTGCTTTGTAGTTGGGGTGGCCCAACCTTTTGTGCCACAGTTCCACCTTTGATAGCTCCACCTTTGCCAAGTTAACACTCTCCACTGCAATATTAGCATGAAGCTTAAACAATCTACCTTGCTTAAAGCCTTTGGCTATACATTCATCATTTCTAAGGATGGAACAAACTCCATGCTTAAATTGTACATCTTAGCCATTATCCATTAACTGGCCAACACTAAGCAAATTCTTGGTTAACTTAGGAACATAAAGAACATTATCTAAATTCATCCTTTTGGATGATCCCACATACAAGGGAATTGTTCCTATTCCACTTATCTTACATTCTTGACTACTTGCAGTATAGATTGATCTATGTAAGTCATTGTAAGAAAGTAAGGTGGAGAATATGTCCTTTTGATATGTCATGTGGGAACTTGCCCCACTATCAATCCACCAAGAATCATTGGTGTTGCTCTTGGATGATGGTGGTTTGTTGGAAACCATCAAGGATGACTCTTCATCCTCCTCTTCCTCCTGATGTGCAATGTTGCTTTGTTTGCTCTCTTGTGCCTTCTTCTTCTTGAGACATTCTGATGCAAAATGTCCTTTCTTTTCACAGAAAAAACATTTGTACTTGGACTTGTCTTTGATCTTGCCCTTTGAGCTTGAAGCCTCATCCTCCTCCTTGGTCTCCTTGAAGTGCTTCTTCTTGCCATTGGTCTTCTTCTTGCTTTTGAATGAGAAATTAGCTTTCTCATCACCATCCTGCAGAGAAATAGCATTCATTCTTGCATTGGTATGCAACATCCTACACTCTTCAGCTACTAATACACTGTGTAGCTTTTCTATAGTAGGCAAAGTGTCTTGGATTGCAAAGCTTTGGACCAAATTTGTAAAGCCACTCCCTAGACCATTTAGGACAATCTGAACAAGCTCACTATCTTGAATCTTCTCTCCAATGGAAGCTAACTCCCTATTAAGAGACTTGATTCTTAGCACATAATCTTGTGCACTCTCATCACTCCTCTTCATGCTTTGTAAAATCTGATTCCTAAGCATGAGAACCCTCGAAGTGTTACTAGACTCGTAGATAGATTTTAAAGATTCCCAAGCCTCTTTAGCACTCTTACATGATGATACTTCCCTTAAAAGATCATTGCTTACATTCATCTTAATACAGTGAAGTGCAAGCCTAGACCTCTTCTTGTATCTCACTAATTCCTGTGCACCTAGAGGTTCATCTTCATCATCTATTAGAAACTCATAAAGATCCTGGAGCACCATTAGTGACTCCATCCTCACTTTCCAAATAGCATAATTGGTAGAATTTAACCTCTCACTAGCTTCTAGAAGGTAGGCTCCCACTGATCCCATCTTACTAGCAAGATTCTACACACAAGATATAGATTTGTTTGTACCTGAAACTCACAAAGGTTTCTAACTTGCAGTGTTTCACTCAAATGTTGACTTCTAATCCAACAAATGGATTTGTAATCACAGTTCTATCACTCCCTCACAAGTTGGAATGAAGATAAGATGAGATGAAAACTACACTCAAGCAAATCTTGCCAATCTTGGCTATTCTTGGACAAAAACTGACTCTATCTCTCTCATTCACTTTGATGTACTTTCAAGACCTGGTTTCCACTTTAAGAAGGTCTGAAATCAGCCTAGATTAATTAGTTTTCATGAAACAAATTCAAAACTAATCAATGGCAAGTGATCTTGGTAGCTTATCCTAGGATTTGCACCAAAAATTACATCAAACTGACACCAGATGAATTTTCTATGATCCAATGAATATGGGTTATTAAATGCTGGTTCAGAGATGCCCACACGTGTGAATAGTACAGATTTTGATCCTGAAAAAGTTTGGGATCAAATCCCTGGATACCAGCTCACCCTTCCAATACTAGCTTTTTGCACCAAAACCTGCTAAAACTGGATTAGATTCAAACACAGATCAATGGCCTTGTACTTGGCTCTGATACCATGTGAAAAGTACAGTACTAAGGACCATAAATGGATCTTTGAATGATCCATAAGGTGATTGTATGCTTGTTAAACAATCTATCAGAAACTAGTCATCAGAAAACAAGATCTAGTTTAGCAGCTTGATAGGAAACAAGTAGAGATAATCAAAGCATTGATCAATTAGTATAATCCAACTCCACACGTGTGGAAATAAGGCTGTAGTACGGCCTGTAGACAGTGTTTACAAAGTGCCAAAGCTGGGTTTCATTGGAAAAATAGAGTAATCACCATACAATGAGAGGAAACTCGAGTTTCTCCTTGAGGCTCCAAAAAGTTTCTATCTTCTCACTATGGAGAATGGGAATACATAGTAAAACACACTTCCTTTGCAAAGTTAGGTGAAAATCCAGCATGTTATAAGGAAGTAGACTCCACTTTCTTGCCCTAATGTGAAAACCCTAGCCTAGATCCAAGAGTCATGCTTGGTAGGTGCATGGTAGGTACAAATCTCATCATAAATCATGGTCTAGATCCTACAAAGTAGGAATCACTACCAAATAGACACAACCACTCCTCTTGACTCGTGGTAACCTACTTTAGGTGTGTATGTACAAGTGGCACTTTGGCCATTGAAGTAACCAACAAACAATATTGACAAAATGTACAATATTCTACATGGCTAGATTTGCCAATGTAGGCAATTTTTCACAATCTTATCAGCTTCATTGGCCCCTTTGAGAATCTAGTGATAGTCTTCATCTATAATAATATCAGTGAGGATTATTTCTAGATCCTAGTGAAGTGCAATATAACCAGGTATGTTGACTTCACGAGAAGTGATATCATTTCTTCCCAAGATATGCTCAATGTCTACATCCATATTTTGAATGTGGTGCCAATCACCAAATTGTTGTCTCAAAGTTTTCACTACGATTACTATTTAGAAAAATAATCTTAGAAAATTGAAGAGCTTTACCATGGCTTAGTTCAAGAAAATTAACTTAGAGAACTAAAGATACTCATTAACGTTGACATTATTCCCTTCACTCCAATCACATAGTTTCTGATGTTAGAAAATGGCTTGGTCAAGATGATAGTCTGAGCTAAATTTACATAGACTCGTGAGGGCATCCTTAATGGTAAGGCTTTTAGATGCACTATTACTAGCAAGAAGATTTTTTTTGGAAAAGACAATCCTAGGGTGAAGGCTTTAGCATGGCTTGATATAATCTTTTGAACAATATAGTATGACAAGTAATGGTTGGATCCAAACATTCAAGACTCCTTAATTTGGATGGGATGATGCCAATTTTCCAATTTAAAAGTTGGCATCTAAATCTGCAAAAAAATTGGAGCTAATTGGTGGTGGTATTTTGATAAGATAGTCCAAGTGAAGAGAAAGTGACATGCATTCATCATCCACAACAATCACACACAAGAAAATAGGATGGCTTCACAAGCAAGCAAGAATGGAAGGAGGAGATATTCTCTCTCTCTCTCTCTCTCTCTCTAAAAAGTGATTACAAAATGGTGTCACATGCGAATCTTCTAACACATGACCTAGATGCTCAATGCTTTTTTGAAAAGTTATCTCTTTTTTTTCATTAGCAAACAACTTTGTTTTCCTCAAGGTAGACAATGCAGTCCTAGTGTGAGTCACATGCTTGGCCTCACCTACATTGTAAGCCACAATATCATCAATAAAGTTTACTACTTAAAATAAAATGAGACTATACACTTACAATTAGTCAGGTTGGGAAATTGTTGTTGTCCATAGGCAAGTATTGCATTTGAAGAGACTTTTCTCAAAATCTACTAGTCAAATCTATCCCTATTAGAAACCAAAACTCCAAGTGAAAAGCCAAGATATCTCAACAAGGGATGGCATGCTTTTGTATACATATTAATGGATTATGCAAATATAGGGGCTTGCATTTCAATGTATGCTCCACTAGAGAAAAGCGAGAAAGAGGTGAAGGTATAAGACATGAAGAGTATAAGTACATTAGTAAGAAGACCACTTGAATATGAGAAAACATGTCTCCAACAATAGTTTTTATGGCTTTCCATTAATAATTTTTTTTTCTGAAGATTGTTGTGATTGTGTGGAGATTCTATTTAGTAAATGATCTAAAGCTACATATGTGGTAGCGTGTGCATGCAAATCATTGTGTGCTAGCGACATGCATTTGATCATCCCCTGTTAGCTATTGTAGAATTACATCAACTGCAAATTAATCAATAAAATTTTAACGCTTGTTCTTTAGAAGTGTAGTTTCTTTGTTTACATTGTTGGTATTTTGATTCAAAACTAGTGACCTATCATAAAAAAACATTGCTGCAACATGACAATTTATTTTGTTATTGGAAGCGTAGTTGGTTGATATAGTGCAATTCATTTTTTCACCATGTAAATTTCTCTTGAATATTGTTAGGGATGAAGAGAGAGATGATTTTGGTGGGCCTAGTCTTGCTGCATTTCCCAAGCATGATAGGAAAACCATTCAACAATTGACACAAGTGTCAAAAACCTTTCTTTGTTAAAAACTTAGTGTGGAAACTCCTCAACCACATGCAAACGCAAAGATTCTGATGTCGTTTGGAGAAAGAAGAACATGTTATAAAAGACTTGCTACATTTTTTCCACTCTTTTAACACAACCTCACATAACAAGAAAGACGTACATTGAAATTTTAATTTGCAAGAAGAGACTATAAAAATTCATAGATAAAATGATGATACACAAAAAACTTCACAACAAATTAAATTCATTAAACAAGAAAAGCTAGAAATCCCTTAGTTGAACAGGTAAAGGTCGCAATACTAACAACATGTTTTTCTATTCTCAATCTACAACTTGTTTATAGATGGAGTAATCAAGATGTCAATGCTTTATTCAATGCGATAGCTTTTTGTTAGAAATCAGTTTGATTTGATTCATCAGTATAAGCTTCAAATGTGATAATGTAATTAGTGTACAGTTAATTAGCTTTACTGTATTTGGTTGTTATCAGGATGTGACCCACTATCGTCATATCAGTTTGGCACTGACCGTAGCCGGCTACTTGGAATAGCCGAGTAGCCACATGGGTAGGAAATTAGCTTGTACAGTGGATTTTAGTTTCGTTATGCTATACTCGAGGGCATGCCTTCATTTTCACTTTTTTCATTTGCTGATTGTTGTCCTTTCTTAGTTGTGATAATAGTGAAAGCACTCACATTCAAGAAACATGCAAGTCAATAGTGCTCATCTAGATTCAACCAGCAACTCGGATGAATGCTATGCAGATCCTACTTCTACCTACTGTAAAAACATTTTAAAATCGATCTTGAAATTTAGATTAATCTAGAAATATCAAACTAAGAATAAGAACAAGACACAAGAAACTAATTAGCAAGCTCTACAAGTGCAAGGATCAAGAAACACTCATCTCTTGATTCTTGGACTTCCCAAGAACATCAAGAACTGAAATGTAAGGGAATATGCAGGATCTAAACCACAATTTTAGCCTATTCAGTTTACTTGAAAGATTGATTCTACTCTAGAACAAGAACAAGAATTCTAATCCACTCTACTCCACAATGCATGATAAAAGAAAGCAAAAAATTAATCTAAGTCCACAACCATACTCAAAGGGATGGAAGGGCATGATCATAATGGAATCATTCAAGAAAGCCATCATGAACAAGGAGCTCCAAGAATGCCAAAACTTGTGGAAGATCTTCTTTATTCAATACAAGAGTAAATGACATTACAAGTAAAGCTCCCTCACAAGAGAGGGGGGCACTTAAATAAGCTAATGAGTTGCCTAGGTGGAGCCTAAGTGGCAATTTCACAATTTAGCAAATTACAAATGTAATTAGTTCCTCCACTAGAGGTCAACATCAAAAGGTGGCTCACTCTTCTTTATTTAAGAGGGGTCTACAACATTTATACAAATGCCTACTTATACTAGCTCCTACATGGTCATTCCATCACTTGGGATTCACCATGAGGCTCACATGATTTCTAACTGTTGTCCTAGCCAGTACTTTCTCATGTTCGGCTCTCATTCTTCATCATCATCTTCTTCTCTCAGAGACCTCGGAAAACGGACCGAAATGAAACGAAGGGCAAACAGCTTGATGAGCGTGGTGTATTGTACTTCACACTTAGCTGAAAGAGACGGCGATAACAGAGAATAACTAACTAGTTGATTAGCATTAACTTGTCTTGTAATTCTCTGATGAACCATCTTGTAAACTCCACACAATGGAGGTAAATACACTTTTTGATTAACACGAAAGAGAGAGGATGAGTGAGACAAATAGAAGAGAGTAGAGTTGTGCATGAAAGTCTGCCAATGAGCAGAACATAGCGACTAAGGTGAGCGGTAGGCTACCAATGAGCGAGACATTGAACGACTCTTTAAAAAACAAAAAACAAAAAATATAATTTGTTTACTTCTCCACCTCTTCTTTGTCGTGTCGTCTTCTCGATTGATTCTGTCATGATTTGTGATCTGTAGTCGCTTGCTTAGGATCCTGAAATTAAAACACAGAAACGAAAAGCCAAAATTACGCTGCAAGAGTCCTTCATCAAACATTTCAAACCGTTTTATTTGATTGAAAGCCCCTTTGTCAAATTAAGTAATATCAAGATGACAAAGGATGAAAAAGTACGAGACTACATTAAGCATTTCAAACATCTCAAGAGTCAAGTACAGGAGCATCCTACCAAGAACATGCTCCTCATCTAGTTCTTAGTCGGATTTTCAAAATGGATTAGATGTGGTGTGAAATCCAATGATGAATACACGTCTTTAAAGACATCTATATTTGATGCCATTCGAGAAGAAGATGAGGGATCAGATGTTGAAGATCCTAGGAAATGGAGAGCACATTGTGCTATCCACGAATCAAAGGTGACCGAGGACACTCGGGATTAGCTTTGGAAGTCGCAAATGGAATTGCAGAATCAACAACACCAAATGCAGATGGAGAAACTCACCAAAGAGTTTCAAAATACATTGAAGTCTATACAAAGCTCAATGCCTCTGGCCACTTACCGCCTGGTTAGGTACATCATAGATGAGACACTACTTGGTGCCCTCATTGCCGCAAAGCACACACTGGTAACGAATGCCCATCCTATCCACCTGTTTCTGACAACTCCCTGATCAGATGTGAAATCTATGATTTCATGGGCCATTCATCTTTTTATTGCTTCTACAATCCGCAACACAACCATTGAGAACACAGAAGAGGACACTATTAGCCTCCTAGGCCTCAATTTGTTTCCAGTGTTGGATTATTATCCTACTAATCGACTAATCAACTTCTAATCTTCATCCAACTTCATTTATCTAGACCTGCAGTTTTCTTCGCGTTTCTAGACATTCTGCAAAACTACTTGGAAATGGCTCACAAGTGGCCACGACGTTTATTGACAACATTGACAAACTTTGAAGACTTCGGGCACTTCGGTGACTTCGGCCACTTCGAAGACTTCATCCACTTTGGTAACTTCAGCCACTTCAATCACTTCGACCACTTCGGCCATGTCGATCGATTGACAGTTAACATTCCACTCGTCTTGAAGCTAAAGACTTGCCCTAATCTTATAGCATGTAAATTTCTAGGAATTACCAACTGAATGGTTGCTAGCTCACTATGGCCCACTGGCCAGTATGATCTACAACCTAATAGTTGTCCTACTAATTGGACGTTGCCGCATTTGCTTAGTATAAATAGCTGCTCATACTTCAACAAGTAACGAGTATCATCAAAGTATTGAATAATTAGCGTTTTCTCTCAAGCCTGTGAGCTTGGACACTCTTGAGCATTCTAGCTCATTTCTTTAGAGTTGATTAGAGATTGCTATTGTGCTTCTGCTTATCAGTAGTTGCGCTTAATTCAGACGTATATTAGTCGCTTAGAGATAGCTTGGAGTACACGGCTTCGATCCGCAACTTGTTGTACTCATTTACAATTGTTTTATTTTCATACTGAATCAATCTATCTTCTTATTGCGTTCAACTTCATATCAGAATGTATGCATCTTTGTAGTTCTTCGCGAACTGATTATTTGTTTGGTAATTCAATGCTTAATATTTGGCTATGTAATCACTGTAGTACTAATGATTTTAAAGTTAATTACTATAAGATCGAACGTGATTTCTATCACTATTGTTGAAAGAGAAAGATAGTTTATTCCGCTGCGCACGATAAATGTTAATTCTTGTCGTTCAAATTTTTTTATTTGAGTCTTCGACCTATCTTTTCACACCTCTTTCCAACATGGTATCAGAGCGAATTCTTTAATTTGCTATTACCTTTATGATATCAGAGCGATCTGTTATATTAGAGCTCTAATACTTGATATCTTTCATGATATCAAATTGATATCATATTCTTCAGTTCATAGCATTAGTTTTAGTATCAGAGAAATGATTTCTAATTGTAGCGCTCTGTTAACATCATTGATACAATCGACAAACTAAAGTTCCAGATGGATTCTCAAAGTAAAGCCGGTCCTGTCGCTGACAAGCTGAATGGATCCAATTATCATTTGTGAAAATTTAAGATAAAGACATTGCTAATCTCCAATGAGTTGTGGGATGTTGTTACAGGTATCAAAGTAAAGCCTGAAGATGACGAAGTCGACTCAAAGTGGAATTCGAAGAATGGTAAAGCTTTCGCACTTATTATCCTCAATATATCAGATACTCGGATTGGCGACATAGCTGAAGTCAAAACTTTGAAAGAAGTTTGGAACATCCTTAGCTCACTATATGATATGAGAGATGTAACTACCAAGTTACATCTACGAAGGAGATTCTTGACACTCAAGATGTCAAATAGTGATTCTCTTCAAAGTCACATTAACCAGTTACAAATCTCTTTCAACAGATGGCTGCAGTCGGATCATCAGTCATAGACGATCAAGATGCAATTATGACATTGCTTTCAAGCTTGGCCCCCTACATATGAGAACTGGGTGATGATCATATCGACACACTCAGATTTAACTTTTACTAGAGTTATCACTATGTTGCTGTAAGAAGATAATCGAAGAAGTCAAGACACTTCGTCTACTTCTTCATCTTATGCTCTAAATATCAACAAAGGCTCAAAACGAAAGAAGCAGAAAGGCTCCAAGTGGTCTGCATCGAATCAAAAGCCGACTCAAGGTCAAGGACAATCATCGAATCCACAATCGAAGAAGAAGATGTTTTGTAGGTATTGCAAGCACAATAAGCATGAGAATAGGATTGCAGAGTTCTCAAAGCTAAGAATGCAGCCAAGCAACTTGATCAAATAGCAAATATAGTTTTAGCATCTGCTGAAGTCGAAATGGACGAAGGCACTTTTATGGTCAAAGACCAAAAAGCATTTTTGGATGATTCTTGGTTTTTGGATTCTGGAGCTACCCAATATATGACCAATCATCATGAGATCTTTCACTCCTATATGCCTTACAACACAAAGAAGTATGTTCATCTTGGTGACAATAGCACTCACACTATTGAAGGTGAAGATACTGTAAGATTAAGGTCCCAGCATGATCAATTCAAACTACTGTCAAAAGTCTTGTATGTTTCTAAACTCTTTAAAAATCTATTATTAGTAAGTAGAATCACAAATTTAGGTCATAAGGTGGATTTTGAGTCTAATCAATGCAGAATTATCGATAGGAGCACTTCAGCAAGTTTGTTGTAGTATACTTTATTCATACAAAATCAGAGGCTTTCGAGAAATCTGTTAAGTATACGAATTGGGCTGAGAAGCAGACAAGCAATAAATTGAAGCAGATTCGCACAGATCATGGAGGTGAGTACATTTCCAACGAATTCAAAGCTTATTGTACTGATCGAGGTATTATGCATACTAAGACTGCATCGTACACACCTCAGCACAATGGAATAGCTGAATGAAGAAATCGTACACTTATGGAAGTTGCCAGGTGTATGATGGCTCATGCGAAAGCACCAAAACAGTTGTGGGCGGAAGCAGTGGCCACGTCGAACTATCTTCAGAATCGAATTCTGAAATTTCAAATACCGGATAAAACTCACATGAGACATGTTGGAAGTCGAAGCCAAATCTAGCACATGTTCGGACATTCGGATGTGCAGTTTATATGCACATACCAGACAAGTTGAGAAAGAAACTCGATGAAAAGACTGAACAAGGTTTTTTGGTAGGATTCGAGTTATGCGCTAGCAACAACCGAGGTATATTCTTGATTCTTCTTCAAGCTCAAACCTGTCAACTATTGCGAACAATTCGTGAAACACGAAGATGTCGCGAAGAGACAAAGTGTCACGAACAATTCGCAAGAGACAAACTGTCGTGAATAATTCGCGAACATAAATTATTCAAGCCTGAAAACATAGCATTTATTTGAATATTAATCGTCGTAACGGTTAGATCTACTATTATAGAACTAAAAGGCCAAAAGACCTATCCTGTAACAATATAAATACATGTGCACTACTTGTTGTAACTCACTCACTCAATCAAAGACACAACAACGAGATAAGACAATAAGAGATGTATATTGATGATTCAGATTCATAGTTATATAAATTTGTTTTTTATCAATTGTTTCTGATTGTCTAAAATTGTCTTTTAATTTCGCATGCTATATTCAATCAAGGTAAAAACTGTTCTATTAGTACATAGACCAGAAACAGACCCGATGAAGACATTGATATTAGTTTGATTTATGCAAACTTTCATCGTGTTCTCTGAGGAAGAATTATTACTATTTTTCCTAAGCAGCTTGACACTCAGCTCAATTGTTGTGTTCTGCTCGCTGGTAAACTTTTATGCACAACTATTTTCGTCTCTCTTTTCTGATTCTATTCTACTCTTCTACACTAATTCGTGTTGATCCATATTGTGTATATATCTCCACTATGTGGAATTTACAAGACAACTAAACAGAGAATTACAAGACAAGTAAATGTTAATCAACTAGTTAGTTATTCTCTATTATGGCTAATTGTTTCAGCTGAGCGTTGAGTTCAATATGCCATGCTCGTCGAGCTGCCAGGTGGTAGCCTGAATCGTTTTTGTTCATGTCATGTGATTTCGTTTCGTGCTTTAGGGTTTTTGGGTATTTTTGTCATTCGCTTCGCTTCATGACAAAGTTGCAAGAGTTCACAATTTTCGACACTCCCTCTTGAGGCTTGCAACTCTGTATGTTTAATCCAATTGTCTTTCTTTGCTTTGCGAAGTGTGGTTTGTCGAACGGCTTCTTGAGCAGATCAGCAATCATGTCTTCAGACTTTATGTACTAGACACTGAGCTCTCCTTTCGAGATCAAATCTCGAATATGATGGTACTTCAGAGGTGTATGTTTTGTCTTTGAATGGAAGACAGGATCCTAAGACAGATATATGGCACTTTGAGAATCCATCATCATCGTGCATGGTTCTCCTTGTGGTATGCCAATTGCCTCCAACATCATCTGCAACCAAACTACCTTATTCGCCACCTTTGAAGCTGCGACATATTCAGCTTCGCATGATTATTGAGCCACCAAGGTTTGCTTTTTACATATCCAGCTGATTGCTACTCCGCACGCTATTGAACATCCTCCTGTCACGGACTTGTTGTCATCTTTTCGCTTGCCCAGCTTGCATCACTATAGTGGTGCAGCTCGAATCCTTTTCTTTTGCTGTCTGCTCTGTAAATTTAAAACCATATTTTGGGTACCCTTCAGATATTGCAGGATTCGTTTTGCCATTTGCCAATGCGCCATGCCAAGATTGGAAGAGAATTGGCTTAAAGCATAGACAGAGAAAGCCAAATCGGGTCTGGTATAAATTGTAAGGTACATTAGACTACCAAGCAGGTTTTGGTAGGGTATAACTTTCATTTTCTGTTTTTCTTCCTCTATTTTTGGGCAATCATGCTTCGTCAATTTGGCTCCAACTATCATTGCTGTGGTTTTTTCTTTGCAGTCCATCATTCAATACTATTTAGCACTTTCCTGGTGTATTCTGACTGACTCAAATGTATTTTGTCTTTTATTCGATCTCTTCTGATCTCCAGCCCAAGGCATTTCGTTGCTTCTCCCAGATCTGTGATTTCATAATATTCAAAAATATGACTCTTCGTGTCCTTAGTTAGCATCAAGGATTTATCATAAGAGAATCATCCACGAAAATAGTCAATCACAAAATCTCTTCCTACTCTCTTTATGTAGACATTGCAGTCTGGTTGTGTAGGACTGAAGTCTAGAAACTTCAGAAGACTGTCGATCTTCTTGTACCATCGTGATGCCTGCTTCAGACCATAAATGCATTTTTGCAACCGATAGACATATTGTCGATTGTCGGGGTCTTTAAATCTTTCAGGCTGTTTCATAAAAATTTCTTCCTCTAGATCTCCGTGGAGAAAGGCTGTCTTTATATCAATCCGGTGGATTTTCATATTGTATTGTGTAGCATATGCAAGGAGCAGTCGAATGCTTGTCATTTTCACCATTGGCGAATATGTGTCGAAATAATCGAGTCCGTACCTTTGTGTGTAGTCCTTTGCAACAAGCCTTGCTTTGTAATGTCTAACAGTGTCATCTGATTTTATTTTTCTTTTGTAAACCCACTTGCAGTCGATGATCTTTTTGTTTTCGAACAGTGGCTCTAGTGTCCATGCCTCATTTCGCCTCATTGATTTGATCTCCTCTGACATTGTCTGTTCCAGAATTTTCCCTCTGGACTCTGGATAGCTTCTAGATATGTAGTTGTAACTTCAGTGAAATTGTAGTACTCGAATTGTGTGTCTTCGCTCCACTGAAGATTGTCAATGTATCGATCTGGAGGTCTTCTTTGTCTTGTTGACCTTCTGGGTTCGATTTGTTGTTGCTCGAATGTTTCCGATTCGTGGAATTGATCTTCGTCTTCCTGCAGCTCTGGAGTCTGGGGCACAACATTCTGATTTGATGCTTGTCCTTGATCTCCCTCTTGAATTGGCAATAGTGTGAAGTGTTGGATTATTCTCCTTCTTACCAATCGTCTAATCGGTTTTAATCTTCATCCATTGTTTATCCAGTTCTGCAAATTTTTTTGTGTGTTTACATAGTCTGCAGAATTACACGAAGTTTACAATAGTGTGGCATTTTTTGTCTAACAGAAATCTCGTGTAAAAATACAACGTCGTCTTTTTCGCATTTTTCACCTGTCAGGAATCTCGTGCAAATATGTTGTTGACAGATCCCGTACTCCAGAGGATTGGTTGGTTTTCTTAAAATTAATTCTTTCTTACTTCTGCCTATCAGCAGAGACGGTGGGCTCTTCTTGAGATTATCTTTCTTGTTTAAAGACCCAGATTAGGCAGAAGGGAACAGATTGATGTTGTAGTATATTTTTGTCCTGCCTGTCAGAGGACTACTCAGGGTCAAACTCTCTTGAACGCACTTACATTCTAAACAAGATGCAAGCCATGAACATTCATTTACAGATCAGCGTGCAACCCAAACGAATGTTCAGTAGATTCTATAGCTATCTACTCTAAAACGAACTAAATTAGAACCTAAGCATTACTAAACTGAGCTACACTTGCATAAATTGACAAGACAAGAAACAAGAACTAATCTACAACATGTTAGAAGTCCAAGAATCAAGAAACCAACCAGTCTTTTGATTCTTGGACATCCCAAGGACATCAAGAATTGGACTATAAAGAGATATGCAAGAACTACACCACAGATCCAGCCTATTTAGTTTACCTGAATGCTGGTTCCTACATTAATCCACAAACAAGAAAAGAAACTAATCCACTCTAGGAAAGCAACAAATCTAATCCACTCTACAGTCCACAACCACACACAAAAGGAGGGAAGGGCAAGATCATAAATGCATCACTCAAGAAACAAGCATGATCAAGGAGCTCAATGGATGCACCAAACTCGTGAAGGCTCTTCTCATTTCAGCATGGAGTTGATACAATTCACAAAAAGCACCTCTACTCAAAGAGGGAGTCTCTTAAATAAGCAAGAGAGCTCCTTAGGTGGCATCCTAGTGGAATTTCCACATTTCACAATTTACAAGTGGAATAATACTCTCTACTAAAGGTCACCATCAAAAGGTGGCTCACTCTACTTTCTTTAAGAGGAGTGAGTCTACTTGCATTTAATACATTTGCCTAGAAATAATAGTTCCCACATGGTCATTCCATCTTTCGGGATTCACAATGAGGCTTACACAGTTCTTGCATGTCTTTTCTAGCTAGTATTTCTCGGCTCTCAGTCTTTCTTGGTCTCGTCTTCTCAGAGACCTCCTCGGTCTAAGATGAGAGTTGCTCTGTCTGAGTATCTTGGGGATTCGTCAGAATCAGCCAACATATGCAGAGTCGCATATTTTCTTTTTCCAGAGAGCCTCAAATATTAAGGAAATGACTCTGGCAAAGTGTGGGGCAACCCTAAATGAGATTTAAGGGCACCTTCGTCTTTTTCGACTTTTGTGAAAAATCCGACAGTATCGCCTTGTGGCTGTTTTAGTTAATTTCTACAGAGCTACAATTTTGATTCATTTATGCAGACAGAAAGTTTACGGCCAATTTCACCGCTTATCAGCAATCAATGACAAGGACCGGATGGATGCCAACGGATAATCAACCAATTGGTGATCGCAATTGATGACCTAATTTCTTAGTATAAATAGCTGTTCATATTCATACAGATTAATTCATTGAACATCAAAATTATCAGAAGCCTTTGAATAGTTAGCTCTCTCTCTCTCTCGAGCTTGTGAGCTTGAACACTCATGAGCATTATAGCTCACTTCTTAGAGTTGTTTTAGAGATTCTTATTGCGCTACTGCTCATCAGCATTGCGCATTAATTCATACTTTTCATTTTTAGTCGTTTAGAGATAGCATAGGATACATGGCTTCAATCCGCAACTTATTGTACTCATTTACTTCTGTTTCATTTTGAATCAATACTATGCTTTATTGCGTTCAGTTTCGTCTCAGACTGTATGTGTTTATGTATTTCTTCACGACTAATTATTTGTCTTGCATTATCATCTACCATATTGATTTCTTGACATGCAAAATTTGCTTAATTAGTCGAGATCCAATCATCAACTATTTGTGAAAACTTTAGAATCTTCATAACTGGCCGATATTACTCAGCAAGGTCTTTCTCGGTTTTATAGTTTTCTTTCGTAAGTCAATTGAGAATTATGCAGAAGTGGCAACACCTTAACATAATTTGACTAAAGGCAGAGTTAACAAAAAGAAAAAGAAAGGTCAACCTAGTGAGCCTATTAAGTGGAATGATGAATTGAACCAATGCTTTGAAAAACTCAAGCAAATGGTTGCTTCAGCTCCTGTTTTACAGATCATGAATCCTGATATACCTTACTCATGAGAACTGACGCAAGTGATTTAGCGATAGGAGCAGTTCTTCTACAAGATGATAGGCCGGTAGCGTTTGAATACAAGAAACTCACGGGGCCTCAATTGCGTTATACAATTCATGATAAGGAGTTATTTGCTATGATACATGCACTTAAAACTTGGAGACATTACCTTTATGGTAGTCAGTTTATAGTGTATACAGATCACTAGCCTCTGAAGTAATTTTGTAATCAAACGATCTGAGGGGTCGTAAAGCTCGCTGGGCTGAGCTTATGCAGGAATTTGATCATGAGATTCGATATGTCAAGGGCAGCTCTAACCAAGTTGCGGATGCACTTAGTCAGATTGGTGAACTAAATGAACTTTCATTCATTAAAGTCAAAATTTTGCAAAATTAATATCAGACTGATTTAAACGATAAGAACTTAATAGGACCAAACATAAAATTTACAAAAAAACTGGGATTTTCGAAATCTGTTCGAAATGGACCAACTGTGAAAATCGATTAAGAAGATCGATTCTACAAATTCACATGCACTGTCACAGATCGAGATCATTTCGAAACATCCTGCATGCAACTAACTTGCCATGCACAGAATTTTTTGAAAAAAATGAAAACTTTTCGAAAATAACCTACTAGGAAATCTGCTTTTTGATCTAGAATTTTCAAAAATAGCTACATGCAAAAAATCTACCGATCAAATCATTGATTACGCATGCAACATGCATCCATGCATGCATACAGGTCTATGCATACATTTTCATCAACAGACATGCACTACAATGACTGACAAGCATGCATGCATCAGAACATTTCCAAAATTTTGCAAATTTTAGCTCAAAAATTGCCAAACTTTAGACAACCACAACTTTCTCTACAGGACACCAAATTGGTCGCTGTAAAGCACATTATGGAGGGAGAGTGGGTCTACAAGGTAGTTGCCATGTCACTCTTACACCTAGGCTTCACACGTGCGAGTTGTAAATGCACAAAAAACAGGTAGGAGGGTGCACTTTTGGAGAGAGAAATCATCAAAAATTTGCATCCTAGCCCAATAAGCCTTGGATCAGAGGTTATAAACACTCTAATAAGGTTCATTAGAGAGGCATAGAAGCTTCTAACAGGTCCAGCAAGCAATCATAAGCCTAGATCATGCAAAAAATGCATTTTTGGCCTCCTTCAACAAGCAAAACTTCAATATGTTGGTGTCTAATGCACATCTATCCAAATTGGATGCATGATGGCTTAAATCAGAGGCAATTAAATATATCTTTAAGCTTGTAACAAGAACCAACAGGTTTAAACCCCCAATTAACAGGTATTCATGCTCAAAGCTCATAAAAAATACACTAATTTTTGGTGTTTTGAGCTCCCTAATGGTGTCTAATCCCTACCAAACTTCATGACAGCTCTGGGACAACTTTATTACATCTCTGAGAACATTCATACCAAGTCTTGGCTAAGAATTTTGATTTACCCCAAAATTAGTCCAAAAAACATCAAAAAACCTTGGTTTTGACCAATTTTGACCAATTGCAGAAAATCTACAAATAAGTGCAATCTGATCCTAATCCCTGTAAATCATTGCATGCAATCACTGAAAGTTCTGATTCTAGTCAAACATGGTTTCTATAGCCCAAAAACCCCAATTTTTGGTCCAACCTAAATTGAGCTATTGACCTCCTATTCTTGTATTAAGGCAGTCTTCACCATGCATGTGCTCCTATGTCCAATTAAAGGTTTGGGCCCTCATATGATTATTAATTATTTAATACGAAATGATGTAGCATAACTAATAGCCACATACAACTGGAGTGACCGGCTATCCATGTCAGGAATTATTCTGATTTCCTTATACAGGACATGGACATAACACTTACACTCATTCTATGTAAGTTTTTGGAGTTATGAGATTGGTTTCTCTCTCTACTCAATTTCTTGATTGTGGATTCTCTCTCTACCCTAGAGGAAGGCATTTTCATAATTTTTTTGCTGTAGTACAAGTCTCCGCACGTGTGAATGTACTTGTTTGATTGATTTATGCATGTAGAAAAGTGCTCTTGCCTTAGATTAATGGAATAGATCTTGGTTTTCAATCTATGTGTGATCTATGTGCAATCACAACATCTTGGGAGATCAATAACACACTTTTGGGCACTCCCACACGTGTGAATTTCAATAGTGAAGTGTCAAAAAACTCAAAATGTTGGGTTTTAAGCTCCCTCACTTGTAGATATTCAATGAAATTTGTTTTCACCTTTTTCTAAAACCCAATTATGTAGTCAAAACTTGAACAATATAATTAGAAGATGAAACACATATAGTGCCAACAAAACTTTGATTGATATCCAAACTACTGTCTATAAGTGGATTCCTCACTTCCCTATTAGAGGAATTTCTACTTTGTAAGCAAATTGAAAACTTGTGTAGTAGAGGTTTAAAAGATGGAAGTTTTGAGAGTGTCAACTTGTAATGCCCTACTTTCTATGGAAAAGATGTTGCTTGCCTATCAAGTGGCCTAGTTGTACAAAAAAGTCCATGGTTTCAAGATCATTGTTATGTTGAGATGGTCAGATTTTATTTTGAGGATTTGAAGTCCCTTTTTTCTTTCTCCAATCTTCTATGAGGTCATGAGTTCCACCACTCCACAAATGAAGACATGCAACAAAATACAAAAAAACAAAAAAAAAACCCTCTCCTTGTATGATTGGCATTCTCTTCCAAAGAGCACAAAATTGAAATCTCTTAGATTTAAATTGATGATATGTTGAATGGGAGAATAAAGCAAAGAAGTGGGCATTCACTGTATAGAAGTAAGTTGATTTATGCTTACTTTAAGGTTTAATGACGCTAGGTTCAAGGTGTATTAGAGTAAATTTGATTTGATGGGTTTGATTTTAGGGTGTTTTCACACTTGACTGCTTGACAAGTCCCTAGTTCAAAATGAAGTTTTCCCATTGTCTGAGTCAAAAAATAAAGCTCATCCCCCTTTCATACTTACCTATAGGTTGATGTGGCACATGAGGTGGTATGGGTCCTTTACCTGTAGGGGCAAGTAAGGGTGGTTTCACATGGAAGAGTCCGGGGCCATTTCAGAATTTGCACTTAACCCCCGGTTTGAAAGCCCAGGTCCTTCCAAGTCATTCCATGTGAAAGCCCCTTTTCATTTGGAGGGCAAAGCATTTATTATTTAAATTCAAATTAGATAAGGTATTTATGGTTTTCATTGGAGGAGAGAGAGAAGGCCCACCACTTACCCCCCAATACTCCAAGAGGTCCAAAGTACTCCCCTAGTATCTTGACTTACCTCACCTTGGCACTTTTCAATGCCACTTGGGATGCCACCTAGGGGCAACTCTCACTCCTTGTGAAATGGGGGGAGGCCTCTTGAAGTGGCTCCACCAATCAAAGTAAAGGATTTGGGGCTTTTGGACTTACCCCCCACACCATGTGAAACCACCCTAAGTGTGGTTTTTTGGATTGCGGACCCTACCTGGCATGTTGAGTTGCCAAGAACAACTCCAAAAAAATGTACTAATAGCATGGCAAGGACTTATACTAGCCAATAAGCTTGCATCAATCCATTTAACACAAGCATGAAAGAAAGGTGGACATTCATTCCCCATCGTCTCACTTGCCAAGGGTTAAAGAAAAAACAAGGTAGCTAGTCTTTCAATAAGCGGTGAGTTGATTAAAACTTTCCTTTCTCTCCCCGAAGCCAAAGGTTCAAGAGCACTTCATTACACAAATGAGGACATCACAATGAGAAAATACTAGTGTTGGGCGGGTATATAGGGTCACGACTGGTATCAATAATGGGTATCAACATGGTATTAAAAAATCGACCCGACTGGTATCTGATTTCTAATACCAGGGTCTAGAACCAGACACCCAGTATTAGCTATTTTACTATTCATGTTGATATCCAGGTTGGAGAGATTTTGTGGATTTTTGTCGTGGTATCAATAGTAGTACTATTTTTAGTATTTTTTTTTGATATCTCAGTTTTTTATATTTTAAATTATGATATTACACTTTAAAAAGTATATTTATAGCAATTCGTACATGTTGATACCCGGGTTGATAACTGGCTGGTATCACCCTTGTGATACCAGCCCGGTCTATACCAGTCTACAAATCCTATACCTCCTTATGTTAATACCTTACTGGTATTACATTTTCTAAAAAACTGCAATACCCTAAACTGGCTGGTATCAAAAATTTTGATACCCGCCCAACACTGGAAAATACCAAATAAAAAAGGGTGGCAAGACCAGTGGAAATGCAAAGCATTTGCCACTTGTGTGAAATGGCCCTTAGGTTTAGGTTTAACGCCACCATTTATATTGCCCTAAAAAACCAACCTATATAAAGACGATCAATCATTTTTGGTTTCATATTTTGTTACAGAGAGAGCGAGAGCGAGAGAGAGAGAGAGAGAGAGAGAGAGAGAGAGAGAGAGAGAGTGAAAACAAGAAGAAGAAGAAGAAGGGGAGGGGGATGTCTGATGAGGAGCTTCCCCGGGATGCTAAGCTTGTCCAGAGCATTCTGATGTCAATGGGGGTGCAGCATCATGAGCCGCGGGTAGTGAACCAGCTTCTAGATTTCTGGTACCGCTACGTGGTGGAGATACTGAGCGATGCACAGGTTTACTCAGAGCACGCAGGGAAGTCGGCCATTGATTGTGATGATGTGAAGTTGGCTGTTCAGACCAAGGTTAATTCCAGCTTCTCACAGCCCCCACCTCGTGAGGTAATAAATATTCAATATATATCGTCCCTGAATGTTTTGAATTTTCTGTAGGATTTGGATTCTAGGAGAGGCAGGTGAATTTAGAGCCCTGATTTCTACATAATTGTTTTCGAGAAAACGAGTGTTTAAAGTGAAAATCAGGGCACACTCATACTTTGTATTACTGTTACGTGCAATTGATCATTCTCTTGAGTCACTGTTAGAAGTTTTTTCATTTTGCTGTCGACTTTCATGCTTCCATAGCTCTGTTTTTTGGATGGAGATCCACAAATCCTTGCGCTTGATTTCAAGTTATTTTGTATCAAAACCATTTCTAGCTCATATCACCAAAAATGCTTCGATATTGAGTGCCGTTGCATGTTTCTAGTATGCACAGAGTTCTTAGGATTTAGAGCCATTTTTTCTCATACTTTTTATTTGGGTTTCAATGATTTGAATCTACTTAAGTCCATATACTTAAAATTGCAAGTCAACAGTCTTTCTCTCACCTACTCGTCATAGATTAGGGTTGGTTATTTTTTGCACAATTATGGTTTTTGGCTTGCTATTCTTAGCTTGTAACAAAGTGGGATTCTTTGTGGAGATATTCGCAGTTCATTTTTCAATGGATTTTTCTTTTTGGTGCATACTATGAAAAGACAACTCAAGTAGTACCAACAAAATGCGGCCTTTCCTTCTCAAAGAACAAGAAAAGATATAATGACCGGCCTCCTCCTATCCATAGACACATGCATGTCGCATACATCATCCCCGATCATCATTCCATTTAGGGGTAGAGGCCCACATACATGCATTGCTGAATTTTCATTGTGAGCCCCCTAATTGTGTTAATTATCCACAGTTCTTTGATTTTGTTTTCGCGATAGTCACAAGCTCATCAAGTTTAGATGCCCCAGGCGTGTATGCTATAAGTGAACAAGTGACATGATAAATGAGTTCAAACTAGACACTCTTGGAATAATAGTGTTAGGATCCCCATCGTCGTGCCGGTCATTGCTAAAGCACAAACAGGTGACGAACGCTACGTTACCACCCAACCATAGAGGTATTGCCATCTCACCCCCGTGCACTGGAGCTACAGACCACCATCAAGCAAGCTCGGATCTCAAGTAAGCCATGGTGTCCCATACCACCATGCCTTACCCTCGACCCTCGCCTACTTACATCCTGAGGCCTAGATACTGGTCCTGACCTGACCACCAGTGGAAGAGCTCTTCATTCTCCAGGAGAGAATGAATACCAAGCTCATGGAGATCCACCTCTATATACATAGTCCAGGCGGGTCATCTCCCTCCACAGGAGCCACGCATGACCAACGACACGCGGCATTTGGGCACACTGACGCGGGTCCA
The DNA here is from genome assembly GCA_029204225.1 of Diphasiastrum complanatum. Lineage (NCBI taxonomy): Eukaryota > Viridiplantae > Streptophyta > Lycopodiopsida > Lycopodiales > Lycopodiaceae > Diphasiastrum > Diphasiastrum complanatum. The sequence goes on along the minus strand of CM055100.1, from coordinate 65,079,546 downwards.
GAACAACGAGTCACCGCGTGCCAATGAGACATTGACACATGGCACCCAAAAGACCTATAGCTCCAGATCAGCGTCCCATCCCATTACTGAGACCGTCACCTCAAGTTTCCTGTTGCGTACCCTTATGGGTACGTAACATTTCCTCCCCCTTTAAGAGTCTCCTCCTAATGGGAGCAATCCAGGGAAGTTCAGTCTTAAATAGTCCTCTCTCCCTCAAGTGTCCTCTTCATTTGTCTTGCCTTTCCAACGTACGAGAAATTCAGAAACCAAACGGTTTCTCAATTGGTGACGACGAACGTCAACAACTTTTTCAGGTACATTAGGTACAAAGGTAGACAGATCCTCGAGCTCAACTAGTTCACCTTCCGAATCAGGAAATCCTTCCTACGAAGTCGTTCTTTTAAACGATTTACATGGAAAACAGGATGAACCCCAACCCCAATTGGAAGATCTAGCTGATAAGCGACCGGGTTAATTTTCTTCACAACCTTATAAGGTCCGCTATATCGAGGAGATAGCTTATGGCATTTTCCCATCCGAAGTACCTTCGAATCCTTAGGGATTTTAAGATACACTCAGGTTCCGACCTCAATATCCCGAGGTGAACGACCGCGGTTAGCATAAAACTAAGCTCTAGCCTGAGCGTTTTTCATGCTTTCCTTGGCCACTAGCAGCATTTTTTGCATATCTTGCAGGAAATCTACTGCAGCTTGCACCTTGAGACCTTTGAGTCCGATTGAAACTGGAGAACGTGGCTGAAAGCCATACATCAGCATAAAAGGACTGAATCCGGTGGCAGAATGCTTAGCACTATTGTGCGCGAACTCAACCAAAGGGAGATACTTTTCCCAATCAGACTGTCGGTGAGAAACATATGCTCTAAGCATATCTTCCAACGTCTGGTTGACACGTTCTGTCTGCCCATCAGATTCTGGGTGATCCGAAGAACTAAGACTAAGGGTTGTTTCAGGTTTTTCAAAAACTGCTTGCCAGAACTTGCTAGTGAACTTGGAGTCACGATCACTAACAATATCATTCGGCAAACCATACAATCTGAACAACTTTTCAACGAAAAGCTGTTTAGATGCCTTGACAGTTAATTTAGTTGGTATAAATTGCGCCATCTTGGTTAGTCTGTCAACCACCACCCAAATGACATCGTGATCACTCCGGGTTTTAGGGAGTCCAACCACAAAATCCATTGAAATACTTTCCCATTTCGGAAAAGCAGGCCATTCCTTATGGAATAGTCTTCAAGTATCTTATCATTACGGGATTGCTTGGGATCCTGCATCCCAAGGTCATCACTAGATCTAGAATTTCCTGTCAGGACATCTAGCCAGATGCGACCAAAAAACCTATCGGTTCGACAAAGATCCCGTAGTGAAAGATACAAATTAGATTGGCTCTCAGCAAAGCATAACTGAGTAATCTCTCCAATCCGACTCAAGGCATCGGCAACACAGGTCGACGTACCTTTACGATACTTAATGTCGAACACAAACTCCTGAATGAGTTCCGACCATCTAGCCTTACGGCCACGAAGGTCCTTGGCATCACAAATATACTTAAGGGATTGGTGATCGGTCATTGCCGTAAATCTGGCACCATAAAGATAATGTCTCCAAATTTTTAACGCGTGAATGATTGCAAAAAGCTCCTTCTTATAGGTAGAATACGCTTCTTGCTTTCAAAAGCAATTGGTATACCGTCCTGATAAAGGACCGCTCCAACAGCAAAGTCGCTAGCATTCGTATCAACCACAAAGGGCCTGTTAGGATTGACAATGTGTAAAATTGGAGCCGTAAAAACACAGTGCTTGAGAGTCCCAAAACTCTCATTCATTTCATCCGTCCATGTTATCAATGGACTTTTTCTGCGGCTACATTTTTTCTTCACCCCCTTAAGAACGTTCGTCAAGGGCAATGCTGTCAAAGCATAGTCCTTAATGAACATGTGAAAGAATCCTGTGAAGCCCTCGTACCTTACGGACTTTGTCATAATCGATTTCAAGACCTTTATCCGATATGACATGGCCCATGTATTTGAGTTTAGTCTGGAAGAACTCACATTTTGACTCCTTAGCATAGAGCTTTTCTTGCCTTAAGATGATCTAAGACAATACGAAGATGCTCTTCATGCTCCTCGAGGGTCCGACTATAAATCAATATGTTGTCCAAATACACCACTACAAACTCTCCCAGATATGGACGAAGAATATCGTTCATCATCTGCTGGAAAGTGGCAGGCGCATTTGTGAGTCCAAAAGGTAACACTAAAAACTCATAATGGCCATACCTGGATCGAAATCCAGTCTTAGGAACATCTTCGTTCCTAATCCTTATCTGATGGTAACTTGATCTAAGATCAATCTTGGAGAAATACTTAGCTCCATTGAGACGATCCATAAGATCATCCATCCTAGGTAAGGGATATCTGTTCTTGATGGTTAAGTCATTTAACTTTCTAAAGTCACCACACAAACGTGTGCCGCCATCCTTTTTACTAACTAAAAGGATTGGTGCTCCCCAAGGGGACTTACTAGGCCGAATATGGCCCATCCTAAGGAGTTCTTGTAACTGCTTAGAAATTTCATCCTCTTCCTTGATGCTAACCCTGTATGGAAAAAGAGATACAGGTTGGCTTCCAGGAAGCAACTCTATTTGATGGTCCGCACTCCTCTGGGGAGGTAGGCCATCAGGGAGTTTATCAGGAAAAACATCGCTATATTCTTGCCTAAGTTTGTTAAATATTATTCCTTCAGGTGAATTAACACTTAAGGGATTATTTACAGGCACATTCAAAGGCAAATGCGAAGATAAACTTTATTACTAGAATCTTTTAAATATTCTACAACTTCTAAAGCAAAAACCAAAGGATCAAAAGGCCTATTTACATCGCCTTTTAGCTCAACCAACGAGCCCTTATGCAAAAAGGAAATACTATGAGTAATATAATCCTTTTTTAAAGACTCGTTTTTAGAATAAAACCATTCTTTCCTAAGATTATGTCTACGCTATCCAAGTTTATAATATGAAAATCTAGCGGTTCAACATAATCTTGAACTTGAAGCGGCAGCTGAGGAACAAGCTGATCCCATGCTTGTTGATCTTCCCCCGACGCCATTTTCACCACGTACAAGTGATTACTTGGCGCGGTGGCCGCCCTGAGCTTCTGCACCAGTTTAGCGTTTATAAAGTTATGTGTAGAACCATCATAAAAAAGAACAGTCACAGCTTGGCGTCCTACGATTCCATTCATACGAATGAGATCGTGCGGGCCAAAAACAGCTGTATTAAAACAACAATTCTTGCAACTAGTGCCATCCTTAAAGGATAAATCAACAAAAGAAATACAAGAATCACCTGGCACTTTAAAAGATTTAGGTTGCCCGCCAGATTTCTTTTGCTTTTTCTTTGGGCAATCTTTTGAAAGATGCCCCTTCTTCATCAGGAGAAGCAGAACCCACCGGCTCTCGCCTTGTCGTAGTCTGTGCGATCCAATTTGACGCGTTTTTTCCCGCCTTGGGAACCGGTGTCCGCCAGAGGCAAAATGGGTGTCATCGAAGATTTTCGCAAAGCAAACCGCATCTTCGATTGTCTGCGGTTGGTTACGCCGCACTTCTAGCTGAAATTCTTTTGGAAGCCCCAAAATAAAATGTAACTTCAACATGATAGGATCGATTCGCGAGGCGAATTGGGGCAAATTTTTCTGGAATTCCTGGATATAGGCATCTAACGGCCTAGTACCCATCTGCATGGTGGCGAAATGCTGCCAATGCTCAAAATCGTCCAACACCGGAAGAAAAGCCATTTTAAAGGCTTCTTGAAAGGCGTCCCATGTAGAAGGAGCAGAAGCCTTCTCCTTCAGATCCTACCACCATGTAAACGCCTTTCCGCGTAAGAACATGAGAGCAGAAGCGATCTTTGTACTATCAGATCTTGCATGGAAAAATGACTATTCCACCGATCTAGCCATGACAATACCACATCAAGAAGCCGGTCTTTCTTTTCACCCGAAAAGAATTCCGGATTAAACATTGGATATACGCCAACGGACCGCGAGTGCATCACAGAACGCCACTCTTGCTCGGCTGCGGCATGTTTGGCATGCATTTCTAAAAATTGGTTTTGCAGCAGATTTAGGGCCTGTACAAGCTGGTTAGTAGTGTTTACATCAGGAGGAGGAGGTGGTGAAGACGGTCCTTCACCCGAGGGCATAGCAGGGTTCATGGCGCTCTAAGGAAGGAGGCAAAGAAAAAAAACTGCAAGGGCTTCGCAACAAAAGGACTTAGAGAACTTGAGACCACTACTCAAGGAGACTAAGCCACAATAAGCACCTCAATGATGGAAATGGAGCCTTTACCCCCCATCCCACTTCTTTTCCTTCCAAAAAGGCCTTGCTGGGTGGCGAGCCTTATGGTTGCCACCTAGCATGCACATGGGTCCCAAAAACAAGTGGCATCCACTTATGGGGTCCACCTACCCTCAAATCACAAGAGGCTATAAAAAAGTATAATGGCAGGGTTGAATGGTGTTGTGTTGCCGGAGCCTAGCAAGCTATAGATGGAACAAATTACACCATATGGAAGTTCAAGATGCAAAATATTCTCCAGGATCGAGAATATTGGGAGATTTGTAAACTGGCATCAGAGCCATTGTTATAGCAGCCATGCTTCAATCCTTGTGAAAAAGCGAGGATGTTAATAGTGATGAGACAAAAGGTGTTTTAAGAATTTTTATTGGTCCATGTGTACTTTAGGGTTTTGACCAATGCTAGTCAGCAAAATTTCATTGATGGACATGTGTTTCACTATATCCCATAATAAATACTCTTTTAGCTAAAAGTTTATATATGTCATGGCTATTTGAGCTTCTTGTATAGCGTGTGTAAATGCAACCTTTAGAATGAAAAATATGAAGAGCCTAGGGTTTACAGGTGTCGAATTACCTCCTATCACTGACAGGGAGTTGTGGGAGTATCAAAGACGTAGAAGAAAAGCTCATCATATCATTAACTTGTCTGTATTATTCCTCACATCAGATATGTTGCTGGACCCAAGGAGGCTTGGGATATACTGAAGAACTTGTAATCAATCACAAATCTTGTTCTTGACTAATAAGCTACACACATTGAAGACGTGTACAGGTGAATCAGTAACAGATTACTTTACTTGGGTGAAAGACCTGAGAGGGCAACTTATTGCGGTTGAAGAAAATGTTCAGGATTCAGTTTAAGTCTACCTTTGTGATGATATTATCGTTACGGGAGATGAGGCCTTCTTTCGATGAGTTGAATGCCATATTACTACAGGAAGAAATGAGACGACAAATTATTGACAGGGACGATTTCAAGGAACAAGCATTCATGGCAAAGAAGCAAGAGTGAAGTTCCAAGAAGGGTGGCAAAAGGAAGAAGAAGAAGGAGTAAGATATGCATTATGCAAAGGAATGCTGGCACAACAAGTTCAAGAAGAAGCAGGATGAGAATTTTGCTAAAGAAGACGAAGCATCTAATGCAAAACTAAGTGCTTTGGATCTTGAAGACGACATCTTTTGGTGGTGGCTTCTTGAAGGAAGAAGACTATTGGTTTATTGATTCAGGAGCTTCAAAGCATATGACACCTAGGCGGGAGTGGCTGTCTAGTTTTCAAAAACTAGATGATGGATCAAATGTGACGTTGAGAGACAGCTACGCATATGATATAAAGGGAGTTGGAAAAGTACAAGTTCAACTACTTTTAGGGAAGATTGGAAACATAAAGGACGTGCTTTATGTACCAGGAATCAAGAAAAACTTACTCTCAGTATCAGCTATGGCAAAGCAACACATGATGGTGCAGTTTGATGAAGAGCGGTGTCTCATCAAGAGTGCTAGGAAAATGTGGATCTATCTTCTCAAGAATAAGGCTGAAGCATTCAAGTATTTCACGTGGTTTAAGACACAAGTGGAGAAAGAAACAAATAGACAAATCAAGATACTTCGCTCGGACAAGGGGGAAGAGTATATTTCTACGGAATTTTAGATGTTTTGCAAGGATCATGGTATAAAGAGACAATTTGCAAACATGGACACGCCTCAACAAAATGGAATTGCTGAAAGACAGAACCGGTCTATAGTGGAAACTGCGAGGAGTATGCTCAGGTGTAAAAATCTTTCAAATATGTTTTGGAGTGAAGTAGTTAAGACGATGGTTTATCTTTGAATAGAAGTCCTACAAAGGTTGTAGAGAATCGGACTCTAGAGGAAGCTTACATGGGTCAAAAACCAGAGAGTGTTTGGAAGTATTGCTTATGCTCACATACCTAAGGATTCCAAGAGCAAATTGGATTCTAAGGCGACCAAGTGTTTATTACTTGGATATGATAGTCAAGAGAAGGGGTACAGGTTGTATGACTTGGAGGGTAAGAAAGTCATCATAAGCAGGGATGCAATCTTTGATGAGGATGGAACTCATAAAGATACATAGATACCTTATGATAGGAAGCAAGATGGAGGAATTCCTGTTCGACAAGAGAATCATCATAAGGATGAGGATGTACAGTTTGCTTACATGGCTACACTGTTGGAATCCAAGGATCCATCTGTCACGTACTTTGAATCCCTTGCCCAATGTAAATGGCAAATTGTAATTATCAAATTGTAAATGGCTAAGTCACCGGCCTGTGGAGACAATTGTAAATTGCAACGTAAATATTTGTTATAGTGACTTAATCCGAGATGGCCAAGGGGGTACTGGGTCTCATGAGAGTTTGCTGGACTGATTATTGGATTTATTCCCTCTAGCTCTCCTAAATCCCATTTTAATCTGCCTCCATTCATGCTGCAGATTTACTAATGTTGTAGGCAGTCTGCATATTTACGTGCAAATTCGCACAGACGAAGAAAATGCGAAAGAATCGCGACATTGTGTTTCTACACAGTTTAAGGTGACAGGCGAAAAGGGGACACTATCTTACAGAATGCCAAAAGTGCCCTAAAAGCTAAGGCACCCTGTAAATCTTATCCTAAGGCCATTCGTAAGAGTGACGCACCTTTCGCATCGATCACCAACGTTCACTTCAGCACTGGCTGACGTCGCATCCTTTTCACGCTCACCCCATGCAGTTGTGCTAACGAATTGGACAACGATTGCAGCCACCCAGGATCTCCTACAGACAGCACATCCACTCTGTACTTTCACATCTGCACACCTGTAATATTATGTAACATATATATATTGGACACCATTCGTGTGATACAGGACGAAGAGATGATGAAGAGAGCAGAAGAAGACGACATAAACGAAGTAGATGCCCTGAGCATTGATTCTTCATTTTGTCAGAATTAAGGTTTACAGATTGAAATAAGCTTTGTAGGGCACGCGGTTTCGTCCGCTACTGTATTGTGCTCTACCGCATTATTTACATGTATACATGATATACTTAATCTGATACAGTTCATTGTTCTGCGTTCAGATCTATGTTAATATTGCTATGCTTATCTTTCATTCTGTCTGACCTTTTTAGTTGTTCTTACTGGTAATAGACGATTAACATTTAGTCTTGTCTTTCGCGAATCATTCGCGACTAATTATCAGTCGAGCACAGTCTAGCTCTTCGCGAATCATTCGCGACATATAATTTGTCTTGCTATTCGCGACAAATTGTTCTTCTGGAGCTTCATCTATTAATGTTTGGCTATGTAATCTAGAATGACCGTGATTTCTATCACTAAAGTTTTGTCATTTTGATAGGCGTAGTCATGCTTACGAAGAGAGTCGTATAGTTCATTCCGCTGCGCACGAACATTTTCTGTTCGAGTCCGTTTCTCGTTCGCTTCTTGTTCGAGTTCGTTTCTCGTTCTTGTTCGTCATTTATTCTCCCCCTCTCTCTCCAACATGGTATCAGAGCTATTTTCATAGCTTGATAAGCTTCTACAGTACAAGACTCTACTAGCCGATAGAGTAATTGTTTTTTTGTTTTGTAAATATCAGATTTTCATACTTAAGTCACTGATAGTTTCTCCTATCACTTAGACTCTTCCACATGGATTCCCAAGGGAAAGCCAGTCCTTTCATGGACAAGCTTGATGGAGCCAATTACCATCTGTGCAAATTTAAGATGAAAACTGTACTAATGGCAAAAGAATTGTACGACGTTGTTACAGGTGCAGAATGGAAACCCGAAGTGGACGACGCGACAATCGCCAGATGGAAGCTGAAGGATGGAAAAGCTTTCGCGTTGATCATCCTCAACATCACGGATACCCAAATCGGCCATGTATCCGAGGCTCAGACATCGAAAGAAGTCTGGGGCATATTGAGCACACTATACGAAGTGCGAGATATAGCTTCCAAGCTACATCTCAAAAAGAAATTCTACTCCCTCAAGATGACGAATCGTGATTCTCTGCAGAATCACATTAATCAATTCAAGAACCTGCTAAGACAAATGGCCGCTGTCGGATCTGTCAGTAGTAGTGTGCCCACCTACATGCATAAGTAATGAAAAATGACTTACTATAAATAGTAATTACCCCTATAGGATATTCTTCATTTGAAATTTTCATATCGCATAGTTAGCCACCCCATCTCGCTTGCTTGCTTCACCAAGAACAAATTCTCTTAAGCTAGCGATTGTTAGCACTTTTTCCACTCAAATGAGCGTGATACAAGGCTAATTAGGATCAAAGTCGATGCTGCAAATGTATAAACCTGCTAAAAACTTGTCAGCTCCCTCTCTGCTAAAGTTAGCAAAAGTCAGCCACTATGTCACCGAATTGTCGAATGCTACTATCACTAGGCACACTTCCAGAGCACTTAAGTGGTTTTCTTATTCGTAGTAAACATATTCACTCCACTTCGTTGCGTACCTTGTGTTTTGGAGTTGTACTTGTAGGTATAGTACTTGCAGCCTTTAGTTTGGAGTCTATCTATTGCCCAAAAAATGGCCCCAACCATGAATATAAACTTCGTGCTCCTTCCTTGAATTTCCATGTGAAGGTTTAAATGATAGGTGTTTCTAGCCTTCGACGATCTGAAACTCTTTGTGGCTTCTCTCACGCTATGCATGATCGTCAAGCAACCAGGCTTTCGCACCATGACAAAAAAAATGATTGTAGAAATGCAAGAACCATCATCCACTACACAAGATTTGCAGACAAAAGTACTCCACACATTGTAAGTTCCTCTCAATTTACATTACATTACTAAGCTGACACTGTACATTAGTTTTTTAGGCCTAACCATGCAGGGCTTGGCTTAGTTGCAGTTTTACTTGGGCGACATTTCCTCTGGCAGTGCATACAGGTTATTCGTTAGAATAGTAGATTTGCAGTGCTTTCTGTTCATTTGCAGGTCTTTTCAGTATTCTTGCATTTTGTTTCAGCGCTTGCAAATTTGAGTGTCAATCTCAAGTGCATTGTGCTTTTGCGGAACTTGGAATGAGTTTGGTTGCAGCTTACATGTACGCTAGCTAACAGTTCAGAGTTTTGGCACCGAAGTGTTAACTGTGTCCAGAAGCTTTTACCTTGCTTGTGAGACTTGTTTGATTCGTAGAATCTTTGAATCTGCATCAACCATGCTCCCCAGGCAATCATCCTTAATCGTAGATACCAGTCGTACTTAAAACATAAAGGCCTGATTGATGAAATTGGCATGACATTTAGCTCAGTCTCTTGTTTTTTTAGCTTTTTTTAAGATCTAAATATTGAATAGACCGACCGTAGTGTGCACTGCTACTTTTAAAGTTAATGAGGTTTACTTTATCATATTGTTTGCAATATTCAGACGTTACTGGAGTTAGCAAGGGCCAGAAATAGTATTCCACTACCAAAAGCTGTTGGTGGTCCAGGGATTGCTTTGCCTCCAGATCAAGATACTCTACTATCACCAAATTGGCAACTTTTTGTACCGACACGGTTGGTCCAGAAACAGGAAGAAGAGATGGATATTGATCAAGAAGAAGAAAGCAAATTTGATCAAAGCAGAGCCACAAGAGAGTCACAGCCATCACCTCTTCACAAAAGTGAGCAAGATGGTGTACGAAGAGTTTCGTTTGCACTTGCTTCAAAGAGGCCTAAAGCTTAGATGTTGGAGATATAGTCGTAAAATAGAGGGGAGAGAGAGAGAGAGAGAGAGAGAGAGAGAGAGAGGGAGAGAGAGAGAGAGAGGTTCAGTTTTCAGGAGCTTAATTTTCTGACAGTATCATTGTCATAACATGTATAACAATTGGATCGTAACGAAACAAGGCTTTTCCGAGATCGCCTGTGGTCTGCTGGCAAAAACTTTGCCAAGCTATATGTAAAAGTGTTGATGTGTCTATTCAAAAGCATTTTTGAATAGCAAGATTGTATTTCTGGAATTATAATGATGATAATCTATGAGTAACATAGCGAATAGATCTTTTCACCCAGCAATGTATACTGCTTTGGAATATAAGGGCTGTATTATACGGAATCAAAATGACACAGGTACACCTGTAAGAGACAATGATGAGCTTAAATCAACATGGCAGTGGGAATAATTTCACTTGTAATCTTTGGCTTGCACGGGCCACACTTTTCTGTATGCTGTTTTTCCAAATATTGAAATTGCAACTATCTATGTTTTTGCCTCATATTTTGGCCAGAGAGACCACTAACTCTAGTTTTGGGGATGGGAAACTTTTTCTATAAGCATTATGTAAAATTCTGTGCTTTTTCTTTGAAATTTTCCTATTTAGAAGGAAGGGGCATAACCTGATTCGTTTTCTTCTGCTTGATTTTCTGTAAGGCATTTTCAAAGGCAAAGTTTCTCTAATAGCTTGTTTGAAAGTCTTGTTCCTGACAGGAAGGCAATTGTACTCAGCTTGCATGCTGAAACTCAAGGTAACAGCATGACAAACACCTTACTTCTCAAAGCATGGTCAATATGTACAGGGAGTTATGGGGTTATTGATTGTCCTTGTGCATTAATCTATGTGGTATCCTGTGTCACACAAACAGCTTTCACTATATTTACAAAGAGTCCCAATCTGCAAATAGGCCTTTGGACTATTTTCACCTCCAAACACAAAATTCTGTTTTCATATCTTTTTTAAGTTTTGCTCATGGTAATGAAAACAAGTTCAAGTTTATGTGACGGTCCTACGGCCTTTTTATTTTGAACAATGCTCATTTCATTACATAATGACAGTAACTGGTATAAGCGCATCATTTGCACAAATTTTAGTTGCTAGGGCTTTTATATCTAATGATACGTGAGAGGAACAAGTAGCTTTGACTTGTACCGGTATTGCATCATTTTCATGGGCTTTTCATTGCTTACACTGAGCAAAGGACACGTTACCTCCAGCACTAACAAAATCCACGAATGTCAATGTCAAATAGTAAGCCAGTATCAAATGAGATAAAAAAAATTGAAACCCAAAATGTGCTTCAATACATGCATAGCTGAAGATTGAAAAGAGTATCCACTGTAGCCAAATGGAAATCATGTAAAGGGTTCAATAAATTGCAGAAACCAATAAAAGGCCAAGCTTTATAATCTTGGGCAAGTGAAACAGTGGAGTGAGAGTAGAATTCAGAAATGAAATAAAGGTACCTAACAAAGGACTTTAAAATAAAGTGTGGTAAAACATAAAGAGAGTAAACATTGCTCCTGTATATTGAAATATAAAAAATGCACACTAAAGAAAGTCTTGTAAGGGCCTCAACTCATTATGTTAGTTCATGTTTTGCTGTTAACACTAAAGTGTAATGAATTTCAAAATCTATTTTATGGGAATCTTACATAGGGTGTTCAGAACCATCAACTTTTAAATGAAGTTTTTTGAAACGATATATCTTAGTGCTAGCATCATTGTATAACATTACAAATCCACACTTTTAGTCCAAGCCAAGTTTGGAGCCTATAAGCTACCAACTATTTTGATTCCATGTGCAGTCTAGGATGCCTTGGGTCTCCATTGCCTTAGGTAACAATTTATCCAACTCGAATATGGTGGGGGAGAAGTTTAAATTACTTATTCATCTTCCAAAATTGAAGGGTGGTTATATGACTGGCCTTTAAGTGGCTTTGTATGAGTTTTCTTTGAAAGGGCAAAGAGACCCTTGTGCGTGGCATTGGCCAAAGCTTTGAAGATAAAATAAATGATTTCCATCATATGTGAGTTTGGGTAAGAAGTAGGTGGTGTGATAACCACATTTGACAAATTTTTAATAATTGAGAAATATCACAAAGGAAACATAGCTTTACTATATGCTTGGGCTTGGAGAAGTGGAAAGACATTTGGGAAAGGCAAGAGAAGGAAGCGCTGTTGCTGGAGAGAATCTCTTTAGAAAAAGGAGAAAGTGAGGTTGTTCATCATTTCTTGTCATTTTTTTTTTATGTTACTTTATTTTTGCAGTCTTCCATTTCTCCATGAGATAGTAGAAGTCATTTAATAAGGCTAAAGAACTTATTTTAATATCGTTGTTCAGGCTCTCTGCTCGAAGTTGTTGCCTCCACATCATTTGTCTTGCTAGTTGTAAACCAAGGAGCTTCAAATCACTTGCTCAATTTTCATCCATTTTTGTTCTTGTCCTGTGTTTCTAGTTCCTCATATCTTTGTCACCCCTTTGAGTTGACACTTTTCTTTTATTGTTTTGGAGTATCTTGCTTCCAAATTTCTCTTGTATTTGTGCACTCACATTTTCCTAGTCAAACACTAGGTTTGAAATCTCTCTTCCCTTCGTACTTGTAACATTGAAGACATAGCCTTACATGAATAACTTTTTTCTTTTCCTTGGACCTATCTAGGTTTTTTATGAATGTTTTGCTATACGAAAATTGATTGAGTACACTAAATTGGCTTGGCATGTGCAAGCACACAAGAAGGTGTACCCTTGGGACATATGCTCATAAGACTAATCCTTAATGGGTTGAAAACTAACCATGATTCGTGATACGCGGGTACTCATAGAGTGCCTAAGATGGAAAGTCATGTGGAAAAGGTGGATCTTGAATGGATCCAAACTCCCAAAATAGTTGGCTAAGATCTTTGCACAACAAGCTACAAAAACTAGAAATGGCAAAGCATCCTAATGCTACCTTTGATACACATGAACTTGACAAAGCATTCAAGAGACAAAAGAAACTAATAAAAGGTACTGATGGCAGCCAAAAATAACAGCAAACAGGGCTCCCACCAACAGCCTACCACTTTTGGAAACCTCTTAAGATCATACACAAAAGCTTGAAGACAATACACAAAGCAATGCTCTCAATGGAGGAACTCGGAAACTGTGACAATGATATATTGATCTCTCTCAACAATACAATAAGTTTCTCCACGAATTTCAGCCTAATATAGGTGAGAGAGATGACTCTCTCTCCTCTCTCTAGAACTTAGGAGCCAATTTTAGGGCACCAATAGCCTAAAATAGCCATTTTTGGCCTATATGTCCAAATAACATGATTTTGGTGTCATTTCGAAGGTCCTGAAGTTTGGGACTTCTTCAATATGAAATATATACTAAAATAAAAGTATCTAGGCCTCTTTCCAAAAATTGCCAATTTAGGCCTCAAATAGCTAGGAAATGTTGACAATTTTCACAAGTCATGGTCAAACAACAAGAACTCATGATATCTCCATCTTTACCTCTTGCTCTCCTACATATGCCTAAGACGAAAAGCCATGGTCAATCGTACAAGAAGTCAAGACATCTCTATCTCTATTTCTTGCTCTCTCCTACCCCCCCCCCCCTTTCTCTGGGCCATATATACTCCCATTTTTGTTTTCGTCTCTACATTCAGCCTGTATCCCCTTCAAATTTCTCTTTCACACTCAGCCTACATTTTATGCATGAGTACAGTTTTAGTAAGGAGCAGTTTATTTTTCCATAAATTATTGCATGTGAATTTCTATGCATGTCAAATGTTTCAAAATCATTTTGATTTGGATTGATAGGTGTGAGTTCAATGATGAAAATCAATTTTCAAAAATTCCAGTCCATATAGGACAGAGTCTGAAAATCCCAATTACGTAAATTCTCAAAAAAGTAATTACATATGTGATGATGGAAACTATTCAATGGATCATCAATATGGCACTCCATACAACAGCAACAATATCCACTCAAATGAAAGCTCGTATACGTAGCTCAGCATTACATTAGTGATTTATTGAAAACTCGACAATAAAAAAAAACATAATATAATGCAGCCATTTCTTAGGCTAATTTAACTATCAAATATCTCGATAGTCCATTTAGGCGGACAAGGGATCTTGTCTAAAAAAATCGCTATACATGCCAAATTTTTTGCTAGTTTCGCGAAATACTCATCATTTTCCGCATAAACTAAAAATTACTTTTATTTTTTTCACTCTTAGCCCCATTTAGCATGTCAATATGTGAATTTATTTTAAAAGGTAAAATTTTTTACATGCACCTTTCGGTGCCCGAAAATTGCAAGAAAAATAAAAAAAGACGCACTATTTCTGCTTGAGAAAATACATGTTTTCTTTTGTAAAAATGTTAAAAGCAATTTTACATCACAAGGGAAATAATCAACTGCTTTTGAGGAATAAACAAGATTTGCAACGTCATTATGGACAGTGGAGGAGTTCTGAGACTAAAGGCCTAAATAAATAGATTGTTGTCATAAATTGAAGGAAACATCCAAGAGAAATCGGCATTAGTTCTAAAAAATTAGCATCATGAAAATTTTAACAAATGTTTTTTTGGGTAGGTGGTCTCTCTCCAAGGGAGTCTGCCCAAGGGCGAAAGCCCTGTCCCGAGCAGAAGGGTCCGAGGAAGGAGCAAGCTTTTTGTTCGTCTTTTTTGTTTTTGTTAAATTTCGATACCCAAAATCAAAATTTTTCAATACCCAAAATCAGAATTTTTCGGTATCCAAAATCAGAATTTTTTGATACCCAAAACCATATCCACGCCTTCCCAGCCCTCATCCAAATGTCGCACTTGAGCCAGATTTCAAGGATGGCCAGATTCTACTACCAAACATATGGGTCTAAGGTGAGAGGTGCTCTTGAGTTGCTTTGCCCAAGTATCTTGGGGATTCATCAAAATCAGCCAACGAGAGGCAAGGCAAAGGTCAACAACACTTTAAGAAGGACAAAGCCAAAGAAGGTGGTGAGGATCAGTCCTCACAAATTGCAACATCCAGTGGCAAGAAGAAGCTGTCAAAGATCAAGTGTTTTTTCTGTGGCAAGAAAGGCCACTATGCATCAAATTGTTTCAAGAAGAAGAACCAATCTAAGCAAGCTAACCTTACTGATGAGAATGAGTGTGAGGGTGTTGAGAGTGAAAGAGAGGATTCTTTAACGATGTCTAGTTTTTCATCTTTTCCTTTCAAGAATGAAGAAGTCTGGTGGATAGATAGTGGGGCCAGTTTCCATATGTCTAGTTCTAGAAACTCTTTCACAAGTCGCATGCCATATCTAGGTGCAAAAAGATCAATCTATACTGCTAATGATGTAGAGTGTAGAATTGAAGGAATAGGTAGTATTCCACTACATGCATCATCATCAAAATCTTTTTGCTTGCATGATGTACTTTATGTACCTAGACTAACCAAAAATCTCATTAGTGTAGGACAATTGTTTGATGGTGGATTGGATGTCAAGTTTCAAGTTGACAAGTGTATAATCTCAAGAGAAAATGAAGTTATTGCTAGAGGATCTAGAATTGGAAAGTTGTACAAACTAGATTCTAGGGAGAGTGCTAACATTTCAGATATTGCTTATGAGACCAAGGTTCTTCAGGAGGATCCGTGACATAAGAGATTGAGACATCCCAATTTCAAACCCATGCAATCTATGGTCAAGGAAGGAAAAGCTGTTGGACTACCAAAGACACTGTCAAAGGAGCTTCAACCTTGTGAAGCTTGTGTTTTGGCAAAATCACACAAAAGGCCTTTTCCAAGATCAAGCATCAAAACAAAGCATCCATTTGAACTCGTGCACTCTGATGTTCATTTCTTTTCAACCAAAAGTAAAGGAGGAGCAAATCGCTTTGTTTCCTTTGTAGATGATTATACAAGATATTCTTGGATCTATATGTTGTCTTCTAAAGCCATGGTTTATGATGTTTTCCTTACTTTCAAAGCTCATGCAGAAAAGCAGTTTTCTTTCAAGTTGAAAGCTTTGAGAAGTGATAGTGGAGGAAAATACACCTCCAATAAGTTTAAAGAATTTTGTGAAAGAGAGGGAATACAAAGAGAATTTCCTTGTTCTAACACTCCTCAGCAAAATGGAGTTGCTGAGAGAAAAAATAGAACTTTGTCTAAATGTGCAAAAGCCCCTAGGCTAGAAGCTTCTCTACTTGAAGAATTTTGGGGAGAAGCAGTTGCATGTGCAAATTATCTTTGTAATAGGCTTCCTAATCTTGCAATAGAAGGATGAACACCATTTGAGATGTTGTATAAGAAAAAGCCTAAGGTAGATCATCTTAGGATCTTTGGCTGTGTAAGCTTTGTGCATGTACCTTTAGAGACTAGGAAGAAGGATGATCCTAGTGCTGTTAAAGGAATTTCTGTAGGATATGCATCTACTAAAAAAGCATACAAAGTATATCTTCTCTCTACTGACAAGAATGTTGTTAGTAGAGATGTGATCTTTCATGAAGATCAGAAGTTTAACTTGGATGAAGCACAAATCAAGGAGTCTCATGCAAGATCTACAATCATCAATCTTGATGGTGAGGCCGAGGCTTGAGGAGGAGCAACTTCAAGCAACCCACACCAAGAAGATCTACAAGCGAAAGATCTGAGCCAAGGAGGCTCACATATGATGTTGAAGGAAGGCAAGTGGAAGGTGAAACGTCCTATCATGCTCTCTTTATATTAGATGAAGAGCCTAAAGATGTCCAAGAAGCACTTCAATCCAAGATGTGGGTTGAAGCAAAGACCCAAGAGTTTGAAGCCTTGATGTCAAACAACACATGGGAGCTTGTGGAGCCACCAAACAACATGCATGTGATTGGATGTAAGTGGGTTTTCAGAATCAAGTATAATAATGATGGATCTATCAATAAATATAAAGCAAGACTTTGTGCCAAAGGCTACTCTCAAATCAAATGTCTTGACTATAAAGACACCTTTGCACCAGTTGCAAAAATGGTAACAATCAGAATACTCATATCTCTTGCACGTTTTCACAATTGGAGAATGTTTCAGCTTGATGTTTCTAATGCCTTTCTCAACGGTTACCTTGAGGAGGAGATTTACATGGAGCAACCTCCTGGTTTTTTGAAACAAGGTGAAGAAGCAAAAGTTTGTCTTTTGTTCAAAAGTCTCTATGGACTAAAACAAGCACAAACGTCTTGGTATGCAAGACTCAACTCCTATCTCATATCACTCGGATTTTGTCTTAGTGAATATGACCTCTCTGTGAAGTTTTTATCATGTGTGAACTTCACCACATACCTTACAGGATCTTACTGAGGTGTTGTGATTGCACAAGATTAATTAGAGAACAGTATACTTGAAAATCTATGGCAAGACTCATGGCAGATTTGGAGGCATCTATAAATTAGATCAAGAGAAAGTGCAAATTCTTGTAATGTTGCTTATGTGACCAAGCTATCTAAAGAAGAGTTATGGCATAGGAGGTTGGGACATCCCAACTACAAATCCATACTCTCTATGATCAAAGAAGTCAAAACTATTAGCTTGCCAATGTCACTTTCTAAGGAGATCCAGCCATGTGAGGCTTGTGCTATTGCTGAATCTCATCTTCTATCAAGAGTATGCATCCTTTGGAGTTGATCCACTCGGATGTTCATTTCTCATCATCTATGAGCAAGGGAGGAGCCACTTGCTTTGTCACTTTTATTGATGATTTTACAAGATTCACTTGGATATATCTTCTTTCTTTTAAATCTATGGTGTTTGATCATTTCCTTATTTTGAAAGCTTATATTGAGAAGTAATTCTCATTGAAGATTAAAGCTTTTAGATGTGATGGGGGTGGAGAGTATATCTCCAATAAGTTCCATGACTATTGTGAGCATGAAGGCATAAAAAG
The DNA here is from genome assembly GCA_029204225.1 of Diphasiastrum complanatum. NCBI lineage: Eukaryota > Viridiplantae > Streptophyta > Lycopodiopsida > Lycopodiales > Lycopodiaceae > Diphasiastrum > Diphasiastrum complanatum. Next base: position 65,061,559 of record CM055100.1, on the reverse strand, counting down.
GGCATTCTCTTGTGCCTATACCCCTTCACAAAATGGGGTGGCCAAGAGGAAGAATAGATCCTTATATGAATGTGCCAAACCCATAAGGATTGAGGCATCTTTGCCAAAAGACTTTTGGGGAGAAGCCATAAGTTGTGCAAATTATCTTTGCAATAGACTCCCACATATTGCTCTTGGAGGAAAGTCACCATAGGAGATCTTATTTATGAAGAAGCCTAAGGTTGATCACCTTATAGTTTTTGGATGCATATGTTCTTTCCATATTCCCTTGGAAACAAGGAAGAAAGATGATCCTAATTCATGCAAACGGATCATAGTTGGATATTCATCCACCAAGAAGGCCTACTCTCTACCTCAAAAGTGATTGAGAGTAGAGTTGTTATTTTTCATGATGAGCAAAAATCCAATTTGGAAGGGGCCGAGATCAAAGCATCTCTAGATGCATCACCAACTATTGCTATTGAAGACAATTATGAAGTGATGGGGTCGGGAATTGAGGAGTCTTCTCGGGTTTTTTCACCAAGAAGATCTATGAGAGATAGATCTAAGCCCAAGAGGCTCTCATATGTTGACAAAGGCAAACAAGTGAATCTTGATTCCACTAATTATGCCTTCTTTGTTTCTCATGAAGAGCCAAAGGATGTTCAAGAGGCACTCAATACCAAGGAGTGGTATGATGCCATGAAGCAAGAGTATGATGCTTTGATCACCAACAACACTTGGGAGCTTGTGGATCCACCTTCCAACAAGCATGTGATTGGATGAAAGTGGGTATTTTGGATCAAATACAATCAAGATGGCACCATCAACAAGTACAAGGCAAGGCTATGTGCTAAAGGATTTGCTCAAATCCATGGCCTTGACTATGAGGAGACCTTTGCACCGGTTGCAAAGATGGTGAATAAGAATCATTATTTCTCTTGCTTGTTTTTTCAAATGGAAGGTGTTCCAATTAGATGTCTCTAATGCTTTTTTGAATGGTTATCTTGATGAGGAGATCTATATGGAACAACCTCAAGGATTCATCAAGGATGAGTCCAAAGTTTGCTTGCTCTTCAAAAGTCTTTATGGACTAAAGCAAGCACCAAGATCTTGGTATTCAAGACTCAACTCTTTTCTTATCTCACTAGGATTTGTCCTAAGTGACTATGATCCTTCCATGTATCTTAAGTTTGTTGCTAGTAATATTGTCATGCTTCTAATCTATGTTGATGACATTATTCTTTGTGGAAGTTGCATCAAGCTAGTTGAAGAAACTAAAGTAGCACTTGAAAGTGAATTTAAAATGCAAGATCTAGGAGAGATCCATTATGTACTAGGCCTAGAGATCGACTTTCATGAAGATTATGTGTTTATATGTCAATCTAGATATGCTCTTTCTATGTTGAAAATTTTTCAAATGGAAAATTGTAAGAGCATAGATACTCCAATGGAGCAAATTGTAAAAGATCCTAATAAAGGTGATGAAAGATCATCACACTTTTTAGGAGTCTTATAAGCTCCTTAATTTGGCTTACTATCACTTGGCCTGACTTGAGCTTTTGTGTGCACAAGTTGAGCCACTTTATGCAAGATCCAAATATCCATCATTGGAAGATGGCCAAGAGAGTTCTAAGGTATATACCTTCAGCTTATGATTATGGTTTGCTTTATAAAAGCGAAAAATCTGTCTATTATTGGCTACTTGGATTCGGATTTTGCAAGTGATAAGATGGATTGAAATTCCATAAGTGCATACACCATATTTCTTGGAGGCAATCTAATATCTTGGCTTTCCAAAAAGGAAGATACTCTATCTCTTTCTTCATGTGAGGCCGAGTAAAACACTCACCACAACAACTAAAGAGGCATAAATGAACTAAAACTGTCACTCTGCATAAATGAACTAAATGTCTAGGTGCAAAATTCTTAATTATCTAGTATAGCACCACATTTAGATCCTTTTCTAAACCATCATTAAGTTAATGAATTATCCTTTCCATAGAAAGAACCATTAACCTACAAGTAACTATTCCTCACATTATTTGTTCATATGTGTGACTAGTTTAAGTATACGATATAAACTCGGTACATAGGAAACACATATTAGGACATACACAAGATTAAGATGTACATAAGAAACATATCCAACTATGTTCCTATACATAAACATAGGCTATAAATTGACAGATATCCATAATCCACATATGTTACTCACATAACATAGTGAGAATCTTGCAACTCAGCTACAAACAAACTCTATTTCTCATGAGTAAATAACATATCTTGGAAATCTCTGAAGTGAATAATTCCACATCACAAGTTTTCCAACCATCTAACTCTTATCAACAAAATTTCTTCAACAATCAACCTACTTCAGATCTTAGTTTACAAACCAAGATTAGGCTTGAAGAAACAAATTGTTTCTGGCCACAAAGCTATGATAGCTTTAGAGCTCAAGGCAAAAGAGAAACAAAGGAGCTGCGTGGTCGCGAACAGAAAAGCTTTGAGGACCAAAGATATGAAGACGACAAACCATTAGGGCCCTTTTTGGACTCAAAAACGGCCTCTTCACTAATTATAATTAGTGTTAATGACAACATGTGTACCAATAAAAGAGTGACAACTGAGATGGAATGGTCCATATGACATGGCACATTCAATGGACTAGATGAAATCTCCACAATCTAACTCACCACTAACCACACTCTAACTATACTCCCCTAGCCCCTTATTAATGACAATGTCACACATAAGTAAGGCCCAAATTCAAGTTTTGAATTTGTGAAGGGCTGAAATTTTTTTGCACTTCATAGGTCTTCTTTTAAGCTTTATTTTGGTATAAAGTAAGTTGCAAATTTTTTTAGTTCCTCATATTGAAACTTTAAAGAATAGTTTTGGGACAATGAATTGAAAATGAAAGGGGGGAGGGGGTACACCTGTCCCCCACCTCACCCCGCTCCCCTGCACGGCCAACCCTCCACCTCACCCCGCTCCCCCCGCTCCCCTACACGCTGCTCAAGGAACATACACTATGGGCTGTTGGCCCAGTTCGTCGCCCAAACACCTCAACATCCCACGTGCCTTGCACGGCTCCCCAGCGGCTTCCATGCACGGCTCTCCTGCACGGCTCTCCATCGTGGGCCTATGTGGGTGGTTGGGCATGGCGAACTGGCAGCGGCCCGGAATGTGCAGCAAAGCATTAGGAGGCCCTGCACGGCCGCGTGCAGGGGAGCGCCCAAGGGAGGGGGGGGTAGGGGGGGGGGGTGGGGGGGTTGTACCCCCTTCATTTTCAAATTCTTTTTAAATGGTGTTAAATCCCTCCCCACATTAAAGTTTCAATATGAAGAATTAAAAAAATTTGCAACTTATTTTATTGCTCAAAAGAAGACCAAAAGAAGACCGATGAAGTGCAAAAAAAATTGCAGCCCTTCACAAATTTAAAAATAAATCAATATTGTTACAAACATTGAATTTAATTCTTTATTCATTTAATATACTAGGTTCAAGTGCAACCTATGTGACTAGGTTTTAACTCAAGCTAAACCCAAGCTGAACTGCCACATAGGACTATTAGCAAGTTAATTAATCCAGATTATCAAACATATTTAGGCAAGGAAGAGGCCCTTTTTGAGTTCAAAAAGGGCCCTAATGACGAACACGAACACGAACACAAACATGAATACAAACACGAACATGAACACAAACATGAACACGAAGATAAAAGGTTCGTGGACCCAAGGCGACCTAATGACAAAGCCAAAGGCACAAGACAACATGAAGATCCAAATGACGATGGATCTCCACGCGTGAAAGGACAGATGAGATCGCGGAAGTACTAGGAGGATGTCATCCTCCGAAGACTGATAGGATGCCGTTGGGACGTGCCTAACCAGCTGTTCTTGTAATCTCCTGATTGCTAATCATGTCCTCCTCTCTACGTACATGTAGATCCTTATTATTAATAATGCAGTTGTAGTAGATTGGCAATATACCAATGTAAGCTGAGCACTGTGTAGCCAGCAAGCAAAAGGTTCAAGAAGTCCGCTAGTAAGTGCGACACAAAAAAGATTCTGGAGCTGGTACATTCGGCCATCTGTGGAACTTTTGATGTGATATTAGTAGGAGGCTCGAAGTACGATATAACCTTCATTGACGACTACGGTAAGTTCGCCTGAGTCTACTTCATTCACAACAAATAAGAGGCATTCGACAAGTTCACTGAATATGTGAACTGGACATAAAGATGCACAAGAAACAAGGTGAAGCAGATCAGAACAGATCGTGGTGGAGAGTATATTTCAAACCGATTCACTGATTTTCGCAATGATTGAGAAATCCTTCACAGAAGGACATCATCCTATACACCGAAACACAATGGTGTTGCTGAAAGAAAGAATAGGACTCTCATGGAAGCCTCAAGGTGCATGATGGCCTATTCAAAGGCACCAAGAGTGCTATGGGCTGAAGCAATAGCTATAGCTGCCTACATTTAGAACAGGATAGACAAATTAGGTGTTCCTCACATGACACCACACGAACTATGGTGGGGTAGAAAACCCAATCTGACACATGTTCGGATTTTTGGTTGTGCAGCTTATGCACATATTTTTGATAAGCTTCAAAAGAAGCTCGACGAGAAAGTCAAATTAGGATAACTCAACCATTCATTATACTACAAGATTTACATGTCATAAATGATTCTAATGACGACTGTCAGAGACGTCAAGTTTGATGAGACCAGAACAATGGTCGACAATGATTCTGCCAGCTATGAAGTCCTAGGGAAGCAGTATTATGACCTGCCAACCATGATAGAGGGAGCAGAACCCAAAAATTCAAACGAAGATGTTCGAGCTCCACATAAGCTAAGCGACGAATCAGACGAAGAAAGGTTTGCAAGTCTGCCCGCTACTAGAACTCCTATAAACCGAGATGGTTTTATATCTAGCCAAAGAGACAAAGACAAGAGCATTGTAGTGCCAGAAGAATCTCCCAAGAGATCAACGAGAGAGCGAAGAGCGCCAACAAGATTTGTGCCAGGTAGCTCGACTTCTACATCCGAAGAATTTTGTGGATTCAGTGGCAAAACACAAACATTCGAGAAAGCCAACGACAGTTTAGAGAAGGACAAATGGATCCAAGCCATGAATGAAGAAATTGAATCCATGAAGAAGAATGAGGTATGGACATTGCAACCACTAGTTCCAGAGAAACAAAAATAGTGCAATGCAAATGGGTTTACAAACTCACGTATGAACCGAATGGAGATGTTTCAAGATACAAGGCTATACTTGTAGCAAAGGGGTTTTCTCATAAGTACGACATCGATACACTGAGACCTTCTCTCCAGTGGTGAAACATGCTTCCTTACGCCTACTATTTGCATATGCAGCTGCATACGACCTCAAGATTCACATCGTTGATGAGAAGACAACATTCCTACATGGCAAATTAGACAAAGAAGTCTACATGGATCAACCTCCAGGTTGTATCTCCGAATCACTTCCTACCTATGCATGCCAAATGCACAGGAGTATCTATGGTCTGAAGCAATCAGCACGACAATGGTATAAGAAGAAAGCTCAAGCCCTAAGATCCTTAGGATTCGAGCCATTGATAGCTGATTCTAATGTTTATGTGAGAATCACAAATGGGAAGATCATCATTGCTGCTGTGTATGTGGACGACACCCTGATACTATGTAGAAGCGAAGGCCTGATTATAGGAGTGAAGAATGAAATCTTGAAACATTTTGAGATAACAGACCTAGGAGAAGCCAGATGTTATCTAGGCTTGTAGATTGATCATGACTATGACAAAGGAAAGCTATACCTTCATAAGTCAAGGTACACCCAAAAAATCCTAGATGATTTTGGGATGACAGATTGCAAAGGGGCAAATATCTCAATGCTTGCAGGGACAGTCCTGAAGAAAAAAGATTGTTCAAAGACAGAAGAAGAGTAGGAGATGATGCAACACATGCCTACAGGAGGCTGATCAGATCTTTGATGTATCTAGCAGACAACACACACCTCAACATTGCTTATGCCATGCTCAAAATGAGTCAATTCAGCACAAATCTAGGCTTAGCACATAGGAAGATCACAAAGCAAATCTTAAAGTACCTTCAGTAGACGAAGGATTATGGGCTATGTTATTCTCATGATGCAGGTTTTCAGATGCACTCCTATAGTGATGCTAGTTGGACATCTCTCAAGGACGATTGTAAAGGTGTCTCGGGAGGTCGCACCATTGCAACAGGCGCAACAATTTTCTGAGTCAGCAAGAAGCTGACCACTATAGTTCAATCATCCTGTGAAGCATAATATGTTGCAGCTGCGAAGATGGCCAACAAAATCACATGGCTGAGACAACGGACTGGGTGAAACCAACCAATAGTCACTGATTTTGCAGATGGACAATACTTCTACAATTCACCTGACGAAGAATCTCGTGTTTCACTCAAGGACAAAACACATTGCAATCAAGTATTACTTGATAAGAGACCTGGTCACTAGAAGGGAATTGAAGACCAGCTTCATTGGCACGAAGCAAATGGTGGCGGACATCTTCACCAAGGCCCTAGACAAAGGTTTGTTCAATAGGCAGAGGAAGAGTCTGGGAGTTATAAAGCTACCGTGCTTTGAGAGGGAGCTGAAGAAACAAATTGTTTCTGGCCACAAAGCTATGATAGCTTTAGAGCTCAAGGCAGAAGAGAAACAAAGGAGCTGCATGGTCGTGAACAGAAAATCTTCGAGGACCGAAGACATGAAGGCAACGGTCAAACGAGCACGAACACGAACACGAAGATAAAAGGTTCATGGACCCAAGGCGACCTAATAAAAAAGCCAAAGGCACAAGAAGACATGACGACCCAAGCGACGACGGATCTCTACTCGTGAAAGGAAAGATGAGATCGCGGAAGTACTAGGAGGACATCATCCTCTGGAGATTGACAGGATACCGTTGGGACGTGCCTAATCAGCCATTTTTGTAATCTCCTGATTGCTAATCGTGTCTCCTCTCTACATACATGTAGATCCTGATTATTAATAATGCAGTTCTAGTAGATTGGCAATATACCAATGTAAGCTGAGCACTGTGTAGCCAACAAGAAAAAGGTTCAAGAAGTCCGCTAGTAAGCACGACAAGTTTTGATTCGTGAAAGACAAAGTTTCTTTCGTGCCGATGCGTTGTGGTGTCTGTTACAACAGCGCTTAAGGAGTTCTCTGATAATGCAATAGATGTTTTATGCAGAAGAGTTTGTTGTCTTGAACATGATCAAATGCTTAATTGTCTGATAGTTGTATGTTTGTAATCAGTTGGTTTCAATCTTATTCCTCACACTGGTTTTTACCTTGTCGAATGCATAAGTAAATTCTACATAGGACAACAGTGTCTGTCCTCACTTTGGAGGATTGTAGATCTTGTCACAGAGGGTAGTATACACGAGGATAGAATCGAATTCCATCTAGATTTCTTTACGTGAGAATCTCAACAACGGGTATCAGAGGATGAAACAATTCGTGTCTGAATACCCATTGCACCTTTATCAGAGTGGAGATTTCCCAACAAGGCTAACTTATACAGACATCTTTGGACATAAGGTTAGGATTAAAGCTTTATTCCTCTGATCCAATCCATAACAAAATGGTACTTGGCAACAATCAGTGAACCGCTACTTTCCATAATCATGAATATCTAACAGCCCAATATCCTCAAAACTCCTCTAGTTTTAGATTATTCAAAACGATCACTAGAGAGTTCCTCCATTTTAACTGGATAGTTCTATCTTTGCACAAATACTGGATTTTTTTTCAAAAATTTATGCAACTAGGTGATTCATCAAAAGTCCTATTTCTATCTTTTCTTCTCTCCCTTTTAAAATAAATCCCATAATTTCAATGAAAAAGTTCTTAGGAGACAACATATAAGATATCAAAGATTTGAAAAAGTCAGTAATTAGTTTCCAATACTATTACACACCAGACTATTTCCTCAAAATATCTTATCCCGAGTGATAGAAATATTACATCTCAATAATCAACTATCAAATAGAGATTAACATTTGAGTCTAGAAGTCTATATTTTCTTAATCATTAAAAAACGTCAATTGATTCTGAGCTATATTCACCATTGTATGGAAGTATAATTTCATATAGCTATAACAGTCCTTCAGAACCAAGCTCTACACTAGAAGGAATTATATGAATCTCAATCCAATTGTCTCGTATTTTTTTCTATAAGAAATTTCTAAAGAGTTGAGGTTTAACATAGTAGAGAAATAGATTTCAGGGCTTCTAGATTTTGTAAATAATGAAATACCATTTGAGATTGATCTATATCTCATTATTTTCCAAAATACCCATGACTATTTGGCAATCCTATATCCAAACTATAGGATCAGAATCACAACCAAGTCCGGGAGATACATCTAACTATTGAAATCCCTCATGCTCCTCAAGTGTTACTCAAAGAATACCACTCCACATTGTACCCCAGCATGGACGAGATGAAAATGATCATTCAAGTACAAATAAAATGTCTCAACTGCATTCATTATTCCAAAAGGAACATGGATCTCAACAAAACCGAATACCATACTGTCCTAGATATCCAATACCTATTTCAGAATCGGTAAAAAAAAATTACTTTTTTTATATGTTAGAATTTCTCTTGGTTGTCTTAGTCATTATAAAGAAACACTCTATAATGCGACAAAAAGAATCCAAATTACTAGATTCCTATATAGAACATATTTCATCTACCATCCCAAGATCCGAATCCAATTGCTAAACAGAGATGATTCCATAAATGGATAATCCGACTTGCCACTCACTTTTCTCTTAGAATCTTTGATTTCTCAAAATTCTAATTAATACTGGGAAAAAGAAATCCAAATTTTCAGAGGCAATCTTCTTAATTAATTCTCGATTGTTATTCTCATTTGCTATCAGTTATACTTCAGGAATTAAAAGTAGATTAACAAAACTAATCGACTGGGTCAACCAATCCACTACCCCTCAAACTTCATATCTTACAAATCAACCAGACAAGTTTGATGTTCATTTTTAATTATTGGCAAATTCTCTTATGGATCAGCATAGAAATTGTTTCAATAAGATTTACATTATTCTTGGTCTTTAGTGATCTCAAAAAACAAGAAATGTTTCTTATTAGTTGACAGATTTCCAAAAATATTCAACCACTAGTGAAAGGAACAATGATATTAAAAACTGACTGATTTGAACTCAGTAAGATCATTCACTTTACAAGCAATTTCTGTTTGATCAATAACCAATGAATCTGAATAAATCTAAAACATCCATAGTTACTTCAAACTTTACGTAAACTGGGATTTTCAAATTCCGTTCGATATGGACCTAAACTATGAAAATCGATCTAAAGCATCGACTTAGCAGTTTCACAGTTACCATCACATTTTGAAAGGATTCTGAAACATCCGACATGAATCAGATATGACATGCAATGAATTCTAAAAAAAATCAATTTTTTTTTACGTAAATTGCCTAACTGGGAAATTAGCTTTTTGAACTAGAATTGTTAAAAATAGCTTCATGCATGAAATTTTCTCTGATCAATCTATTGAACACCCATGTACTATGTATCCAAACATGCATACAGGTCTATCCATACATTTTCAACAACAAAAAAATACTACACTGAGTTACATGCATGCATGCATCAGAACATTATGAAAAATTTGCAAACTTTAATTCAAAAATTGCCAAACTTCCGATAGCCATAACTTTCTCTATAGGACCCTGCCACCTAGGCTTCACACGTGTGATCTATAACTGACCAAAAAACAAGTAGGAGGCCGCACTTTTTCAAGGCGATAAATCCAAAAATCCATCTCCATCCCAGTATGCATCCAATCAGAGGTTACAAGCACTCTTCTAAGGTTCATTAGAGAGGCATAGAGGCTTCTATCAGGTCCAGCAAGCAATCATAGGCTCAGATCATGCAAAACAAAACTTCAACATAATGATGCCTAAGCCTCACACAACCAAATTGGATGCATGATGGCTCAAATCAGAGGAAATCCATCATATCTTCAAGCTTGTAACAAGATCCAACAGGTTCAAACCACCATTTGATAGGTATTCATGCTCAAATGTCCTAAAAAATACACTATTTTTTTTAGACCCTTAATGTTATACAATCCTAACCAAAATTCATGACAGCCTTAGGACAACTTAATTACACCTTTGAAAATGAGCATGCAAAATATTGGCTGTGAATTTTATGAAAATCTCCAAATTAGTCCAAAAACCATAAAAAAAACATCCACTACATGCAAGCACTATAAGTTCTTAGTTCAGTCAATTATGGATTCTATAGCCCATCTCTAGTCCAAAAACCCCACATTTTGGCTAAAAATCACTATCTAAACACCCACCCTTTTGACTTTTCAACCGACATGCAATCATTAGATCTAATAAATAATGAGTGTTAAATAGCAAGTACAATTTGAAAAACGTACTAGATCATTATCAATGATAAATTCCAGGCCAAAATTTTCAATTTTAGGTGAAAAATCACAGAAAATTGTCAAAAATCCATTGATTTTCATCAAGATCCACTTATTATCCAGTTCTGTAGTTTTATGCATGTTTCTACACAATCTGCAGAAATACTTGGGAATCACTCATAGGTGGCTCCGGCATATCGGACATCATCCGACAAACTTTATCAGACATCATCCGACAATCTTATCAGGTGAAAGACAACTTTTTGTTCCACTTGAATTGAGGCTAAAGACTTGCCCTAACAGTCTAGCAAGTAAATTTCCAAGAAGTACTAACTGGATGGATGTTAGCTCAATATGGCCCACTGGCCAATATGATCTGCGACCTAATTAGTTGTTCTACTACTAGACGTTGTCACAATTGCTTAGTGTAAATAGTTGTTCATACATCTATCAGTTTAATTCAAGCAATAATTCAAATAGCGTAGTAGCTCTCTCAAGCTTTCAAGCTTGAACACTCTTGAGCATTCTAGCTCAGTTCTTTAGTCTAGTTCATTTTCGAGTTTTGCTATTAGCACTTACTGTTTGTCTTGTGCTCATCATCATCTGTTTATGCTGAATCAATCTATTCTTTATTGCATTCAAGAATATGTCAGAATGTACGCATCTTTGTGATTGTTTTTGTAGCTGATAATCTCATATTGTTTTTACCTGATAATTCAATACTTTGTTTGGCTACATAATCACTGTAGTACTAACGATTTCAAAGTTAGTTACTATAAGATTGAACATGATGCTTTTCTCATTATATTTTGTTCAATATTGATAGGTGTAGTCATGCATTAGGAAAGCAGGTTTCATTCTGCTGTGCTCGATAAGTCGTTTACTACATTCGACTTGTCGTTATTGCATTATCACATCTTTCCAACAAATTCGACATGAATGACTTAGGCACTGTTCATTCGCTTTTAGGAATGTACATTATTAGAGATAGACTACAAAAGAAAATTTATCTTAGCCAGCTGAAATATCTAGAGAATGTTCTAAGGAAATTTCACATGTTTGATTGCAAATTAGTTGATACACCAATGGACCTAGGTATGACATAGACCAAACCTTCTTGTTGTGAAAATTATAAAAAGTTATCTATCAGCTTTGGGGGTTTGCTAAGTTTTTTATGTCAAGCATCTTGGTATAGATCTTTGATAGGGCCAAAATTGGCAAAGATGGCAAAATAATTAATTCCACATGTAAAGCCACAGTTTGGCCAAAAGTAGTTCATGATGCAAACTCAAGCTAGTTAGGCTTGTGACACTTGTTTAGATGTAATTTGAGGAGTGATCAAGTCAAAGTGTTGGCAAAGGTCAAAGGGTCCAATCCAAATTGAGAAATCCTTATGAAGGGTCCAATAAAATTAAAAGATGGATGCATCACTCATCCAATAGAATTAGAGAGGCTAGAATTTGGGGTCCAATAGGATGTAAGCAAGGATCACGAGTTACTCTCATTACCAATTATAATCTACTTGAGTTTTTGAGTCAAATTTGAGATTTGCCAAGTTTGCTTGTATTGCACTCTCTCTTCACCCGAGACCAAAAGTTGTTAGATTTACTATGATCAGCCTTAACAAGTCGTTCAAGTAATGAGCATCCTGAAAACAGCCAAAGGAGACTACATGTTTTGGACCTTTGCATTTTTCCACTCTTCGATTTTGTGCCTTAACCATTTTTTAGGCACCTTCACCTTTTTCACCCCTTCGGGATTTTTTGTGCCTTAACCATTTCTAGGCACCTTCGTCTATTTCACCTTCTTTGCATTTTTCGCACCTTCGGAAAACATGCGACATAGTGGCCAGAATGCCTTGAAATCTATTTCAGGCCTACCTTCGGGTTTCTCGCATTTCTTGCCTTCTTCGCATTTTTCGCACCTTCGGAAAAAATGCGACACAGTGGCCAGAATGCCTTGCAATCAATTTCAGGCCTACCTTCACATTTCTCGCCTTCCTCGCATTTTTTGCACCTTCGAGAAAAATGCGACACTATGACCGAAATCCATTTTGAAGGCATCTTCGGGTTTTTTCTTCATTTCTATGCCTTCACTTTAGAGGCACCTTTGGGATTGACATGCTTTCTCTATTCAAGGGCACCTTTGGTTTTTTCGAGTTTTTAACAGTGGCAAACCGACGTCGCCAACTAATCATCAATCCGAAAAATAGTTGGCCGCTAAATATCTCAAGGGCAGTTACCCACTTTGTACATATACGAAGACTGGTGTAAATAACATTCAATGCTTGTAAGATATTTTTTGAAGACACTTGTAAATATATTCTAGCTGAATCAAGCTATGTAAGTTTTGGTTTTACATTAATTAGAGTTCTTTTGTAGCCAATGTTATCATGCTCAACAAGTTGAAGTTATTATTTCAAGCCATTGTACTCACTATTGATATTAATCAGAGTGCAATTTTATGTCTCACTATTGTATTGTTCACTTGCGCAATTTTGTATAAATCATTCATCTTGAATATTTTTGCTGCTAACTGTTGCGTTTTCATTCCTACATGACCACGCTCAAGCTTCTGCTACCTGTCCTCTCGATTTTTGACATGGTATCAGAGCGAGCATATCAATAATTTGCATTTCTACTACGGACTATCAGTCTTGTTTCTATCAAAACGTCTTTCTAGATAACGCGCACCCAACAACATTTCAACAATCATTGTTTCTACCAACGATCTCGTTTATCCAGAATGGATCCATCATCTCTCATTGACAAACTCGATGGAGATAACTACCATCTCTGGAAATTCACGATGAAGATTATACTACTAGCCAAAGAACTGTGGGACATTGTTGATGGCATAGAGCTCAAACCAGAAGGAGATGCAGCCATCAACACCAAGTGGAGACTGAGAGATGGCAAAGCATTTGCCATGATCACCCTCAACATTAAGGATACTCAGACCAGCCACATACGTGTTGCTCAGACTGCTAAGGATGCATGGGACATCCTAGCAACCTTCTATAATTTCAGGGATGTGACTTCCAAGTTACACTTGAGGAAGAAATTCTTCACCCTGAAAAATGTCTGACGTAGAGAGTGTTTTGAGTCACCTCAAGATTTTCAAAAATCTTATGGAGCAAATGACTGCAATTGGCTCAGTCATAGAAGATTCTGATGCTCTTATGACTCTATTATCGAGTCTATCTAAAGCCTACAAAAATTGGATCATGGCAATTTTGACCCAGGAGCACCTCACTCTATCAAGAGTAATTTTGCTGCTCCTACAAGAGGAGATCAGAAGATTTTCATCCTCACCGAGCTTAGGATCGGATCCTCAAGCTCTATATTCAAATATCAGAAGTTTAGATCCAAGAGATCTACAAAGTCAGGTTATATTGACAAGAAGAGCAACATGCAGACTAGACCAAATTCTGGTTTGGGATCGAATTTAAGCTCTTCATCATTCCAACTAGTGCAGAAACTTTTCTGCAGACACTGTAAGAGGACTAGTCATGATATCAAGGACTGCCAAACTTTGGAGTACAACAACAAAAAGAAGAAGCAGTTCCAACAACAAGCACACAATGCAGCAACTATTCATGACCAAAGTTGGAGAACAATAGGATATCGATTCCTAGTATCTAGATTCCAGAGCAACTCAACAAATGACTCACCATCATGACTTGGTTCAAAGACTATAAGTGATTCACCCACTCTCGAGTTGTGCAACTTGGAGACAACTCATCACATTCAATCAAAGGTGAAGGAACAGTCAGAGTTGAATTCAAAAGAGGTGAAGTCAAGTTGCTATCCAACGACCCACACACACACACACACATAGAGAGAGAGGGAGGGAGGGAGAGCAATCTCTCTCTCTCTCTCTCTCTCTCTCTCTCTCTCTCTCTCTCTCTCTCTCTCTCTCTCTCTCTCTCTCTCTCTCTCTCTCTCTCTCTCTCTCTCTCTACAATGATACAAATTTGAAATTTGGGTTAGTCTTTAATTGCCTATTTGGAGCAAAAAATAGCTTTTCTTTCACAACTACATATAGTAAACATAAAGGGTGACATTTGCAAGTAGCTGTAGTACACATTGGCACTCCCACGACTTTGCATACAACAACGACTTGTCATCGTGGTCAATAACAACCAATCCAAACATTCATAGTGGTCAATAACAACCAGTCTAGACATTCACCACAAGAGGGAAATTAGAATCACGTATGATCTCAACTGAAAAAGATGTACATCATTCCCTATTTGCCTAGAAAAAAAGTTTGAATTCTATTGCAAACAATATGTAAAACCTTTGAGAGAGGCTATAAGCAATACAACAATAAGAAGTTCTATAATATAAATTGCACAATATATTTTTGGCCCAAGAAAAGAGACTAGATTCTATTTAATTCAAAATACTCAAACTCAAGGTCATTGTTACATTCCAACCCATTTGAATATTTTTACGAACTCGTTTGAAATCTCAACATTTCATGCACATGTGAAACTTCAAAAATTCAAAATTATTTCTGTCTAGATCCTTGGGTGCTCAAAAGGGAAGTGAAGAGGTCCCCATGTGAATGTTGAAGCCCGAATAAGCCTTAACAAAGAAAAAAACAACCATTGCCCAAGCACCTTTCACCTCTTGAGCACATTTCATCCTGAATAAATGATTAAAAGGCTTTTTACAGAAAAAAAGTATGACCTTTGTTAATCACATCCAATGCTTACTTGCTCTTTCAGCCACTTTCATGATATATTTATCCTCCCAACCCTTGAACTTGGAGTGGTCAAAACCGAAAAATATATACCTTAAAAAGATCAACTACGTCTCGAATATTTAAAACTTTGTTTGAAAAGTTTGACAACAATCACTTTTGTCAAGTAAATTTGAAACTTGCCTTGCAAGAAATGGAAACAAAATGAAGACGCCTTTGATATTCCCACGGAGAGCATCTCACATGTGGTGGTCTTGGAATCTCACATCTTAGAGGACCCAAACCATTCTATTTCAAATGTTTGAAAAATCTGTGGAGCGAGAGAGAGAGAGAGAGAGAGAGAGAGAGAGAGAGAGAGAGAGAGAGAGAGAGAGAGAGAGAGAGAGAGAGAGAGAGAGAGAGAGAGAGAGAGAGAGAGAGAGAGAGAGAGAGAGAGAGAGAGAGAGAGAGAGAGAGAGAGAGTATCAAAGTACAAATAGAAGAGATTGGGCCCTCTAAGATGTGAGATTCCAAGATCACCACATGTGAGATGTTGTCCATGGAATTATCAAAGGCATCTTCATTTTGTTTCTATTTCTCACAAAGAAAGTGCCAAATTCACTTGACGAAGTTGTTGTCACACGTAAAACACTCTTGCAAAAATTTGAGGTGCTTAAATGCCACAAAACGTCATATATTAGATATATATTTGATGAAATGAATCTTATAAATTTGTCAATGTTTTTTCTATAAATAGATGATTGTAAGGTTCCTCAAACGTAGTTAAAAATAGAAAATGTTTTTTAATAGCAATCTTCAAGAGTGCTTTAGGTAGGAGCCGGCCTTCCCCTGTAGCTAATGCCAAGTGCTCAAATGTTGTGAGTATTTTGGAGTTGACTCCAGGAGCAGAATATGCATCCACCTTTCTCTCACCTCTAAGATGTGAGATTCCAAGATCACCACATGTGAGATGTTGTCCATGGGAATATCAAAGGCATCTTCATTCTTTTTCCATTTCTCACAAGGAAAGTTCCAAATTCACTTGACGAAGTTGTTGTTGTCATACGTAAAGCACTCTTGCAAAAATTTGAAGCGCTTAAATGCCACACAATGTCATATATTAAATATACATTTGATGAAATGAATAGATGACTGTAAGGTTCCTCAAACGTAGTTAATAAAAAACTTTTTTTAATAGGAATTTTTAAGAGTGCTTTAGGTAGGGGCCGGACTTCCCTTATAGGTAATGCCAAGTGCTCAAATTTTGTGAGTATTTTGGAGTTGACTCCAAGAGCAGAATATGCATCCACCTTTCTCTCACCTCCAAAATCTGTCGTTCTCTCTCCAAAATCTGCATTCTAAAGACACTAAAATTTAAATCTTTGGGAGCCATTTAAGGCACTCGAAGCTAGGGCTTCCCCCCATACTTCCACGTCTCACACTTCCCATGGCCACTATCATAGCCACAATACTCGACGAATCTTATAAATGCATACTCCATGTTCCCCCCCCCCCTAAAACACACACACACAATATATGTATATATATATGTGTGTGTGTGTGTGTGTGTGAGCAATTCAGAGAGCAAGATTGATGCTTTTGCTTTTGCAGTTTCAAGTGAGAAAATCTCTCCTTGAGTGCTACATCCAGTTAGCAAGGCATCCACGAAAGGGAGTGGTGAATCATAATACCATGGCATCCATGTTAGTGTCTCTCTTCTTGCATTTTCTCTATGTGTTCTTTTGGGCAGATCTGGGAGGCTACGCATATGCATTTGATACATCTTCTAACTGGTTTACAAAAAACATTACTGGGTTTTGCAATCCAACCATACTTCCTGACAACGACACTCGTTTGCAGCAAAGTGAAATTTTGACTTCCGTGGTGGTCACTATGGCATCAATAAGTGCAAATCATTCTTCCTCTGTAAATACCACAAATTACTTCAACGAGGCAATTTGCAATAACACTCTTACCACAGGGGAGTGCCTGACATGCCTCGCTTATACATTAAATGCTGCTGACACAGGTTGCACCCACGCCCTTGGAGTTAACTTCCATACGCTAGGCTGCCTTTTCCGTTATGAAATCTACACGAACTAAGCTAGTCGGTGGCGGTACAAAAATATCACCACATGCTGCACTTTGCCACAGGAGAATTAAGTTCCACAATAGCAGTATTGTGATGATTATCTCAAAATCATCGTGTTTTTTATTTTTAAATTTTCGTAAGGAGGTTTAAGGTTAAAAAATGGTTTTTCATGTTATCCTTTTAAATTACAAGACTTTTATTTTCGAGCTTAAAAAATGACAAATGTAAAATAGCCTCTAAATTTAGCACAACCTCAGCTATTTATAGTGGTCATTTGTCTCTCTAGTATGTGTTTGGAGCCTTCTTTAGCTTAAATGGGCATCACAATCATTATTGCAATTCATTATTTACAAATATAACATGGTTGTTCAAGAAAATTGATTAACTAGTTTGTTGACTAATTCTAATCTAATTTCATTCCATGACTATATTTAGCATTGCAATTACTAAGCACATAGGCTAAATACATGATGTACATGACACTCATCTACTTAAACATTTTTGCCCCAAAAAAGAAAGACCGTGTAGTTCCTTTTCAAGTGTCATGCTACATAAATTATTTGGCAGTAGCTGAAAATTTCTAGCCACCTTAAAAGAGGAATGATTTTCCATGGAATGTTATTGTCAATAGGCGTTCTCTATTAATCAAAATTTGTTGCCTCAAATTCTGCTATGCCATAAGGGTTGCCACTTGGCTTTGGACCCATATGCTTGCTAGGTGCCACCGATAAGGTCCGCCACCTAGTGAGGCCAAAAATAAAGGGAGATGGTGTGGATAGGGGGGCAATAGGCTCCATTCTCATCATTGAGAAGCTTGCTTTGGCCTAGCTTCCTTGAGTAAGAGCTCTCAAGTTTTCTAAGCCATATTATTACCAAGTTCTTATTTTTTTTCCCTTCAAATTTACCTTAGTGTGCTATGGATCCCATCATATCCTTGGGTAAAGGATCATCTTCAACACCCCCTCCTCCCGAGTGAGACTCATCTCAACTTGTACAAGCTCTCAATTCTTTGCAAAATTTAATCCTCAAAATGCAATCTAGGCATGCGCAGTCGAACAAGAGTGGCATTTTTCAACCCACTCATAGTCCGCAATATCCCATGTTTAACTCGGAATTCTTTTTAGGAGAAAAGAATGACTGACATTCCAATGTGGTACTTTATTGGTTGGAATAGTGGAATAGTCACTTTTCCATGCACGATTCGCCTAATCGCACAAAGATCGCTATTTTCCTCATGTTTTTACATGGGAAGGCGTGTATGTGATGGCATGATCTTAAGGATAGGGCTGTCGGAAAACGATGGTTGTGAGCGCAGCGAAGGCTCGGTTGCTCAGAGCGTAGGCATGTAGGAACGGAAACACAACAGTTAGTAGCAAAAATATTCAAGTAGAAGAATTCATACAGTTTGCGCAAATGAACGGCACAGTAGTGAGACAAAATTGCACTCTGATAAAAATATCAACAGTGAGTACAATGGCTTGAAGTAATAACTTCAGCTTGCTGAGCGTGATAACGTTGGCTATAGATAACTTTGCTTAAAAGTGAATTTCCAAAAATCAACACTTACATAGCGTGTTTTAGATAATATAGAGATTTACAAGAGAGGAAATATCTTACAAGTCTTTAAGGCTATTTATGCCAATCTTTGCATATGTAAAAAAGTTGGTAACCATCAACTGCCTTTGGGGTATTTGTTTGTCCAGCTGTTTTAGTTACTCATCCATTGGCGAAGTCGGTTAGCAAAAATGCAAAAAAGACGAAGGTGCCTTAAAATGATTTCTAAGGTATTCTGGCCACTTGCCAGTGTGTTGCATTTTTCGCTAAGGAGCGAAAAAGACGAAAAAGATGAAAGTGTCTTGAAAATGATTTCTAAGGTATTCTGGCCACTTGGCCAGTGTGTCGCATCTTTTGCTAAGGAGCGAAAAAGGCGAAGGTACCTAAGAATAATCTCTAAGTTATAAAAAATCTCAAAGGGGGGAAAATGAAGGCCAAAAAATATGTTGTGAGCCTTCGGGGTTTTTCAGGATGCTCATGACTTGAACGATTTGTTTAAGGCTGAGCATAAGAAATCTAACAAGGGCTGGTACCCCTACCACTTGGGATGCCTTCCAAGAAGCATTTAAAAGGGCTTGCCTCCCAATCTTGAATGATTTTGAGCATTGGCAGCGCTTTGCCATTGTGTAGATGGGTAGTAGGTTGTTAAATGCCTACATACATGAGTTCCGAGAAGCCTTATCCCAATTTGCTTCGCGAATCAACCCTATTTTAATAAAGCTACATTTTATTTTGGGGCTTCCAAAAGAATTTCAACTAGAAGTGCATTGTAATTAGCTATAGACTTTTGAAGATGCAATTTACTTTGCAAAACTCTTGGATGATGCTCATTTAGGTTCCCTTAAGAAGTAGAATTTGCCCAAGGCTGAGCAGAAAGAGAAGAAAATTTTCAAGAAGCATGGCGATGACAAGACGGACACTGGTTTCTGAGGCGGAAAAGAGTGTGTGAAGCTAGATCGTGTTGACTATGACAAGGCAAAGACCAGCGACTTGTGTTTTCTCCTATATGGAGAAGAGGCATCTTTCAAAAGATTACCTGAAGAAACAAAAGAAATTCAGTGGGCATCCTAAACATTTCAAGGTGCCAAGTAATTCTAATATTTTTTTTGTTAATTTATCCCTTGAGGATGGCACTAGTTGTGAAAATTGGTATTTTAATATGACTGTTTTTGGCCACGATTTCATTCGTATGAATGGATTCATAGGACATCATGACTATTCTTTTTTATGATGGTTCAATCCATAATTTTATTTATATTAAAAAAGTGCAGAAACTCAAGGTGGCCATATGTGGTGAAAATGGCATCAGGGGATGATCAACAAGTATGAAACCAACTTGTTCTCCAGTTGCCACTCAAGATTCAAGATTATGTCGAAACCCTTGACTTTCATATAATGAATTTAGATAAGGGATATGTGAAAAATACAGATCCTAAGTGGATCTAAACTCCAAGATCATTGGCTTGAATGCTTGTACTCCAAACTACATAAGCTAGGAATTGGCAACACATTCTATGCTACCTAGAATGCAAAGAACTTGATCAAAAAGCATTTATCACAAATGGAAACTTCCATAAACATCAAGTGCGGCCCAAAATAGCATTATACAGTCCATAATACATCAGCCTACCACTTTTGGAAAGCACCTAAGATCATACACAATAGCTTGAAGACAATACACACAACAATGCTCTCAATGGAGGAAGAAACAATGACAATGATCTATTGATCTCAATGAAGCATACAAAAGGTTTCTCCAACCTGTTCTCCACGAATTTCAGCCTAATATAGGTGAGAGAGATGACTCTCTCTCCTCTCTCTAGAACTTAGGACCCAATTTTAGGACACCAGTAACCTAAAATAGCCAATTTTGGCCTATATGTCCAAATAACATGATTTTAGTGTCATTTAGAAGGTCCTGAAGTTTGAGACTTCTTCAACATGAAATATATACTAGAATAAAAGTATCTAGGTCTCTTTCACACGTGTGAAAGGTTAGATCCAAAACTATGTACAAAAATTGCCAATTTAGGCCTCAAACTAGCTAGGAAATGTTGACAATTTTCACAGGATACACAGATAATTCACATACAAAATGATCAGAAAACCAAGGAAGCATGAGACATCCTAGCAACCTCGTATGATATCAAGGATGTTACTTCCAAGTTATATTTGAGGAAGAAATACTTCAACTTGAAGATGTTTGAAGTAGAAAGTGTTACAAGTCACATCAACACTTTAAAAAATCTTATGGAACAAATGGCTGCAATTGGCTCAGTCATTGAAGATTCTAATGATGTTATGACTTCATTAGCGAGTCTTCCTTAGAGAAAAATCAAAGGTCTACGTTTAGATAGAGGGAGAGAATTTATCTCCACAAAATTGAAAGAATTCTGCAAGGTCAACGGAATACAACAACAATTCACAACAAGCTACTCGCCTCAGTCCAATGATGTAGCTGAAAGGAAGAATCAAACACTCATTGAAAGTGCCAAGAGCATGCTAGCCCATGCATCGCTTCCAAAGAAGTTTTGGGCAGAAGCTGTTACTATAGCAGCCTTTGCAAAATCGATCCATCACCAAAGGCATGAATGGCAAGACATTTTATGAGGTGTGGACATGATAGAAACCACCACTCAAAAATATTAGAGTGTTTGGATGCATTGCTTATGCACAGATCCCTGAAGATCTCAAGAAAAAATCGGACAACACAAGCAGAAAATCAATTTTTATTGGCTACTTTCCAAATCACAAGGCATACAAGCTCTATAATTTGGACACAGAAAAGACATTCATGAGCAGAGATGTCATTTTTTTGGAGGACAAATTTTTCGACCCCAAGGGAAAAGCTGTAGAAATTTTCGACCCAAGGGTCGAACAGTAGAATTCCGACCCAAGGGTTGAACAACCAAATTTTGACTCTAGGGTTGAAAATCTGGAAGTCGATACTAACTCTGAAAATGAGTCTGATCAACAGAGGGTTGAAATTCAGCCAAGGAGGTCAAATCGACCCAGATAGCCTCCATCCAAATTATGGATAATGCAATCTACTATTTTGTGCAAGAACCACATACAGTTTCAAAGGCAATGCCTACACCTCATGCTGAACAATGGAAAGTAGCAATGGACAAAAAATTCAATTCTCTGATGGAGAATCAAACGTGGACAGTCACTGAGCTGCCAAAGGATAGAAATCTGATTCCATGCAAATGGATATTCAAGACAAAGTATGATGCTGAAGGAAGGCTAAATCGATACAAAGCTAGGTTGGTTGCCAAAGACTATTCCCAGATTTCAAATCTAGACTATTTCGAGACCTTTATTCCAGTAGTCAAGCATGCTTCGATCCGACTATTACTCTCTTTTACAACTACAGCAGATCTTGAAGTCCATCAAATGGATGTCCATACCGCTTTCCTCAATGGGACCATTGAAGAGAAAATATTTATGTCACAACCAAAAGGATAGGAACTGAGGGGTAAGCAACACCTTGTATGAAAAAATTCACAAGGCACTCTATTGGCTAAAACAGTCACCCAGAGCCTGGTTCAAAAAAATCAATGCATTCCTTATTGAGAATGGTTTTATTCCAAACTCAACAGATTCGAATGTCTACTTCAAATCTGTATCAAATTTCTTCATCCTCATCACTCTATGTGGATGATACACTATTATTTAGTAACAATTTGAATTTGATGAAGGATATGAAATGCATGCTGGCCAAGGAGTACAAAATGACTGATATAGGTCCAACCCACTATTGTCTCGGAATCAAAATTTTTCGAATTCGACCCAGCAGATTGATTTTTATCAACCAGCAAAGATGTCTCACAAATATGCTAGAAAAGTATGGAATGGCCGACTGCAAACCAAGTCTCTTTTCACTCGACCCTGGATCAAAGCTATCAAAGGAACAATCTCCTCAAATTGAGGCAAAAAAGGAGGAGATGAAGCAATATCCATTTCACTCCATCATCGGCTCACTGATGCATGCAATGATAGAACTCAACCTGAACTTGCATATTCAATCAGTTCACTCAGCCAGTTTCTATCAAATCCAGGCCTAGCCCATTGGAAAGCACATTGCTCTCTCTCTCTCTCTCTCTCTCTCTCTCTCTCTCTCTCTCTCTCTCTCTCTCTCTCTCTCTCTCTCTCTCTCTCTCTCTCTCTCTCTCTCTCTCTCTCTCTCTCTCTCTCTCTCTCTCTCTCTCTCAATCCAAGATTTCATTCACAAAGCAAGCATATCAAAATCATGTATCATTATTTAAGAGAGAGAGTGGAAAGCAAAGAGGTATCATTAGTCTATTGCAGGACATAATCAATGGCAGTAGATTACTTCGCAAAGGCCGTATCAAAGGAGCATCATCTTAGATTCAACATGTTAAATCTGAAAATCAATTCCAAGATCCACACTAAGGGGGAGTGTTGGATTTCAATGCTCAACCTTAAATCCTTTAGTTAATGAGCATCCTAAAAAAGTCATTCAAAATAAAGATTTTTTCGACCCTAGCTTGGGTCGGATCAGTTCGGATTTTTTTGACCCTTCACTAAATTATTCGGGTGTGTTCGGATCGGATGGGGTCTAATTTTTTCGACCCCAAAAAATTCGACCCTCAAAATATTTTTCTGACCCAGTGTATATTTTTTGACCCTTTGTATAAAATCCAACCCTGTGTAATTTTTGATATTGTTGACCCAACGACTTCACGCTGACAGTCCATCTATTTTGTATATGTATTTACAATTACAAGAGGATTGTAATTAATATAGAAGATAACATTCAATGAGAGTTAGATATAGATATTTTCAGTATATCTAATCCTAGAATCTTCATCAGAAAACATTTCTGATATTTAAAATCTGATTAATTGTTAATATGTATCAATGTTATCACACTCAACAAGCTGAAGTTATAACTTTATGCCATTGTACTCATTATTGATAATGATCAGAGTGCAATTTGTCCTACTACTGCTCTATTGTGCATTTGTATAAATCATTTGTTTGAATTATTTTGTTGTTAACTGTGGTGCTGAAGAAACAAAGTGTTTCTGATTACAAAGCCTTGCTAGCTTTCAGCCCTTCACCTGACGAAGATGTTCGCGAACTCGAACATCTTGAGACACGAAACACAAAAAGTTTTGCGAACACGAAAGTCAATGAAGATGAAGACAAACGGTTCGCGAACACAAAGGATCCATGAACGAGATTCCTTTGCAGTCCATCAAGAGAGAAAGGAAGCCGAGGTAAGCGAAACCAACGGTGGAAACGAAACTCGTTCTGTCCTCGCGCTCCAAGGAGTACCACCAGAGATCATGCAATTATCCAAAAGTACAGAGATATGACCTGATGGCATGACGTCAACAGATACTTCCTAGGTCGTGGCTAATTGCCACTCTTGTAATTCTCCGATTAGTTGTAGATGTTTAATCACTCTAATCTTAGGTTTACATAGAGAGACCATACTCACTGGATAGTACTTGACATATATCAGAACAGGATACACAGAGTGTAAGAGTGTAAAAAGAAAAAAAGGAAGTATGATGCTTGTAAACAATCAAGACGAACACAGACAGAAGGTCTGCCTATGTGCAAGAAGATATTATGTCTAGGATCAGAAGATCCAATTGTCTGCTAGTGAAGTGAGACTACTACTCGTGAGAGAGCCGTGCTTCTCTCACGCCAACGCACTGCGTGGATTCGCATGTAGTGCCCCCTGAAGAAATCAGAAAAAATCAATATAGATTATTTTTCCGGTTGTGTCTGATCTTGGATGTCGAATGCTTATGCTGTTTTATTTTTTGTATGTCTGAGTTTTCTTGTTCCTTTAGAATTCTGCACCTTGGTTGAAAGGATGTCAAATGCTATATTAATTTTATAAATGTAGATCAGTAGTAACTGACTACTCTCTAGAGGATTGTAGGAGTGTTTTAGTTGGCATTGTCCAGTGAACGCATCTGAACTCCATCCGAATCTCGAAAGAGAATCGCGAATGTTTCGTGAATTTTCTTCTCACGATTCTCATCAGTCGTATCGGAGCAATGCACGACTCCCAACAGTGGTATCAGAGCCACCCTATCATATTCTGACATAGTCGAGAAGCTAGCAGATCCAAGAGGCCAAGCATTCCTAACATTTTCAAACGAAACATGTAATGTCCTTGAAGCCAGCACCAGTACGTTGATCACACAAGGAAGACGCAAAGGCAACCTATATCATTTGAGGGTATGCCTACCAACAGATCAAGCACATCAAGCCCATGATTCTACAGATGTTCTATGGCATAGGTGACTATGCCACATGAACTCAATGGCATTGTATCAAGCAAGCCAACATGGAGCTATCACATGAGTAAGCATCTCAAATGCAACTTGTTCGACCATTTATGACGCGTGCATGAGGTGGAAGATGTCCCGAACGCCATTTACTAGAGATGGTCGAACGACAAGATGCCAACAAGAAGACCTGCACGAGATGCAGAAGAGACGAACATACACTAGATACCTGCTAGCTCAATCCCAAGATTGAGTGTATCCATTGCCATAAGAAGGCTCATGTAGCCATGGATTGCCGCCAGAACCCAAGAAACAGATCAGCACAGAATAGACAGGAGAACAATAATAGTTCTTCCTATGTTGAGGAGCCTGAGAACTCGAAGATGGGCGAAGGAAGAACGAACAAAAATTGTTTGACCGCTTACATCTGTGAAGATGTGTGTGCAGCATCAATGTCTGACAAACACGAGGTCATCCTAGATTCAGGAGCCACCTCGCACTTCATGACATCAAGATGAATCATGTCTGATTTCAGAAGTGCAGATTCCTCAAGATTCATAGTTCTTGGAGATGGATCCAGACATCAAGTGAACGGTATTGGTTCACTCTGGCTCAACACCAACGGCAGAGACAGATGACTCGAAGACAGTCTGTTTGTGCCAACTCTGCAGCAAGACCTGCTCTCTGTAGCAAAAATAGTAGATGCAGGGATGCGTGTGACGTTTTCTAACGAAGCATGCAACATGATTGATGCCAGCACCAGTTCTCTCATTGCTCAAGGCAGAAGAAAAGGGAACCTATATCATCTGAAGGTATGCCTACTTGCAGATCAAGTGCATCAGACTCATGACGACTCGCCAGACACTCTATGGCACAGAAGACTCTACCACATGAACTCAATGGCACTCTACCAGTCAAGTCATCATGGAGCAATAACAGGGGTCAACATCTCGAATGCAACCAATTTAACCACATGTGATGCATGTTTGAATGGCAAGATGTCACGCACACCATTCATCAAAGACTCCTACAAAATGACAAAGATTCTGGAGCTGGTGCCCTCTAACATCTGCGGTCCATTCAACATGATCTCAATAGGAGGTTCAAAATATTATATAACCTTCATTGATGATTATAGCAAGTTTGTTAGAGTGTATTTTATTCATAATAAATCTGAAGCACTCGATAAATTCACAGAATATGTGAATTGGACTGAGAGATGCATAGGCAGCAAGGTGAAGTAGATCAGAACAGATCGAGGTGGCGAATATATCTCAAATCGCTTCACTGACTTTTGCAATGATCGTGGCATCATTCACAAAAGAATTGCAGCCTACACACCACAGCACAATGGTGTTACTGAATGAAAGAACAGTACCCTGATGGAAGCAGCCAGATGCATGATGGCATACTCAAAGGCTCCAAGGGCACTGTGGGCTGAAGTAGTGCTATAGCCGCATACATCCAAAACAGGACAGGTAAATCTGGTGATCTTCACACGACACCACATGAGCTATGGTGGGGTAGAAAGCCCAACCTATCTCACATCAGAATATTTGGTTGTGCAGCATATGCACATATTCCTGATAAGCTTCGCAAGAAGCTTGATGAAAAAGCCGAGCAAGGATTTTTGGTAGGTTATGACAATAATTCGTCATACTACAGAATCTACATGCCAGACACGAACACTATGAAAACAATAAGGGATGTCAAATTTGACGAGAGCTAGACAATGGCCAACGAAGACCCCGTTAGCTATGAAGTTATGAAAAGACAATACTATGACCTGCCGCCAACGTTAGAGGGAGCAGAGGACGAACACAAAAACAAAGATTTTCGAGTCGTCTCCCATTCGAGTGACGAATCAGACGAGGAAAAATTTGAGAGGCTGTTGACGTCATGCCATCAGGTCATATCTCTGTACTTCTGGGTACTTGCATGATCTCTGGTGGTACTCCTTGGAGCGCGAGGACAGAACGGGTTTCGTTTCCACCGTTGGTTTTGCTTACCTCGTCTTCCTTTCTCTCTTGTTGGACTGCAAAAGAATCTCGTGTGTGGATCCTTCATGTCCGCAAACCGTTCGTCTTTGTCTTAGTTGACTTTTGTGTTCGCGAAACTTTTCGTGTTTCGTGTCTCCAGATGTTCAAGTTCGTGAACATCTTTGTTAGGTGAAGGGCTGAAAGCTAGCAAGGCTTTGTAATTAGAAACACTTTGTTTCTTCAGCTCCCTCTCAAAGCATGGTAGCTTTATGGCCCCGAGACTGCTCCTTTGCCTCTCAAAGAGCCCTTTGTCTAGAGCTTTAGTGAAGATGTCTGCAACCATATCTTTCGTTCCTATGAAGGCGGTCTGCATCATCTCCTTCTCAATCAGATCCCTGATCAAGTGATACTTGATCGCAATGTGTTTCGTTCTAGAAGGGAACACGAGATCTTTCGTCAGGTGTATTGCAGAGGTGTTGTCCATCTGCAAAACCAGTGGCTCGTTCCTTGTTTCGCCCAATTCGTTCAGGAACTGCCTTAGCCAAATTATTTTGTTGGCCATCTTTGCTGCTGCCACGTACTCTGCTTCACAAGATGACTAGGCTACAATGGCCTGCTTCTTACTGACCCAGAGAACTACTGCTTCTGATGCAATGGTGCATCCTCTTGATACGCTTTTACAATCGTCCTTGAGAGATGCCCAACTAGCATCGCTGTAGGAAAGTATCCTGAGACCTGCACCACGACAATAACACAAGCCATAATCCCTCGTTAATTGAAGATATTGCAAAATTTGTTTTGCAATCTTCCAATGTGTCGAGCCTGGATTCATGCAGAATTGGCTCATCTTGAATACTGCATAAGCAATATCAGGGCATGTGCTGTCTACAAGGTACATCAGTGAACCTATCAGCCTCCTGTAGGGTGTGAGCCGCATCTGTTCCCTTTCTTTGGATAATCGTCATTTGTTAGCACCGTCCCTGCGAGCATTGGAGTGTTCGCTCCTTTGCAGTTTAGCATCCCAAAGTCCTCTAGGATCTTCTGGGTGTATCTGGACTGGTGAAGGTATAACTTATTAGAGGAAGTTTGAGTTCAAAAAGGGTCACATATGAATTCGTGCCAAGATCTCTTTTGCATTTTGTCATTATTCTCAACCAATATCTTTGACTCGCTATAACTTGTTAGTACTAGCTCAGAAGTATAACATCTAATATATCATTGGAAAGCGCTTGACGAGCGCTTTCCAACGCACCAATGCGAAAAGTAGTAATGTTACATTAAAGCCACTATGTCAAGAAACTATTGGGCCACATGTACAAAAGAAGTAAATAAAAAATGAAAAAGAAATCTTGACAAAAGGCCCTTTTTGTGTTTAAACTTCCTCTAATGCTTGCCTCCCTCATAGTCCCTTTCAATTTGTAAGCCTAGGTAACACCTGGCTTCTCCCAGATCCACTATCTCAAAATGCTTCGAGATGTCTGTCTTTACTTTAGCAATTAGTTGCTCACTCCTGCAAAGTATCAAAGTGTCGTCCACATAAACAGCCACTATGATGATCTGCCCATCTGTAACTCTGACATACACATTGGAGTTAGCCAACAGAGGCTTGAATCCCAATGATTTCAGGGCCTGATCCTTCTTCTTGTACCATTGTTGGGCTGATTGCTTCAGACCACAGATGCTTCTATGCATTCTACATACATAGTCAGGAAGTGAATTTGAGACAACCTGGGGGTTGATCCATGTAGACCTCTTCATCTAATTCGCCATGTAAGAAGGCTGTCTTCTCATCCACAATGTGGATCCTGAGGTCATAAGCTGCTGCATATGCAAACAACAGACGTAGGGACGAATGTTTGATGATAGGAGTGAAGGTTTCAGAATAGTCAATACCGTATCTCTCAGAGAAACCCTTCGCTACCAATCTTGCCTTGTATTTCGTCACACTCCCGTCTGGTCCATATTTGAGTTTGAAAACCCATTTGCATTTGACAGTCTTGCGCTTATGAGGTAATGGCTCCAACGTCCATACACTTATGAGGTAATGGCTCCAACGTCCATACCTGGTTCTTCCTCATGGACTTCATCTCTTTGTTCATGGCTTGGATCCATTTGTCCTTTTTTGGACATTCAATCACCTCCTCGAATGTCTGTGGTTCACCACTGAACCCACAAAATTCTTTTGATGTG
The DNA here is from genome assembly GCA_029204225.1 of Diphasiastrum complanatum. Taxonomy (NCBI): domain Eukaryota; kingdom Viridiplantae; phylum Streptophyta; class Lycopodiopsida; order Lycopodiales; family Lycopodiaceae; genus Diphasiastrum; species Diphasiastrum complanatum. The sequence goes on along the minus strand of CM055100.1, from coordinate 65,032,303 downwards.
GAAGCTGGGCTGCCTGGCACAAATCTTGTTGGCGCTCTTTGTGGTCTTGTCGACCTTCTGGGAGATCCTCCCGGAACAGCTATGCCTTTGCCCTTTGCTGCTCTGCTCGGTCCGGAACCATCTTGGTTTATAGAAACTGCGGCGACATATAATTTATATAAAATCATAGTAATTAGTTGAAATATCATTTAGCATTGTAATAAAGATGGTGATCAATGGTGTGCTAGTATATGATTGATTAACATTTTCCAATTGCTCGCTTGTTCGGTTCGATTCGCTATTGTTCAATTCAATTATTCACTCGATCTATCTCGATCATGGGTAGCCATAAAATATTGTGGAAGGTGCATGATTGATTTGTGAGATGTCGATTCTGCAAGCAAGGCACCTCACAAAAACGAGATACATCTAAGCTTCTACGACAGTTTGGTTAAGGATTATTTAATTAGAAGTAAAGCTTTCTAAGCAAATGTCTAGACATTTTCTAAAACTCTGACTATCAATAGCATTATCTATGGAACTATCTAAGTGGCTACAACACTGTCTAAAATAGTCTATCTAAGGAACTTGCTGACCGCTTGGAATATTCAAAGTTGAACTACTATAATAACTTATTATGAAGGCATCATTTCACGCTTTTCCCTTCTGGGACTTCTCGACAGATGCAAAGAAAGCACTTTGACCTTTTTCCTTTCGCCATTCTTTTCATCGCTAATGCTACAACCAGATTTTGTTCAATATCGGTATCCTTAGCATTTCCTCCGGGCAGGGCTTTTGTCACGCAGATTTGTCCCTTATAATCCAAGAGGACCAAGTTTGAGATCCTACCCAAAACTGCGATACAGTGTTCATTTAACCAAGGGAGGCCCAAAATCACATCGAAGGCATCTCTAAAAGGCCCATTTACGAAGTCTCTCATTATTTGAACTTCACAAAGGATGGATATTTTCATGGCTATCGAAGGCCAGCTTTCACAAGTCATTGGTCACATTTTTTATGGGAGGATATCATGTTGTTGGCAGTCGCCGCACTTCAGTCTCACACTTCAGTGAGCAAATTTTTTTGTGAAATTTGACCCAAAATATAAAGAATAAGACATAAATTATATTTTTTTAATATGATTGAACATATAGGATAAAATCATGGGTCATTATAGTAGTATTTAATTTTTACAAATCTTATATTTCTATAAATTTTACTTTTTGTTGAGATTTGACATAAAAAACAAAATCATGAGATATAATGATAATACATATTTTTATTAAACAACTAGTTTGACAAATCTTTTGAGATTTTATGACACAATATTATATCAAATTGATGATGTCATGAAAATCTAGATTTGCTAAAAATCTAGGTGTCATAGATTTGATTTGATTTCATGAGAAAATTATATGGTCAAAGTGGAAACACGGAATTTTGTCATGTGACCTCCTAAATAGTGGTTGCATAGGGTCATTTAGATCCATGATCAATGGCATTTATGATATATTGAAGACCTTAGTGATATGTGACCTATATGTTATTTTTTCTAGTTGTTGGTGTGTGACCTTTATAACCTTATATAAAGTCATACTAATTAATTGAAATATCATTTACTTCAACAACTGGTTGGAACGAAAGAGCTGTTCCGCAATATTCTTGCTCTCTTCTCCGTTCGCATTCTCATATCTCCCTTGCCCCATCAAATTGGTATCAGAGCATAGCTCAAATAAACCAAGAGATTAAGTTTGTTCTATTTGTATACTATTATCATGTCTCATATAGGTAGCTCTTCATCCTCATCACTCAATGAAAGACAAGTTCAATGGTTCTAACTTCTACATTTGGAAGCTAAAACTTAGAATGATGTTGATAGATAGAGGTCTTTGGGATGTAGTAGAAGGTGCAGACCTGAAACCAGAAGATAATGATCAAGAAAAGGCCTGGAGGATCAAAGATCAGAAGGCCCTAGCATGTATCACACTCAATCTGGCTGACTCCCAAATATCTCACGTTACCACGTGCAAAACCTCTAAGGAAGCACTGGACTTGTTATCAAGTCTTTATGAGACTCACGATGTAACCACGAGATTACATCTTAGAAGGAAGTTCTTCACTCTTAGCATGTCTGATTCTACTGCCATCACTTCTCACATCAACAGTTTCAAGTCTTTGTTAGATCAATTATCAACTGTAGGATGTTCTATTCAAGATGATGATGCCATTATGACCTTGCTTTCTTCTCTTCCAAAGTCCTATGAGCACTTTGTGGTGATGATCTCCACATAACTCGACCTCACTCTTCAAAAGGTGATCGGTCATCTTCTTCAAGAAGAAATACAGAGAAAGACCAGCGGCCTGTCCATCAAAGACAAATCCATTTCCCTGTACACCAAGAAGAAAGACTATTCCAAGGGCAAGAATCAAGTGCAGTAGCAACAACAAAAGCCTCACACTCAAGGTGAGCATGGTGGATCGCGCAAGAAGCTTTTCTGCAGATATTGCAAAAGAGCTAATCACGACATCAAGGAGTGTTGCATCAGGATCTACAACGAGGCAAAGAAGCAATAACAGCAGCAGCAACCAGACTCCTCCAACATGACGGAATTCAAGGAGTCAGACACACATTTGTTAATGGCCTACAGCAGTAGCGAAGACTGTGATAGCTGGTACCTGAATAGTGGCGCTACCCAACACATGACCTCTTGCAAGGAATGGTTTACGGAGTACACAGCTTATAGTAGAGACAATTCATCTACCTAGGAGATTCTAGCATCATACACGTGGAAGGCAAAGGAGCAGTGGAGATCAGCTCAACAACGATCTGTCCATTTGTGTTCCCAACATCCTTCATGTTTCTCAGTTGTCAAAGAATCTGTTATCAATCTCTAAGATAACTGATGAGGGCTACACTATTACTTTCTCATATGAACAGTGTACAATACTCAAGGAAGTTACTACTCTGACTACATGCACTAGAGTCGGAAATCTTTACGTACGCTCTAATTCAGTTGCATTAGCTAGTATCTCTAATGAAAATGTAAATGACAGTGCTGTTTTGTGGCATAGTCGATTTGGACACGTGAATACAAGATCACTTTCTTATATGCGTTGTAATAATTTAGCTGATTGTTTGAATTTCTCGTCTTCATTAGATAGGAAATCTTTCTGTTGTGAATCATGCATCTATGGGAAGCACTCTAGAAGCAAGTTCTCAAAATCACACTCCATCAAAACAAGGCATGTATTAGATCTTGTACATAGTGATCTCTGTGGTCCAGCGGCCAACTCCGTCATTAGGAGATGCAATCTATTTTATCACTTTCATAGATGATTATTCTAGATGGTCTACAACCATGTTCATTAAACACAAATTTGAAGATTTTGAATGTTTCAAGACATTCAAGGCCATGGTTGAGACACAAACCTCTAAGAAAGTGAAGGCACTCCGAATTGATGGTGGTGGCAAATACATCTCTAACGAGATGTCCAACTACATGGCTGAACATGGTATTAGAAGACAATTCACCACTTCCTATTCACCTCAACAGAACGGGATTGCAGAAAGGAAGAATCGGACTCTTCTCAACTCAGCCAGATCCATGCTATATGAAGCACACCTACCTGTGAAGTTCTGGGCAGAAGCTACTGCCACAACTTGTTACGTGAAGAACAGATCCAACACCAAAGCCGTCAACAACAAGACTCCTCATGAAGTTTGGCATGGGCACAAGCCTAGTGTCAATCATTTAAAAATTTTTGGTTGTATATGTTTTGTTCACATTCCTAAATAGCTTAGGAAGAAGCTGGATCATAGAACAAATAAATGTATTTTCATTGGCTAGCTTGATGAACATAAAGCTTATAAAGTTTATGATCCAACCACCAATGTAGTATTTGTCTCTAGGGATGTAATATTTCAAGAACACACATATTATGATTTCAAACAGTCATCAATAAATGATGCTATGTCATTTCATCCTATTTTAGGATTCTTCCAATGTTGATGTTCCTTCTACAAAACCTGCAGCTACAGCTATAGAAGCCGAGTAGCCGATAGTACCTGTCATCAGACCAGACCAAGCTAGCTCGAGCAGATCTGAAAAAATTCAAGAAGAGGCATCATCGCATCTTGGTCAACCCAACGTCCGCAAGTCCTCATGGACTCGGACATTTTTTGAGAGGTATGCACCTCAAGCATTCTGGACTTCATCAGTAGAATCAGAGAGCCTAGCCGAAGCAATTAACTCCAAGGATGCTGTGAAGTGGCAAGAAGCTATGGAAAGTGAGTACAACTCACTTTTGACGAATCAGACCTGGACACTAGTCGACTCACAAGAGAGTTATCGACAACAAGTGGATCTTCAAGAAGAAGATCAACTCTGATGGTTCCATTACAAAATGAAAAGCATGGGTGGTGGCTAAAGGATTCACTCAAGTCCAAGGAGTGGATTATCAGAAAAAATTTAGTCCTGTCATCAAGATGCAGTCAATCAGGACTCTGATTGTGTTAGCAGCCACAGAAGACCTCAAAATTACCAAATGGATGTCAAGAAAACATTTCTTAATGACAATGTCGAAGAGGACCTGTATACCTTTCAACTGGATGGATTTGTAGTCAAAGGCCAAGAGCACAAAGTGTGCAAGCTGCACAAAGCAATCTACGGTCTGAAACAGGCTGCAAGAGCATGGTTCAATAGAATCAACTCTTATCTCATTCAATTAGGATTTGCAAACAATTCAGCTGACTGTAATATTTATTCAAAGCATATAGGCACCAATTCAGTTCACAAAGCTCTTTACGTAGATGATGCATTTATTTTGTCTAACGACACTTCTCTTCTGCACACTACTAAGAGTGATCTGTCAAAGGAATTGACATGACTGATTTAGGAGCTGTTCATTCCTTGCTAGGAATTCACATTACTAGAGATAGACTTGTAAGAAGATCTATCTTAGCTAGTAGGCATATCTAAAAGGCATTTTAGAAAAGTTTCATATGTCTGATTGCAAACCAATTGATACCCCAATGGATCCAAGTATAGTATTGACTAAACCTTCTTGTGCTGAGACTGATAGTGAAGTACTCGACTTAGCGAAGTACCCTTATCATTCACTAATGGGATCTCTGATGTATGCAATGCTGTGTACTAGACTAGATTTAGCATATATTGTTAGCACATTAAGTCAATTCATGTCTAATCCTAGTATCTCTCATTGGAAAGCATTAAAGAGAGTGATGAGATATATTCAGGGAAGTTTAGACCACATTTTATGTTATGATGGAAATGCTATCGACCCACTTGTCCTGCGAGGCTACTCCGACTTAGATTGGGGAGGAATAGTCTTTACCAGAAAATCTACCTCTAGGTTCTGTTTCTATCTAGCAGGGGGACCAATTTTGTGGAATTCAAGGAAGCAAAAAATAGTTGCGCTTTCTTCGATAGAGACAGATTACATCGCAACATGTCAAGCTTCAAAAGAAGCTGTATGGATCAGGTTATTACTTCATGACTTACATCACACTCAATTCAATGCTACCACCATTTTGTGTGACAACTTGAGTTGTATTTCATTGTCACTGAATCCCAGATTTCATGGCAAATCCAAGCACATAGAAATCCAGTATCATTTCATTCGGGAGAAAGTTTTCTCAGGGCAAGTGATCCTTCAATACTACTCTACAATAGAAATGGCCGCAGACATCTTCACCAAAGCGCTTCCCAGGATCAAGCACCAAAAGTTCTTCAACATGCTGAACCTGACGAAGATACCAAGGCACCAACCGTGACCTTAAGGGGGACTGTTGGAAATTAAGCCCACAGGTTTCTCCTTGGTGAATGACTAATTCTATTTTGTGATTCTTCCTGCATATTTATTGATCATTGATCTAGGGTTAGGTGAAACCAACTTTGGTTCTACGTCTGCTCATCTGATACCTGCAGGAATCACAAAACTTAGACAACCAATTTGTTTGAAGAACGTCTACAATGGGCTTTCGGCTGATCTCCAGCAAAGGGTAACCAATCCTGTTATAATTTCAAGTTTTAGATGTTAACTTCAGTTACTTGAAGTCATTGAAGACTTGGCCATCTTCAAGGACTTCCAAGAAATAGCATTTAGAACAACTCTACAGAATTACACTAAGTGTCGCAACAGTCTGCAGAATTAAACTAAGTGTCACAACAGTCTACAAAATTACACTAAGTGCCGCAACAGTCTGAAGAAATACACCAAGTGTCGCGACAGTCTGCAGAAATGAACTATGTATTCCACAGCTTTGGCTTTTTCACATTTCTCCAAAATGCAACACTTTCATAGTTCAAAAATTTAACTGTTTTAAAGGCACCTTCATCTTTTTTGCAAAATTCTGAAGAGAGAGAAAAATGTCGAAGGTCATCTATTTTCATAATTAAACTGTTTCAAGGGAACCTTCACCTTTTTCCAAGGGCACCTTCACCTTTGCACCTTCAGTTTTTTTGCAAAATCCTGAAGAGAGAGAAAAATGCCGAAGGTCATCTATTTTGAACGAGGAACATTCCCAGTCACTTCTCAAAATTTGCAAATCAAGAAGGTGACTATGGAACATTTCACCAAACGCACAACACTAGATGAGAAAGCCCCAATCTAAGTTGAAGAGTGGTGAAAAATAGCTCTGAAGAAAGATGCAAGATTGGGATAATAGGATGTGCAACAACCCAAGCACCAACACGTAGGCCTGCACATTGTTAGCCAACTTTTCCACACGAAAAATCGAGTTTTTATAAAAAGCGATTTTCACATTTTCACACTGAGGTACATTCCTTTAACGATGCTATGTAAATTTTGGTTGCATGATAGTAGGTGTGTTGTTTAAATGTACTTGGCATTATCAGGATTTGATTTGTCTTTGGATGCCATGACTACCCATGCACTTCCTCGATACGGTATCTAGGATGTTGTTGAATGACCTAGAGAAACCGTAGCATTCATAGCTGCACAATGAATGGGTACATTGATTTTTCCTTATGATAACATGCTAGTTTATAGGTACCTCTAACTTTTCCGATTCATAACCTCTTGAAAATGAGTTTCTTAGTAAGGAGTATCATGTTCTGACTAGATTACATTTACTCTCACTATGATTTGATGCTATAACTCACTCAAAGTCATGTATAGCTTGACTCTCCGATCCCCTTGAAATAAAGGGGTGGAAACTCCATCATGACAGTTGAAATAAACCATCATGATTAGGAGTCATGTCACATCACTAGTTTGTTGGATTTCCATTCTCTCTCTACTTGATTTTGTAGCTAATCTACATCCATCGATTTGCTATATATATACTTGTACCATCGCACAATTATGTTTGCAGAAATGCACAATTGTAAGGGAAAGCTTCTCAAGGTCCTGCTTAGAAGACAAACACACAAGAACACACTATGGAGAAAGACTACCCAACCAACGAGAAGCCGCTGATCAATCTCAAGTAGCCTTACCCCCAAGCCACGGGATAGGAAATAAGTGTAGAGACAGAGAAAGTTGCAATGAAAGCATCAAGATAGGAACAGAGTGTGAAGAATTGAAAAAGATTATCTATGTTAGATATAGGGGTCTTATGTTTTTTACATCAAGCATCTAGGTGTAGGATGTTGATAGGAATAAATTTGGCATAGATGGCAAATTATGCATTTCCACTTGTAATGCCACTATTGAGCCAAAATAGAGTAAGAGGCTAAACACTTGCTAATTAGAGTGTAGACAAGTGTAAAGTTTTTGTTTGATGAATTCCAAGAGGTCCAATAGGATATAGAGGTGGAACCTTGTGAGGTCCAATAGGAAATTGAGGTGTGCTTGAATATAGTCCAATAGAATTAAGAGGTGCATAGATCAATGATCCAATAGGATCAAGAGGTGACAAAATGTGGTCCAATCATAGTTAAGCATAGTGGTAGCTCGTGGACCTACTAGTATCATTGTACTCCTCATTTTGAAATCAATTGATTTGGTGATTTCATGGATTTTGTGAGTTATTGGATTTCTAGCTTTCTCTCTCTACCCGAGAGCTCTTGATGTATTTTCTCTCTCTACCCGAGGAGAGCAGCTTGTTTTTACTTAGATTATTTTTTGAATACTTCCCACACGTGTGAGTGAGAGTTGGAAGTGATTGAATGCATGTAGTAGTGTGTTTTTGCCATAGGATTCAAGATTGATCTTGAATCTCAATCTAGTCTTGATCTTGGTGCATCTACACACCTTAGGAGATCACAAGTACATGTAGTGGACAGTCCACACGTGTGAAATTCAACTTGGTATCAGAGCCTACCTAAGGTTACCATGCATTTTGATCCATCTAAGTGAAAAATTTTCATCAATCTTGAGCTAGAAATTGTCAAGGCCCATTTTCCTAGCTATCTTGTTCAATCTTGGATCAAAAGAGATCAAAAGGACATTGATTGGGTCTGATCTGGTACTGTACGGAATCAGGTGCTCAGACACGTGTGAGGAACATCCAATTTCAGTTTGGAAGTTCTCTCTCATGTTTGATCCATTTATCTTGCTTGATAGCTTGTTTTGAAGCTATTTTTGTCTAGTTTCTGTTGCAATCAGTTTCATTCCATTTGGTTGAGCCAATCAAAAGTTATAAGCTTTTGAAGAGGGTTAGGTAGGGCACCTAGACCTGGGTGGACACATTTGGTTTGGTCAAGAGATTGCTTGGTTGATCCAAAATCACAGTTGTATGCTTGCCAATCTCATCTATATGTGATCTAGGCACTGTTTTGAGATCTTAGCCATTTTGTTTCATGCAATATAATTGTATTTGAGTCAAATTTGGTTTCTTAGTGTATTTCACACGTGCTAAGAGTGTTGGATCCTAACTTTGCCTATACTCCATCATTTGATGTGAAATAGATCTTGTTTTAGAGAGATTTGTGTAGCTAGTGAGAATCAATTCACAAATGTTGTAAGATCTTTCATAAGAGGAGATAGTACTCAATTATTGGATCCTATTGAAAGTGTGTAACAACATTTATTGTTCATCATCTGAGTTTTCTTCACTTCAAATGTCTTCAATGGGTTCATCCTTGTTGGAACCAAGTGAAAGATTGACCACTTCAAATTATTCAATTTGGAAAATGAGGATGGAGTCCATCTTGATCCTTCAAGACGTGATGGACATAGTTCTTGGCCTTGAAGAAGAACCACAAGTTCTTCAAGAGGTTCAAAAATACAAAAAGAGAGCTAGGATGGCTCTCCACTACATTAAGATGAATGTCTCTAATGAGATATTGAGGGAGATAGGTACTTGTACAGCAGCCAAAGAAGCTTGGGATTGTCTCAAGACTATCTATGAGGCTAAGAATACCTCTAGGCTTCTCACTCTTAGGAATCAAATCTTTCAAAGTAGCCAAAAGAGTGATGAGAGTGCATCTAGTTATGTTTTGAGAGTAAAAGATATTCATAGAGAGCTTGCTTGTATTGGTGATTCCATCAATCAAAATGAGCTAGTTCAAGTCATTCTCAATGGCTTGAGAAGTGAATTTGATAATCTTGTCCAATCCTATGCCATTAAGGAGGAGCTACCAAGTTTGGAGGCTCTCCAAAGTGTGCTAATTTCAGAAGAATCAAGACAAGAGTATAAGCTCTTGAGGATGGACAAGCTTTCTCTCACTCATAATGATGGCAAAGCTCTTTTTGCCAAGGATAAGCACAAAGAGAGGAGCAAGAACCAACATCAACAATCCTCAAGCAAGGACAAAGTCAAATCCAAAGACAAAGATGAGGAGGAAGATGATTCCTCTAATGCTTCATCATCCAAGCTCAAGAAGAAGAAGAAGATCAAGTGCTTTTATTGTGGCAAGAAAGGTCATTATGCCACCAATTGCTTCAAAAAGAAGAATCAACTCAAGCAAGCCAATATTACCAATGAGAAGGAAGACACTATTGCAAGTGATGGAGAGGGATCTCTTATGGTCTCTAGTTTCTCATCTACTCCTTTCAAGAAGGACGGCCTATGGTATATTGATAGTGGAGCCTCTTCACATATGTGTAGCTCCAAGGACTCTTTCTCTTCTATTGCACCTTATGATGGAGTGAAGAAATCAATATACACTGCAAATGATTTTGAATGTCCTATTGAAGGCATAGGGAACATTCCCTTGAAGCTTGCATCCTCTAAAGTTCTTTCTCTCTCTAGAGTTCTTTATGTACCTAAGCTTACCAAGAATCTTATTAGTGTTGGCCAATTGCTTGATAATGGCCTTGATGTAAAATTCAATGTTGATACTTGCACTATCAAGAAGAATGATGAGATACTTGCATTAGGATCTAGATTTGGTGGCATCTATAAACTAGATCCAAATGTGTATGTGAATGCTTGTAATGTTGCTCTTGTGAACAAGCTCTCTATGGAGGAATTATGGCATAGGAGGTTGGGACATCCCAACTACAAATCCATGCTCTCTATGATCAAAGAATCCAAAGCTATTGGCTTGCCAAAGTCATTCTCCAAGAAGATCAAGCCTTGTGAGGCTTGTGCTATTGCTAAATCTCACAAAAAGCCATTTACAAGATCTTCTATCAAAAGCAAGCATCCTTTGGAGTTAATCCACTCGGATGTGCATTTCTCATCAACTACAAGCAAGGGAGGAGCCACTTGTTTTGTTACTTTCATTGATGATTACACAAGATTCACTTGGATATATCTTCTTGCTTCAAAATCTATGGTGTTTGATCATTTCCTTATTTTCAAAGCTTATGTAGAGAAGCAATTCTCATTCAAGATTAAAGCTCTTAGAAGTGATGGAGGTGGTGAATATATCTCCAATAAATTTCAAGACTTTTGTGAGCTTGAAGGCATTAAAAGAGAGTTTTCTTGTGCCTACTCTCCATCTCAAAATGGAGTGGCCGAGAGAAAGAATAGATCTCTATGTGAATGTGCAAAATCTATGAGAATTGAGGCATCTTTGCCCAAAGATTTTTGGGGAGAAGCCATTAATTGTGCAAATTATCTTTGCAATAGGCTCCCACATATAGCTCTTGGAGGAAAGTCACCATATGAAATCTTATTTTTGAAGAAGCCTAAGGTTGATCACCTTAGAATTTTTGGATGCTTATGCTTTGTCCATATGCCCTTGGAAACAAGGAAGAAGGAAGATCCTAGTGCATGCAAAGGGATCATGGTTGGATACTCATCCACCAAGAAGGCCTATAGAGTCTTTATACTCTCTACTTCTCAAGTTATTGAAAGTAGAGATGTTGTCTTTCATGAAGATCAACACTCATCATTTGAAGAGGCCGAGATCAAGAAATCTATGGATGCATCATCAATTATTGATTTTGAAGACAATCATGATGTGATGGGGTCGAGATTTGAAGAAGACTCTCCTCGGATTTTTTCACCAAGAAGATCCATGAGAGATAGATCCGAGCCTAAGAGGCTCTCATATGTTGACAAAGGCAAACAAGTGGATCTTGATTCCACTAATTATGTTTTTTATGTCTCTCATGAAGAGCCAAAGAATGTACAAGAGGCACTTAATACCAAGGAGTGGTATGATGCCATGAAGCAAGAGTATGATGCATTGATCACCAACAATACTTGGGAACTTGTGGATCCTCCTTCCAACAAGCATGTGATTGGTTGCAAGTGGGTATTTCGGATCAAGTTCAATCATGATGGCACCATTAACAAGCATAAAGCAAGATTATGTGCCAAAGGATTTGCTCAAATCCATGGTCTTGATTATGAGGAAACCTTTGCACCCGTTGCAAAGATGGTGACAATAAGAATTCTTATTTCTCTTGCTTGTTTTTTCAAGTGGAAGGTGTTCCAATTAGATGTATCCAATGCTTTTCTAAATGGTTATCTTGAGGAGGAGATCTATATGGAACAACCTCAAGGATTCATCAAGGATGAGTCCAAAGTGTGCTTGCTCTTCAAAAGTCTTTATGGACTCAAGCAAGCACCAAGATCATGGTATTCAAGACTTAACTCTTTCCTTATGTCACTAGGATTTACTCTTAGTGACTATGATCCTTCCATGTATCTAAAGTTTGTTGATAGCAATATTGTCATTCTTCTAATTTATGTTGATGACATTATTCTTTGTGGAAGTTGTATCAAGCTAGTTGATGAAACCAAGCTAGCACTTGGATGTGAGTTTAAAATGCAAGATCTAGGAGAGATACATTACATCCTAGGCCTAGAAATTGATTTTTATGAAAATCATGTCTTTATATGCCAATCTAGATATGCTCACTCTATGTTGAAAAAATTCCATATGGAAAATTCTAAGAGCATAGATACTCCAATGGAGCAAATTGTAAAAGATCCTAATAAAGGTGATGAAATATCCTTTGAGGACATCACACTTTTTAGGAGTCTTGTAGGCTCCTTGATTTGGCTTACCATTACTAGGCCCGATCTTAGTTTTTGTGTGCACAAATTGAGTCAATTTATGCAAGAACCTAAGATCCATCATTGGAAGATGGCCAAGAGGATTTTAAGATATGTATCTTCATCTTGTGATTATGGTCTACTCTATAAAAGTGAAGATCTATCCATTATTGGCTACTCGGATTCGGACTTTGCAAGTGACAAAATGGATCGAAAGTCTATTAGTGCATACACTATCTTTCTTGGAGGCAATCTAATATCTTGGCTTTCCAAAAAGCAAGATACTATATCTCTCTCTTCATGTGAGGCCGAGTACAAAGCACTCACTACAACTACCAAAGAAGTGCTTTGGATCAAGAGGTTATTAATGGAACTAAAGTGCATCAAGGAGGATGATCTACCAATGATCAAGTGTGATAACATCTCGGCCCAAGCTCTTGCCAATAATCCCATATTTCATGCAAGAAGCAAGCACATAGAAGTGGCACACCATTTTGTGAGAGAAAAGCTTATTGGAGGAGAAATCTATTTGGAGCATGTCAACTCGTCCTCTTGTATTGCCGATCTACTCACCAAGCCTTTGAGCAAAAGTGCTTTCATCAAGCATAGATCTAATCTTGGAGTTATATCAAGATCAATGCTCAAAACTTCATAGATAATTTTTTAGGAGGAGTGTGAAGAATTGAAAAAGATTATCTATGTTAGATATAGGGGTCTTATGTTTTTTACATCAAGCATCTAGGTGTAGGATGTTGATAGGAATAAATTTGGCATAGATGGCAAATTATGCATTTCCACTTGTAATGCCACTATTGAGCCAAAATAGAGTAAGAGGCTAAACACTTGCTAATTAGAGTGTAGACAAGTGTAAAGTTTTTGTTTGATGAATTCCAAGAGGTCCAATAGGATATAGAGGTGGAACCTTGTGAGGTCCAATAGGAAATTGAGGTGTGCTTGAATATAGTCCAATAGAATTAAGAGGTGCATAGATCAATGATCCAATAGGATCAAGAGGTGACAAAATGTGGTCCAATCATAGTTAAGCATAGTGGTAGCTCGTGGACCTACTAGTATCATTGTACTCCTCATTTTGAAATCAATTGATTTGGTGATTTCATGGATTTTGTGAGTTATTGGATTTCTAGCTTTCTCTCTCTACCCGAGAGCTCTTGATGTATTTTCTCTCTCTACCCGAGGAGAGCAGCTTGTTTTTACTTAGATTATTTTTTGAATACTTCCCACACGTGTGAGTGAGAGTTGGAAGTGATTGAATGCATGTAGTAGTGTGTTTTTGCCATAGGATTCAAGATTGATCTTGAATCTCAATCTAGTCTTGATCTTGGTGCATCTACACACCTTAGGAGATCACAAGTACATGTAGTGGACAGTCCACACGTGTGAAATTCAACTAGAGATGGGCGAGTTTCCACTAGGATATATAGGCCCCAAGCCTCTCTATGCATGTGCCCATGCAAGGCTTAAACTCTCCAAAAGTGTGTTTCATTACTATTGATACTCTACACATGCATTGGTAGTCCTAAACCATGTACTAGCTTCATTGCCCTCACAAGGTTATTAATTACATAACTGGCCTTGTCCGGAATAATGTGGCACAAACAATAACCTCATTTACTGGAATACCGTGTATCCAAGTCTAGGATTAAGCCAAATGCTCTATGCAGGACATGGATATAACATTCTTCCTCCCTTTAATTGTTCCTATTCTCAAAAGTGAAACTTTAACTTGAGATTCATAGCTACTCTTAGGGTTAGCCAAACTTAGAGTTTAGGCCTTCCCTAGCAAGGTGCAACCTCTTGAATGTGATTGGTCCACATGTACATCATAGATTAAGAGGTGCACCATTTGCGCTCTAGATCTCCTAAAATCTAGGCATTGATTTTTGCAATGATTTTGGCTCTCCATGGAGCTCGAGTTCTAATCAATAATATCTAAGCTTAATCAAGCCTAATAAGCATGAAAGTATCTACATGTGATGGTGATCAATGAGGTCCAACCTCATGATGACGCCTAGCAACAAAAATAACTATCTTGCTTTTATCACTTTTCAGAGATTTGTCAAACATCATTTAGATATCTCTTAACTATGAATCTTTGCAGGTAGCCAACACTTGAGGTGAGCAGCATAATATTTATTTTTTCTCAAGTTTAAGTGGAATTTTGAGCAATTTTTTTGTAGTTGCAAAAAGCAAGAGCATTGCCAATAATCAAATTTTCTACAGACTTGTGTTTTATTTCTATGCCCTTGAATGTTTTTTTTTGCAGTAGAAAACAACTTTTTTTATTCATGGCTAAAACAAATTTTGTACATATTGGTAAATATTTATGGGGCTACATTTCTCAGACTAAGAATCTAGGATATCCAAAGATTGCAGCTACTCATTCAGCCTATGCAACTTCCCAGCCATCGTTGAGGTGAATGAGTTTTAGTTCTTTTCTTCTAAAGCTTTTTTTTATCCTAAAGTCAAGTAGAGTTCTAAGCAGCTTAAGTTTTTTTTTCTTCAACTTTGGGGAAGCACGAGCATCATCAAATATTAGTGAACATTTTGCAAATGTGTTCTCAATTTCTATGCCCTGTCTATTTAAAAGCGATTGTCTCCATTTATGGCTATGGCATCGATGAGCAAATTCTTGTTGAGCATACAGTTTAGGGGAACTTTTTAAATAATGGTGTCAAAGGATTAAATTTTTTCAACAGCAAGCATCTTAAGCTTCCGGAACAATTATCTTCAAGAGGCTTCTTATATGTGTTCTACTTTTCACTAGTTGGTTAGAATTATAAGAATGTCAGGAGCGCATTCTGTAGCATCAAAATTATGCCATCAGATACAACTAGCAGATTGTCAATCTGTTCTCATATAAGCGACTGTCATCCTTATAGCTCTCATGTAGGTGAGAGTTTCAAGGGGAATTTTTTTAGAATGGAGAGAATTAGATTTGCCTACATGAGAACATATTGACCATTTGCTATTTGTATCTAATGATATAGACTTGATGCTAAAAAATGCGCTCCAGACATTCTCATGAATCTAACCAATTAGTAGAAAGAGAAACACGTAGAAGCCTCTTGAAAATCATTGTTGTTGAAAAAGATGCAATCCTTAAACATCATTCCTTGAAAACGCTAAACTGAAACAAAGAAAATTGCAATCAAGGAGAGCTACAAGCAAAGAGGGGTGAATAATCTAGTCCAAAGTCGCTAAACTAAAAACGCTAAACTGAAACAAACAAAATTGAAAATGCTAAACTGAAACAAACAAAATTGCAATCAAGGAGAGCTACAAGCAAAGAGGGGTGAATAATCTACTCCAAAGTCACTCCTAGGTCGCTCCAAAGTCTCTACAATGATGAAGATTGGCCAAAGGAAGCAAGCAATGTCAAAGATGATCATAGCTCTTATATTCATATGAATACATTGAAAAATTTACAATTGCACTTAGAATTAAATCCTTGCTCTCTGTCTCAACAACACGTGTATTTTAAAATTTGGAGATAAACATATTAATTAAAATTCTTGAAACTTGAAATTATGTCCTATTTCGGAATGTCACCTCATATTCCATCCCAACGTTGTATAGGTCTTCCCTCTCAAGGGAAAATTAAAACCTCGCTTTAAATAGAAGAAAAGTAAGGGCTACTATGATTTTTCTGATTTTTGGACAATGATTGATTAGTACAATCAATCTTCAAGAGGTGTTGATTGCCAAATCAAGTGATCTAACAAGTTCTATTGACTAGATCAAGATTTAGATGTAAATCATTAACTATTTAGCAAGATCAACATGTGTAAACTTCAAGAAACATCAAGGGCATCCTCACACGTGTAATACAGTCTTGTTCAAGCAAATTTTGACTAGGTATTGGTCCAACCAAAATGCCTTTGTGAAGAAAGGACCCACACTATCCTTATGTGGGTAATCAGAATCTGACCATTTCCAATCTTGGAGGTCCCACTGATTACCCCATACTCCCAAGTCAATGAGAGTTTTCCAGACTCTCAAAGATATGACCAGCGAAAGATCGTCTTCATCTTAGTGCTCACACAAATCCAAGATACGCAGTGAATAGACGACCTGTGCAATCCGCACATTGAATCGATATCAGGTTCTTTTAAACAATCTAACTTCTTAATCATAGCTCTGATTGAGACGATCATGGTGCCATTAGAAAGAGCTCGACGAGAGCTTCACAATCGCATCTTAGATGACCTAGTTTCGAGTTACAATTAAAAAGTTATAGGCAGTCAAAGTTCACAAAAAATCCCTCATCTAAAATATATATATATTTCAAAAAATAACTCTCAGTATCGATTTAGTGTGCGCTTAGGATTCGAGGGGGGCCCAAACCCTAAGGCAAGTGCTGAACCAATATTAGGGTTTAATTTTTTTTTTTTTGAAAAACCCTCGGAAAGAGCTTTGCAACGGCTTCAAAATGACCTAATTCGGAACTACGGTTCAAAAGTTATAGGCAGTCAAAGTTTTGATTTGTCAAAACTTTGACTGCCTATACTTTTGAACCGTAGCTCAAATCAAAACTTTGACTGCTTATAACTTTTGAACCGTAGTTCAAAATTAGGTCATTTTGGTGTCGTTGCCAATCTTTCTCCGAGCTCTTTCCAAAAAAAAAACAAAAAATCTAATATCGGTTCAACGCGTGTCTTAGAGTTGAGTTTTCTTTTTTGTTTTTGGAAAAGAGCCCGGAGAGAGCTTCGCAACGGCACCAGAATGGCCTAATTTCGAGCTACAGCTCAAAACTTATAGGCAGTCAAAGTTTTGGTGTGCTACGGTTCAAAAGTTATAGGCAGTCAAAGTTTTGACACACCAAAACTTTGACTGCCTATAACTTTTGAACGTAGTTCGAAATTAGATCATTCTGGTGTCGTTGCGAAGCTCTCTTTGAGCTCTTTTCAAAAAACAAAAAAAGTTAAATTAAAACCCTAATATCGATTCAGTGCGTGCCTAAGGGTTTGAGCGAGCGCACGCTGAACCGATATTAGGGTTATTTTTTTGAAATATATATTTTTATAGATGAGGGATTTTCTACAAACTTTGACTGTTTATAACGTTTTAATGGTAACTTGGAACTAGTCATGTAGGATGCCGTTGCGAAGCTCTCGTCGAGCTCTTTTTAATGGCACCTTGTTCGCCTCAATCAAACCTACGATTAAGAAGTTAGAATGTTTTTTTTTTTTAATATAAAAAAATCTGATATCGATTCAACACGTGGATGGCATGTTTGACCAGTCAGATAGCACATCTGCGCGTTGAACCGATATCAGGGTTTGGAAAGCTCTTGCAACATCACATGGTTGGTCCATTTGGAGGCTTAATGCATGTGAAGTCAACAAAAGCATCTCCTAATGATTCCATCACAACTCATTAGAATGGTATCTCAAGCATAGTCAACCTAAGGTGACCTTTAAATATTGCGGTATGAGGCTCTTAGGATGGTATCACATAGTCTTAATGACTTCCCAACGATTGGCATAAAAATCTCTCTAGTTTGTAGGTACAATACCAAGGCAAACCTTCTTACAAAATCTCCATGTACTATGTCATGATTTCTTTCTCACGCTTTCTAGAAAATACTTTTCGTAGTGTATGAGATGACATTGTTAGCCTCTTTCAAGTAAGCCCTTTATGCCCACTCCTCCCTTCCAAATATGTATAGGTTGTAGAGTTGTGAGTATTTCGCCATTTCATTCCCCATTTCTGATGTTTTCCAGTTTTACAAATTCAGGCCAAGGAATGTTGGTGTTCTTAGTTTAGACGATTCTCTTTTTCTCTTTTTTTTCATTTTTTTTTTTCAATATCTTCCTCTTGAATTAACACACTGGTGCTAATGCGTGGACCTGGGTTTCAGGGGCCCGTGAACCCTATAGTGCCCGTATATTTCGATGGCACACTAAGGGTTGTGTTCTAGATGAGAAAAAAACGATTCAGAATTAATACCTAAACCCGAGAAGATATTCTGCCTCACTGGGTGCCTGTTATTCCTCCCTCTGTATTCCAAGAGGGTGGGCATAATAACCATTATAAGACATAAATCACACTTCATTCACTTACATTGTGCACATGCTATTTAAAGTGTCACTCAAAAACTCACGACTTACATTAATGTGACAAACGTTTTAGGCTGAGTACTGAACTCTATAGAAGTTCCATCTGTTTTTAGCATAGTGTTAGTCCATGGAAAAACCGGTTACATCTATTCATGAATCGCATTGAAAAATCAAACCATGTGTTTAGAGTTTCTACTATCAATAATAGTTATCACAAAAACATCACATGCTACAAATAAGCTAGAAATGTTAGATATGCAAAGACCAATTTCTTACCGATTTCAATCATTCCAACCTTAAAACATATGCATTCTATCTCAACAGGATTGGAAGGAATTTACCTTAGTACTATTCAAGACTTGTGCTCAGTGGGGAGGGGAGACTCGGCTAGTGATCGCACTACTGCCTCGTTTTTGTTCCAACTGAATGTAGGACCCACTTAGCTAAGGTCCTTTCCTTTACACGGATTTCTCTTTCACAATTGTAGCTCCACCTTCCGATTGATGCAAAGCCAAGCTCTGATACCACAATAAGGACTGTCTTGTGAAGATCTGACTAGCTCCTATTGCATGCAACCAAAAGGACACCTGTGGAGCAAAACCACCCAACCAACAAAAAATGGCTAGTCAATACTCTAAACACTTCACTCCCATGTCATGGTGAATGAAAGGAGGAGAGAATATTCCTCTTAGGATCCCCATGCAACCTCGAATAGCAATTGGCCTCCTATTCTTGCATTATAGCAGTCAGACACCATGCAATTGCTCCTATGTCCAATTATAGGTTTGGCCCTCATATGATTATTAAGTACTTTACTGGCCAAGCCCAGAATGATGAGGCATAATCAATAACCACATACACTAGAGTGATCGGCTATCCATGTCAGGTTTTATTCCGATATGCAATCGAGCCTACTGCCAAGCCTATTATCAAGGAAATAGTAGGGATTAAGGAGGAGCAAGCATACCCTACAAACTCCAAAAATGTCAACTTGAGCAAAAATGCAACATCAAGACTCAAATACAAGGAAGAGAGAAGCAATTACAAGTTGAATGATTGTATAATTTTTATTGCCCTTATTGCTACATTAACTTTGATGATGTGTGAATGAAACTTTAGCAACAAAAGAGTGATTTGATGCAATGAAAAGTGAGTATATGATGCATTGCTTGAGATACTTGTAAAATTATTGATCCTCCATCAAAGATACAAAATGTTACTGCTTGCAAATGGGTCTTTAAGATCAAGCTTAATCAAGATGGTAGTGTGAACAATTATAAAACAAGACTACTTGCCAAGGGATATGCTCAATTCAAGGGGACTGACTATGATGAAACACTTGATTCTATCATAGTTTGTGGTGGTGATTTCATTAACTCACATGCTTTTACTGATTTACTGTCTTTGCAACATTTGTTGAAAAATGAGAACTTTCTTGGAGCACGAAACCGTACATCTCTCTTCACTGACATTATCTCCAAAAAAATGGATTTGAAGTCAAACTATGTCTATTCTTTTCACTTGACCAAAAATGAGATTCTGTTTTGGCTAAATAACTATCATTTGAAAGCATCACATGTCACTTAATTATCTCTCTCTTTCTCTCTCTTTCTCTCTATAGAATAGATAAAATTAAAATTCTATTATTCAGATTTGCAAAAATCAATTTCATCAGTGACAACATCTTGCAATTCATCTCTTCTTAGATGATTTTCATCATCACTCTCACTTTCAAAACTTATTTCATCATTCTGACTATTAGAATTGCTATTCTCGACATCTATGAAAGTGGGTGCTTCAAGTATGGTTTAAGGATTGACTACATCTCTAGGTAGCTCAATCTCATAGTTAAAATGAAGGTTTTCCATTTCATTCTCAACATTTGTACCCTCAAATACTCGTCATGCTCATGGTTCAACTTGAGCTACAAACCACCATATCTTGTTTAGTCGATCTGGTTCAAAAAACACCTACAAAAACTACTATTTTAGAACATATTGAAAACTCAAATACTGAAATCACTTGCAATAAAATGAAAAACATGACAGCATAGCATGTGCACCTGCTCATAGTGACGAGGCAACACCAATGTGTCAAAGGACTCCGTGCTCAATGTTTTTGATGAATCAATCACAAAAAATCCACTTGGATCCGATTTTATGATTGCATTTGGCCCTCTACAAACTATCTTGAACCATTTCACATCAAATAAAAAATAGTGTCCACTTTCACCAAATGACACATCATAAATATTTTGTATAGTTCCTATGTATTCTATGTCTCCTATGATGGGATTCAGGTCTCGTGCACTGCTTTGACTTTCTTGTTGGAAAGATGCTATTACACCACAATCGTGTGTGTGTCTCTTGTTATCAATCCTTTCAACACAAAAGTGGAAACCAAAGGCCCAAAATGGAGTGGCTGAAAGGAAGAATAATACTTTATGTGAAAGTGCCAAAGCCATGAGGTTAAGTGCTAATCTTGACAAACCATTTTGGGATCAAGCTTTGTTGTGTGCCAATTTCTGGTACAATAGATGGCCGAGTGCTATTTTGGATGGAAGGACACCTTTTGAGATGCTATTCAAGAGGAGGCCGAGTGTCAACTTTCTAAGAACCTTTGGATTCACATTCTATGTCAACATTACTCTTGATGATAGAACCAAGGAGGATCCATCTTCGAGAAGAGGTATTTTTGTTGGATATAGTGAGGTGAGTAAAGCCTACAAGGTTTACATTCCTATTACCAACAAAGTGAATGTTGGTAGAGATGACATATTTGATGAGGGGAACATTCCAAAAGTGTCTTCAAGCATGATTGATAAAGGTGTGGATGAGTTTGAGTAGATTCAAATTTAAATGTTGGATAATTTGAATCTAGACCAAAAAATAGTAGGGTTAGCATTTTGGAGGGAAAAACAAGTGGCCAAATAGGTTTTGGACCTACTTAAAAAGGAGGAAACTCGTGGAGAGACACATCTTCTCTCTTCTCTATCTCATTTCATGCTTATACATGGTTCTCTTGGGTTCTACTATCCATTGGTGCACTATACTTGTGATTGCATGCAATTCTATGTGTAGAATGATCTATAATTGTTATTTTTGGATCCACGCATGTGAAATATAGTAGCTTGCTAGTTTTGTATGGACAATAATTGTACTTTATCATTTGATACATATTTGATCAAGTTCTATTAGAGTTTGCATCTCATTTTGTGTGTAGATGCTGATTTTTTCTACATTTGTGAGATTGGCTGAATTTTCTTCTTTTGTAACCAAAGATTAGGGACATGGATTGGATCATCATGTAAAAATTGTCAACATTTCCTAGCTAGTTTGAGGCCTAAATTGGCAATTTTTGTACATAGCTTTGGATATAACCTTTCACATGTGTGAAAGAGGCCTAGGTAGAGTAGTTTGATGAACTCAATCTATCATTAGTTTCTAACATGATCCCACCATTGGAAGCCATGAATATAATGATTCTTCAACTTTTAGGCTCTGTCCTAATGAACCTAGCACTCACTTTCCTCTCAACAAATGATGGATAAGGAGATCTCAGAAGATCTAGGACCCTAAAACACTTCTATCTTGAACCTGGCTGGTTTCCAGGCATAGAAAGGAAGATTGAAACACATGCAACGCTTTGCACACACTAAAAATGGATTAAAAACTCAAACCAATCTGAAGACACTCTTGCTTAAGCTCTCAAACTTTCTAGCAAGTGACCAAATCAAGTTATGATGTGAAGAGTTACTTGCATTATTAGAAAATACACAAGAACCAGGCTACTGAGAATACCTAGAATTGAAGAAACTTGATCAACATATGATCAACACACTAAGATATTGATTCAACCTATAAAACCACATGTAAACCACACTTCTAAAAGTTTATAAACTCCAGCAAGTGATAAATACAAGCTTTAGAGGTGAATAAAAGAGCACACTTAGTGAATCACAAGATTAGCTTCACTAGCTTGTCAAATCTTGATGTTTAGATGTAGATCTAAGATCACTTCACATGAGAATGTTCCTCAACCTGATAAGAACCTAAAAACACATTTGCATAATGGTTAAAAACTTCCAGCAAATGCTCCAATCAAATTACATAAGGAGAGTTACTTACATGCTCAACAAAGTACACCAAAATTTATGCAAAAGATTGTTGACAATCTGTTCACCCAAAAGGGGATTTTTCATCCAAGTGGGAGCTTTGCTCAGCCTTTTGGAGAAATACAAAATCACTCAAAGAGTATTTGTCATCCACTTAAGGAGAAGGTTCATTCTCTTAAGGAGAGTGTTCATCCACAAAGGAGAGTGTTCATCCACAAAAGTGGAGATTGTCAACAATAGATTAAATAGAACATTGTTAGTATTGAATATGCACAAGCCTCACAATCAACAAATGAGGTGTTATGATCTGATCCAATATATCGTCTTCTCAGTCTCTAATCTTCAATAGACCTAAAATATGCTTTTGATCCACAAGTTCAACTCAACAGACAAAGGTTAGTAAGATTTGATCAACAGTGCAACGCATAATCATGTTAGAACTTGATCAAACATCCAAATATCACCATAAATGGAAATCTTACTAAAAATAACAGCCAACTAGTTCTGATACCATGTGAAAAAAGTGGATCTTGAATGGATCCAAACTCCCAAAATACTTGGCTAAGATCTTTGCACAACAAGCTACAAAAGCTAGAAATGGCAAAGCATCCTAACGCTACCTTTGATACACATGAACTTGACAAAGCATTCAAGAGACAAAAGAAACTAATAAAAGGTACTGATGGCAGCAAAAAATAACAGCAAACAGGGCTCCCAACAGCAACCTACCACTTTTGGAAACCTTTCAAGATCATACACAAAAGCTTGAAGACAATACACAAAGCAATGCTCTCAATGGAGGAAGAAACTATGCCAATGATCTATTGATCTCTCTCAACAATGCAATAAGTTTCTCCAACCTATTCTTCATGAATTTCAGCCTAACATAGGTGACAGAGATGACTCTCTCTGCTCTCTCTAGAACTTAGGACCCAATTTTAGGGCACCAGTAGCCTAAAATAGCCAATTTTGGCCTATATGTCCAAATAACATGATTTTGGAGTCATTTCGAAGGTCCTGAAGTTTGAGACTTCTTCAACATGAAATATATCAATAAAGGTTTGATAAGAAGGCTAAAAGAGCTCTTTATATCATTAATATGAATGTTATCAATGAACTTCTCAAGGAAGTTGGTAAGTGTCAAAGTGCAAGTGAGGCATGGAATGCCTTGAATAAACTCTTTGAATCAAAGACCACATCTAGGGTATTGACCCTAAGGAGACAAATATTTTCTAGTAGACAAAGAGAGGGAGAAAGTGCTCATGTATTTGTCTTGAGAGTTAAGTCCTTAAGTGATGATCTAGCATGCATTGATGAAAGCATAAAAGATGATGAAATAGTCCAGGTTATGTTGAATGGCTTGCTAGATACAAAGTTTTGCCATTCAAAGAGCCTTGCCAAGTGTGGTTGACTTGCAAGAAATCTTATTGGCTAAAGAACATAGGTTGCAATCAAAGCTTGATGGTGCATCCTTGCAAGGTGGAGGTGAAGGCTTTCTTCACAAAAGGTAAAGGCAAAGGGAAATGGTCCAAAGGTGGTAACTCGGATCATGATGATCACTCTTCCTCCTCCTCTTCTACTTCTTTTAGAAAGAAAGCTAAGTCAAAGTTCAAGTGCTTTTATTGTGGGATAAAAGGTCATTTTGCAAATGAATGTCATAAGAAGAAAAATAATGAAGGTAGCAAGCAAAACAACTTTTGTACTTCTAATGAGGATCTAGATTCTTGTGATTCTCTCACGATGTGTTCTTTAAGTCTAATGTCAAGTGGAAGTGACAAGGATTCATGGTGGATAGATAGTGGATCTAGTTCACACATGACTAGTCACAAGGAGTTCTTTACTTCTTTGATCTCTTATGTTGGAACCAAGAAAGTGGCTCACATGCCAAATGGTGGTGAGTGTATGATCAAAGGTATTGGCTCAATTCCTATTTGTCTTTCTACTAATAGGAATGCAAGGCTTGATGGTGTTCTTTACATTCCTTCACTTTCAAGGAATTTGCTAAGTGTTGGTCAAATGTTAAAGAAAGGGTACAAGACAAAGTTTGTTGGGGATGTTTGCTTCATTACTAAGGGAGATGTCTTGATTGCTAGGGGCAATAGACAAGGTAGACTTTACAAGCTTGATGCATTTGTTATGTCTAACAAGAGGAATGAAATGGATGTTGGTGGTTCTCTCAACTTTCAAAAGTCAATTCCTAGCATCAATAAGATTGGTAGAACTTATGCAAAGTCTAAAGAGCTTCCTTATGCTAGATCTAGGTTGAGATCTAATGAGCTTCTTGGAGATAGTTATTGTCGTGCTAGCTTGGCAACTTTTGGTGAATCTATGATCAATGTTTTGGATCCATTGGATCTTGAAGATGGACTAGTGCTACCTACTAGTCAAATGGAGTCATGTGGTGCTAAATTAGTATCATGTTTGAACTCTTCTACTATTGCTATGTTTATTTTTATTTTGTCTGACTTTCTTGTTGCTCAATCAGGTAATCTGTTTTAGCAAGTTAATATTAGTCTAGCTGTTGATGACTAATTTTTAGTCTTGCCTTTTGTGAATCATTCACGATTGATTATTAGTCGAGCTCAATCTAGCTCTTCGCGAATCATTCGCGATGGATAATTTTTCTAGCTGTTCGCGACAAATTATTCTTCTGGTGTTTTATTAACGTTTGGCAATGTAATCAGAATGACTGTGATTTCTATCACTAACGTTCTGTTTGTTTCTGATAGACATAGTCATGCTTAGGGAAAGAGTCATATAGCTCATTCCGCTGCGCACGAACACTTTCCGTTCGAGTTCGTTTCTCGTTCGTTTCTTTTTCGTGTTCATTTTTTTTTCGAGCTATTTTCGTTTCTCACACACTATGAAGTTTTTAGCACGTGTGGACTTTACCACACACCTTACAGGATCTTACTAAGGTGTTGTGATTGCACAAGATTGATCAAGAATAGATTACTTGAAAAATCTAAGGCAAGAGCACGATGACATACATCAGACTGAAAAAACTAACTTCTCACTATGAGGAATGAATGTCAGAAATAATTCTAAGTGTTCAATATGAGAAAAACAGGCTGCTCTCAGGTAGAGAGAGAAAATCAACACATGAAAACTCGGATAACGAGAGAGAATGAGTCCAAAACACCAAAATCTCAATATTCACAATATGGCAAGGTTTACTTACATCAAAGTGGCTCGAGTTCCTACAGTGGTGGAAAGTCCACTTAACTCAGTTAACTCAACTATCAAGAATCCACATGTGTAACTGCATGCATGGATATTGCATGTACTGCATGTCAACTCTCAAAATTGCCTAGACATGTGTAGATCATAAAAACCACTTTGCATGTTGCATGCATGCCCTCTGAATGACATTGCATGCTATCTAAACTTTTGCATGACATCAAATTTGAATCTACCTAACTCAAACTCGACCTATTCTAGAAGGTTATGTGCTCAATTCACATACCTTTATGTACAATAAAATTTACAAATGGAAATAACATGGTCATGGCCCCAAAACTCGAGATAGGAAGATATTTTTTACTAATCTTCACACTCCTCCTTCAAATATATGTTCCTATCCAACATAGACTTTGAAATTAGGCCAAGGTTAGACCTCATCTTGATAGAGACATTCTTGAGTAATGGCTTGGTGAGAAGATCTGCAACACAATTTGAGAATCCAACATGCTCCAATAAGATCTCTCTCCCAAATACTTTTTCTCTTACAAAATGATGAGCTACCTCGATGCGTTTGCTCCTTGCATGGAACACATGATTATTTGCAAGAGCCTGAGCTGAAATGTTATCATTCTTGATAATTGGAAGGTCTTCATCTCGATAACACTTTAGTTCCAAGAGTAGCATTTTGATCCATAAAACCTCCTTTGTTGTGGTTGTAAGAGATCTGTATTCAGCTTCACAGGATGATAAGGATATAGTTGCTTGCTTCTTTAATAGCCAAGAAACTAAATTTCTTCCAAGAAAAATTGTGTAAGCACTTGTGGATTTTCTATCCAACCTGTCTCCTGCAAAATTTGAATCTGAAAAAGCAACCAAAGTCAGATCTTCTCCTTTGTAGATTAATCCATAGTCTAAAGTAGAAGATATATACCTCAAGATTCTTTTAGCCAACTTCCAGTGATATATCTTTGGATCCTGCATGTGTTGACTTAGCTTATGCACACTAAAGCTTAGATCAGGCCTAGTCAGTGTTAACCATATAAGTGAGCCAATAAGACTCCTATAAAGAGTGATGTCCACAAAGGATTTCTCATCATCTTTCATAGGAACTTTTACAATGTGCTCCATTGGTGTATCTATGCCTTTACAGTTTTTCATTTGGAATTTCTTGGGCATGGAAAGTGCATATTTACTTTGACTTATAAAAGCATGACCTTTCCAAAAGTCAATCTCAAGGCCTAAAATATAGTGAAGAACTCCTAAGTCCTGCATCTTAAACTCACTACCAAGTGCATGCTTAGTTTCTTCAACTAGCTTCTCATTATTTCCACAAAGGATGATATCATCTACATAGATGAGAAGAATAATTACAAAGTTATCTACAAACTTATAATACAGAGAGAGTGTGAAGATTATTAAAATATTATCTTCCTATCTCGAGTTTGGGGCCATGTCCATGGTTATTTCCATTGTAATTCATGTTGTACATAAAAGGTATGTGAATTGAGCACATAACCTTCTAGAATAGGTCGAGTTTGAGTTAGGTAGATTCAATTTTGATGACATGCAGAAGTTTAGATAGCATGCAATGTCTTTCTGTATGCATGCAAGCCACATGAAGTATACTATTCTCTGATCAATCTTGTGCAATCACAATACTTCAGTAAGATCCTGTAAGGTGTTTGGTGAAGTTTACACGTGATAAAAACTTCACATGGTATCAAAGCTTCATGCTTTGAAGAGGTGAGGGTGTATACATCAGATCAACAGTGCTTTTGCTTGCAGGAACTTGATTTGGAAGAGGGATTCAAACTCACTGAGAAACAAGCTATCTGTGGATCATAAGTGGATCAAAACGAGCTTGATCTGCTCTAGCAAAGCCCTATATGGACAGAGAGCTCAATGTGTGAAATCAGCCCTCATTAATTGAGTGCTGCTTCTCAAGGGTTGATCCAAATTTGATGTTCTATAGCTTGTTGGATAGGTATTGAAGAGTAGAATGTGTTTCTTGAGTTTCTAAATCAATTTCATTTGTTTTTAGAAGAGTTTTAGGCAATCAAAGAGTTTGAGAGAGTACTCAACTCATGGGATATGCCAAAGTGAACACAAGTCAGTTCTTTTCACCAATTTCATAAATTTTCATTGTCAATCAAGTAGAATTGGATAGAAGCGAGTATTCTGAGGTCTTTCATTTCACACAAATTACTGTGTTTGAGTTGAAAGTAATTTCCTAGAGAGTTTTTCAGTTTTTTGAAACTCGTGGGAGAGATAGACTTCTTATTTGCATGTGCTTCATTTTTCTGACTGAAGCAAGATCCAAATTCAAGATAGATTGATTTTCTGTTTTGAGAATTTGTTCTCACATCTGTTGCTAGATTTCATAGGTTGGATCAACATCATCAGTGTTAGATCCTAGGTTAAGATAGCAAGCAACATCTTTCACCTTCATCTTTATCATTACTAGAATTTCTCATAGAGAAGATGTCTTCATCTGGTTCACATTTCTTGGAGCACAGTGAGAGATTAACATCTTCCAATTATGCAATGTGGAAGATTAGAATGGAATCATTGTTGATTCTACAGGATGTAATGGACATTGTGAGCGGAGCTGAAGAAGAACCTCCTGCACCTAATGAAGCTGCAACATTTCACAAAAGAACCAGAACTGCCCTTCACTTTATAAAAAATTATTTAACCAATGAAGTAGGCTAAGGAAGTGTTTGACCAGAGTTACAATCACAAGCACATCCGACAATGTGAGGCTTACCAACTATTGGAAACAGAAGAACTCAGCAAGTAGAAAGCTTATGAAAGCAGAGAGCAGGAAAACTTGAAGACTTAAACTCTCTCTGTGATCTCCTGAAAAACTCGGTGGTTGCCTTGAAGCATGAGTGGTGTACATATAGGGAACGAGTGCAAAAGTGTGCATCTCTTTAGTAACCGATATGCCGTTTCTTATTTAATTTAATTAACTAATTCCATCCAATAGGAAAATTACAAGTATTCAATTCCTAGGTGGCATCCTTGTCACGCGGCTTTGCTCCAATGAGAAGCAAGCACGTGAAAGGTTGCAACGTTTGCTTGAGGCGTAATAAATGAGTCTTCAAGAATTTTCTGCTCTTAGGACTAGCCTTCTTACTAAGGTTCATGTCATTAATAACTGCCCTTCGAGTTATAGTCCTTCCTTCAGTCTCAATTATTTAGGCCACTTTATCTTTGAATAACTTGTCATTGTCGCGACCAATAGATATTTCTTCATATTCGATGTTTATCTTCATCAATTGAGTAGGTTCATTGGGGTTTTGCACCACAAAATAGTAATTCAAAAAAAATATGCATGTAACTTGGTATTGCATGAGTAGTAATTTCAAAGATGAGCCCCTCTGCATGAGAGTGGGGTGCATTGGGTAGAGTTGTTGATTGCCACAGCAAGGCCTACCTGAGTGAGCAAGGCCTACCTGAGTGAGTAGGCTGAGTGGCAACGATCAACGTTTCAAGCGACTAATTCATTGTTGGATTGTGATCAAATCAAGCGATGGCTATTCAACAACCGTGAATATGGAAGATGCGCACCGAAATAACCTACGATAAGTGGCGCATTGGTGCATTAGACGCTATAAGATACATTGATAATTACGTGCTACTGGTAGACATCTGCAATGAGATGGCGGATGGTCTAAAAGTAAGAAGAAACTCATGTGAAATTACAGCCCATGGCCAGACGCATGAGATAACTAAAGAGCTGTATGTTGAATGTTTCCGCCTGCCATCAGAGGGAACATCAGAGGGAAAACTAAGAAGGAAAAGAAGAGCCAAAAAAAGATAGATACAAAGCAGTGGTTCGACATGTCAGGAATTGCCTATTAGGATACAAAGGGCTTCAAGCTTTCACATTTGAAAGATGTGGGATGGGTCGCGTTTCTCAAGTGGGCATGCAACATCATTCTGGGCACAGATAAGAATGCTATTATTTCTCACTCTAATTTTCAATATTTTACTCAAATCTATGAGGGTGTGCAGATTGATTTAGCTGAGATCTTGTACCATCAATTCATGAAAGGTATGAAGAAGCCAACATTGATGCGACAATGGGAAAAACACCTTAGCTACCTGGCTCTACATTTGGGGTTACTCACACCCTTCATAGCATCTACGGTGGAGTAGCTGAAACAAGCAATAACCAAGCTCAATGCCTAAATCAAGATAATGAGGACAAAATGGAATCAGTCCAAGCAGAAGAACGAAATCATGATGATACTCTGTAGGACGATGTAAATTCGCTGTATACGGATGTGCAAGACCTGGACACCCAACCACACGAAGACACAGCAGAAGACATGCTCACATAACATGATATCTTTAACGACTACCGGAAAGATGAAGGCCAAAAAGACAATCAGCTTGAAGATAAACTTAACTCCTTTGTAGAGGTTAAGGTCGATTATCAAAAAGAAGAAGAAGAATTGAAGGACTTAAAAGAAGATGTTGTTTAGCATTTGATTGGCCATGAGCTTTATGCTACAATTAATAATATGAAGAAAGCTTGTATGCAAGTAACGGAGTTCACTAAAAAATCGATTCAGATGACGAGGGAGATGCAGAATCTTCAAGAAGAACCGAGATTATATGAACGAGTCTTTATCTACACTGAACAGCCATGCCATAAAGATTGAGGAACTATCGGTGGAGCTGGATTTCTTATTGCAAATCTTATAGTTAAATACATTTTGAAAATACAATTTAGATTGCTGACACTTGAATGAGTAGTTTCCTGGCATTGAAATAGGTTTTTCCTGTACATTGTCAGCATAACCCAATTTCCCAATACACGTGTAACAGCAAAAGCAAGCAAAAAATGTTGAGCCCAGAGGCAACAAAGCTTCAGACAGTAGACTTGAACAAGTTGTTGGGGGAGGATTAGGTTAGTTTTACTGCTAAGACGAAGGTATCCCGCCTTACTAACTTATTAGATGACATTACTCCAAGGATGGAAATCACCAAGGATTTTCAAGCAGAGAGACTACAATTTAAAGAAGAACTGCCGCAGTACCAGATACGAAATCAAAATCTATTGTCAAAATTGGCTCTTGTCACCATAGAAAAAGAAAGTATTTCAGTAAATAAAGGGAAGCTCGAGAAGTATTGAAATGATACTATCGATATTTTCAAATCAAAATTACTAGAGCCTTTAAGAAAAGAAAATGAGGCTTTGAATGCTGCTATATTTAGAGAGGCAGAGGTCGATGATTCAAGCGAGGATGAGGATGACTCAAAGAAAAAGGAATCCATGCCATTGCACATTTCCTGCTTAAAGCCACAAGACCATGAGGAAATTGTGGAGCTATGAAAGAAGTTTGCTGAGTTGGAAGAAATATGCAGAAAATTGCAGGAGAAACCCAGTACAGCGGAGAATGCTACCCAGACCTACATGATGAGTACCAAGTTTTCATAAGATCAGTCGACTCAAGATACGAGCAGATTTGAAGAGTTTTCCATACGAGCCTCTGAAGCAGGGATGTCAAATTAATTAAGGTGTCTACAACGCCTACACCCAAAAGAAGAGGAAAATGGAGCCGAACATGTATTAGCTTAGGAAGTTCTCATTATCAAAAGCAAAATCTTTGATAATATGTCCCAGATTCCTAATGTTGAGCATTTTTGGTTGTTGTACTATTTTTTGCCTGGTATAAAAGGATATACCAATGCTCAATGGACCAGGATATGGGGAGTTGTGGAGTTCTTAAACTTTTAAAATGCCTTGAATATGGAAGAGAAAGACTGTCTAGCTTGGGCAATTGTTCAGGGCTTGTTTGCTATAGAAAAAGTTGGTTTATCAAAAATACTGATTGAAAATCCATTCTTACACGCATTAAAATATATGAGATTGAAGGAAGTGAGGTTTATTAAACAGTCTGATATTCTTTTCAAGAAACATCATCATCTAAGCTTGGTGTACCTTAGAATACGGAAGTTCTAAATGTGCAACGCTGCTTAAAGAAAGAACTAATTGATCAATTAGTTGATTTTTATTATCTTTCCCTTTGGCAATTGTATATAAGCTGGGAAGAAAATTATTTGACATACTTTGAAGAAATGAAAGAAAGGATTTGTAAAAGAATAAACCATCCAGCCCATCGGCTTTGGATTACATATAGATCAGCATAATTGGCAAATTTTGTTGCTCAAGTCATGTTAATGTTGGATTTCTATCCTCTCCATCCCTATCTCTCTGCTAAACTAGATTCATTCACTAGTTGTTGAAATTACTTGAACAGTCGCATACTCTACAGATATACACTTGTTTTCTGACAGTCTGCAAAAATACAAAGGAATCAGTGACAGTGTCCTGACGACTCAACCGACATCAACTATTCGGCCACCACTCGACTATTCGGCCACCATCCGATTGTTCGGCCACCATTCACCATTCGACTATTCGTCCAACATCCAACACCAGCTATTCGGTCACCTCCGACTTATCGTATGTCACTATCAACTCCAATAGTCGACTCAAAAAATCGGCGGCTCATCAGTAGATTCATCACCACCGGACTAAATCAAATATCGTCCGATGGCAGTCACTGCCAACAGCACGTAGTGCCTTAATCCTAATTGTAAAGTATAGATTAACTATTCCTTTGATTAGTTAGCCATATGTATATATCCAACAATTTATCAGTTGCTTCGGTTATGTTAAGCTCCACAGGCATTGAATTAGCTCAATTGTCTACCAAGTCGATCAATCGAACATCCAGAGTATAATTGTTTTGTTCTTTCTCTCTGTTGTTACAGAGAGTATTGATTCAGGAAGAACGCGACTCTGTCTGCATTCAGACTGTATTTTCTTTATTCAAATCAGTCATGATCATACACAGTTAGTTTATGGGAGAGACAATTGTATTGGAAGGATCATACAACTCAATAGTATTCATGAATCATTTAATTTAAGAACATGTGTTACTGGACGCTTACTTAATATCTGTTGATAACCAATTAAGCATCTATTTCATGGCATATCCTTCTAAACAGCATAACATTATCCAATTCGATCCTTATTGGGGAACGATATTTATTATATTTCACTTAAATTTATAAAATGCAACTCAATGAGTCACGACATGATGACAGAGAATGTATGTAAAACAGTCATCTAATTCGGAGTTTAATTGAAGTATATGTAATGTGAAGAAAATCAACTAGTTTTGTCATTTGTTATTTGGCATATTGAGGCCAATTAAACATAACAACTTAGAGATAGTTAATCCTTACTATTTTTAGCAAGTATATAGGTGAATTAGGTCGGATTTGGACCTACCCTTATTGGTTAGAAGCGATACATTGAATGTCGTCAAGTTAGACTAGGTTTATGGCAAGTACCTAGAAACTTCCATAAATTGACAAGCTTAGGCAAGATCATCTAAATGGTCAAGAGGCTGTTATTAATAAGCATGCAAGCATGGAAAAAACTCATCTCTCTCTTCTTCTCTCATTCATTCTTATGGAAGATATCTCTTTTGGTTTCGACATCTATCTCTTGCATTTTGGTGGTGATATAGCGAGATTTTGTGTATAGAATGTTGATTTTCTTATGGATATGAATCCACACGTGTGTGTAATGTTATTGTATGGTTATTTTACAGACATGGATATAGCACGTGATATCTAAGTGTTTATGACAAGTTCTTATTGAGTTTGATCTTCTATGTGTAGTTGATACATGTGAAGCTAGATGTGCTCTCCAAATTTGCTAAAGATCAAGGGACATAATTAGGTCATTGAGATCTAAATTTTTCACATGTTATCAGAGCTTTGTTCCAGGATATATTTGGAGGAGAAGCCAATTCTAGTGAGTGATTTGGAGGTGCCATCAATTCTAGAGTGTGCTCGAGTGGTTCCTTCTCAAAATCAAGCATTTCCAAGTGTAGAAACATAATCTTTGTGATCCAAAGCTCAATTTAGGTCAAAACACTTGTGTAGGCTGATTTCCTTTCCTACTTGTTGGATTGTGGTTAGTTTAATTATTTAAGAAAGAGGATACAAAATTCTTCAAGATTCTATATCTAGTTCCTAGCTTTTGTGTCATGCCCATGACTGGTCTTGAGCAGCGTGTCCATGCTAGGGATCAATAGACCAACAACCCGTAAGTTAATTGTGACTATAAGGGAATTGGGGCCCTTATGTGTACATGGTCATAATTAATGGTCGTAGGCCTAAACACATGCACCAAAGAAATCGCTAGATCTTCCAAAAAGTATGTCTGAATGGCTTAGGGGTTTTCTTCAATAAGAAATAGTGTTCAATGTAGTAACATTCCCTATCTATAGATTGCTTTTGTTGCCATTACTTCCTTTTCTATTTTGTTCCCATAAATTCTTAATTTTTTGTTGAAATTGGCTATTATAGTGTGTCATTATATGTCTTCTTTCACCCACAAAGTGGTGATATCAAGAAGCATAATAAGTCTTGCTCTTTATTCATATATCACTCTTTCTTGTGCTAGTTCAGGCCTTTCCTCAACTCCAAGCACAATGTCAATCAAGTCATGTATCACAAACAAAGATTCCATCCTATCCTTCCATATAGATTAGTTAAAATATATCAATCTATCATTTGCTTCCACTCTGACTAGAATGTAAAAACTAGATCAACTTCCATGAAATGAAGATGATATGCATAAGCCCAAGATCTTGTGCTTCTAAAGGCACTCTATGTTAGATAACATATCCTAAAACTTATAAGAGATCATAAAACATCAATAAGATTGAATTTGTAATCCTTCTACTCACTTGGCAATTCTATGAACATTGGCAACAAGACAATGTAGCACTTTTGATGTAAATCACTGCCATCTAGAAACCAAACTTGGATTTGGTGTTTCACTAATCAAATATAGCAAAAACACTACTCAATAAATATGAAAAATAGAGAATATAAACTATTTTAGGATAGACTATGGAAAAATACAAACATCAAAGATAGTGAAAATTGTCTTTCTAGCTTCCCAATTTCATATATTTTTCAACCTTGCACAAAATCAATTTGATCACTTGAACAAAATTAGAAGATGAGCAACCAAATCTTTAATGTCATGTGAAATTTTAAAACATCAAGCAAACTCTGAAAATGTCAAAATCCAATGATCTTTAACCTTGAAACTTGTAAGATGCAAAACTAGCAAACTAGCAATTTACTATGACATCATGATCTTGTCTTTCAAATACATATAATATGAAAACATGATTTTCATACATGATAAAAATCACGTTCATGCTAGGAGATACACTTTTTTCATCCACTAAAGCTTGGGGGGGGGGGGGGGGAGAGAGAGAGAGAGAGAGAGAGAGAGAGAGAGAGAGAGAGAGAGAGAGAAAGAGAGAGAGAGAGAGAGAGAGAGAGAGAGAGAGAGAGAGAGAGAGAGAGAGAGAGAGAGAGAGAGAGAGAGAGAGAGAGAGAGAGAGAGAGAGAGAGAGAGAGAGAGAGAGAGAGAGAGAGAGAGAGAGAGAGAAATACAAACACATGTAGACAATACAATGTGACTCCTCTTTAATTCATCACCAAAAGTGAGAGATACATAATAAATATTATAGCCTATTTGTAGCTATAGTAGGCCACAAATAGAAGCTTTTAAAAGTAGGGTTAGGCCCTAGATCTTCACCCTCCATCAAATCAAATGGTCCATATTAATTATCTGGCAAATTATCATTTAGTCCTATTAAAAATGTACATAAACGAATATATCAAAGCCATTTGGAGTAATCTAGCCTCCTACACATGATTTTCACACGTGTGGTCTCAGACTTTGACCCTTGGTCAAATCATTTAGTTTTACTCCAATTTGGTCTCAAGTTTATATTTGACAATTCTTCACAAGCGTATGTCCAAGTGGTAACTTGATCTATAAGTTTCTAAATGTGAGCTCCTAATTCTATTAAATAAGACAACCCTATTTATTTATTGATCAAAGCTAAGAGAATGAGGTGTTCTACACTTGGACTACATTGTTTAGTTTTTCTCTCTAGCTAGTGTTGTGATTTTATGTTTACAGATGAGTAGTAGTACATGCCTGAAATTGTCTAATCATGGATGCAATCTTTATCACTAAATTTAGGTTATCAATCTTGTGGGATCCATAATGCTTTTGGAAGATCTTCACTCATTTTTATTTGGTAGATGCCTTGGTTACTTTGCATCAACAGGTATAATTTCATGCTTAAAAATCAACTGGATCTGCTCACTTAGGATTTCTTCTTGTTGGATTTCAACGTTTGAGTGGAAATCCACTTTTTAATGAGCATCATGAAGCTGTAAATACTCAAAAAAAAGCTTGAGCATCGAACTAGATTTTGATCCTGGCCTAAGTCAACGAATCGAATTGACTCAAACTTATTTCGACCCAATACTTGTTTCAACCCGACACCTATCTCGACCCAACACTTATTTTAACCCGACACTTATTTCGATACTATCAACCATTCCAACCTGCGTCACAATCATAGGATGACATTGAAAGTTTATCTACTATGTACATTCTCATTACTATTCTCAACGACTGCTATCTAATAGAGGATAGATCAAGTAGAAATAGTGATGTTCTATAAATTCACTGATCTACAATGATCATTAAACAATATATCTCAATAGGTAAATTATCGATGTAATCAATCAATAGTCAAGCACTAGAGCTTCTTAAAACTCACGCAAAAAAAGCGTGTGCTTCACACATCTGTACTCTGCTCTATTTAGATTACTTTTTAATTCAATCAAGAGTGCAAACAATCTTCTTAGTTATTCAACACAAAATTTTAGACATTTCTTGAGCTAAAATGTTTGTATTGCGGTGATCTTGTACTAACCCATCCATGTGTAATCAACATCATAGCTAAGAGTCTAGATTCTTTGGATTACAAATTTTACAACTATTAATGTTCCAAATTGAATAAGTACAGCAATACGAGAGCTTCCGTAGCCAAAGGTGAGGTGGTTAGGATGTTGATATATTATATTTGTCCATTCTAATACTGTCAATGAAACAGCTATATATAAAAATTTGCATTACAGATTATTAGGGGTTCAGTTGATGAAAAGCTTTCTTTGCAGTGTTGCCTATTCGCACATTCAATGTGCTTCTTTCTCATAATTTACATAATCTGAATAACCGTCGCATATCGCAATTAATATTAATAATATCTGAAGCACAAATTGTCAACACCAAATATGATTCAGAGTTGTGAGTTATTTTGGTAAGCTAGTAGCAAGTACACACTGGATTGACAACTTGCAAATGTGATCATGCCTTCGAATGATTTTGGGTATAAGTGATGTCCAACACGCATTACACACAAGAAAAACTTTTGTAAATACTCGTAAGATAATATAACCACTATGAACATGCTCCTACAAGGAGTAAATAAAACATTTAAATAACTGCTTGACTTCCTCTTCCCTTTCTTAAGCACCCTTGCATTTGGTAGCAATTTACCCTATGTCGATAGTCCTCGAGCAATCATTGTCAACATATATTACTTCAAAATCAACCCAGCTTAATTTAGTGCAAGGGAAACAAAGTCGCTATGCATAAACCCTGAAATCTTTTGTTTACAAAGTTCAGGATAATCTGCAGTTATACACTTTGGTTATTATGAAACTTGTGTGTTACAATCGCTCAACAATGGCAGTGACAATCGAGATCTGAATTGAAAAATTTAGACACAATTTGTTGAAAATATTTTGCCTGACATCTTCCATAAGAAGGAACTCAGCCCAAAACACCATCATGAGCTCAAATATTAGCTTTCCATGTAGTCACCAAAGATTCCATCTTATTTTTGTTACTCTGCCCTCACGTCCATGATTACAAGAAGCCATGGGCCCTTTGTCACGACTCCAGACAATTACTTAAGTGTCTTTTTGTAATCCTGAAAGGTTCCATGAAAAGGTGTCACTCTGCCGTCAGAGACTGCCCAGAGCTCATCTACGCTTCCAGATATTAAATGTTCGTCGTGACTAACCTGCAAGACAAGAAGATGTTACTCAATGCAAGTAAATAATGCATGCAACGAAGATATCTAGCTTCCACAATTTGAACCTCAAACGCGATGGGCTATGAGTGTACCATAAGAACACCTCCTTGGAAAAGAGCCAGTCCTTGTATGAGTGCTTCAACAGCATCAAGATCCTGGTACCACAGGTTGACATAGGGTGAGAGAGAGAGAGAGAGAGACAGAGAGAGAGAGAGAGAGTTTTAAACAGAAGGGCTTTACTTGAGGACAGAAATAAAGATTATCACACCTCAGGTTCAACATTTGCCACATAAATAAATAACCTCAGAAATGAGCAGATGTAAGACTCAGATTTACAGTTTTCAAGTTTTAGACACTGGGACGGGAAACTTTAAGAACATGCAGCTACTTGTCTTCTCAGATGCTTGGTGGTGATGGTGCGATCCCTAACAATGAGCACTTTGAAATTTTAGCCTCTTAAAATTATGCAAACTTTAGGCGACACTTCAATTTAATTTTCTAAAATTTTACACAATTTTTTGAAGTTTCCCTTTTTTTTATTAGGCACTCCATGATTGAATTGATTTCCTCCAAATCCAAGGAATGAGTACGGAACTGTTGATTTTAAGCTATAAGCAAATCTTTCAGCGCACATGCTAATAACTCCTCTATGGCAGCTATAGATGAGAAGAAGTGTACCCCTCAGGCAACTTGACTATGTCATGCATTGCCCTTCGATGATCAAAGTTAATCCAATAATTGGTTTCATCCGATAGACTTGGAAGTATCATCTGACATATTACATGAAATTAGAAGAAAACCCAACTAAATGTTTACATTGGATGCCATAAGATTGATTTCATGTTTTATTAAATGATATCCACTGTTACTAAGCAACCTGATCGTTGCTGTTCTCGTCCAAGTGATGTTGATTCATACTGCACTAGCAACTACGTTGGTCTGACCTGAATTACCTTTCTGTCTAACTTTTGGACTATCCTGAGTACATTCTCGTCAGTTATAAGTCAATAGTAGGGAGACTCAGAACTCTGTAAAGAGTTGATGAAAGACAGCCAATGCCACTTTTTCGGCGAAAACAACAGTGAGTACAACATGAGCAGTGCCACATTTTAAGTGGATGGACACATTGTAAGCAAAAGTACTTAGGAAAAAAGAACTCAAAACAGAGAACTTGTATGCTGTTGCCTTACCACATGAAAAAAACTGAAAGAGTACATAATAACATCATCACAAAGGTATTATTATCTTGTTTTATAGTCTAAACGTCTAAACCTACAGCTGCTTTAAGAAGTTGAAATAACATTGACATGAGAGTCTAATTCTAGGAGAATAAAAATATGCAAAAACTAAGAAACGTGATGGAAAATGCAAAGCAGCAGTTTACAAGATGGTTTGAAGGCTCGTCCAATAAAAGAATATGAGGTTTGTTGAAAGTGATTTTTGCAAAAGCGACACGACTTTTCTGGCCTCCTGCAAGATCAGTTTGATAATGTAAATATATGCTTCTGCGCGGCAAGTCAGCAAGAAAGATGAGTATAAAGCATACCTAAGTGTATTTCCGAGTACTCTTATAATGGCAGAAGTGCCCAAAACATTTGCCTACAGGTTCACACCTGATAGAGTATACATGGCTTGAAGGGCAAGATTTCCGGAGAGTCCAAAAGATCCCAAGTGAGACCTTAACTTTTGTTCTGGAATTCCCTGTGTTAAAAGTTCTCTCCATAAGTTGCTTTGTTACCAAAAACGTCAAATTAGCACACTATCAAAGAAGCAACTTCTACTTGGAGATGCAATTGATTTTTTTTCTATGCAAGTAGTGACCTTTAAAGGACACACCATTGATGCTAGAATTAAACAGTGCTTAAACACTTTCCTACATTCAGATGATAGTGTCTTCATTAGATAGCTCACTGTCCAAAATCACCAATCTTGAAATTAACAGGTGACAGGCAAACAATCTTGCCATCCAGCAAGCACTTACATCTTGTGTACACAAAGTGAGTCATTTAAATTTCCACCATATATTTGCCAAAGACTAGGTGGCATAAGTCTATCAGCTTAGTTACTTTTACATGGAAACCAAAACTGGTACATACTTGAACTAGTATAAAGAACATTAGCAAATGTGGGGTCATCATACAACGCTCAAGAATGACAGGCTTGTTGTTTCCTTTGTGTAAAAGATACTTGAATGAACTACCACTTACAAACTTATACAGAACTTTACAGAATCCATATCCTATGCATTCCAGTACTTTTCCACATATTTCAAAAGCATGAGAAGCACTTAGCTTCAAGTGATTTTTCAGTTGAGCTACAGAACTTAA
Organism: Diphasiastrum complanatum; assembly: GCA_029204225.1. Lineage (NCBI taxonomy): Eukaryota > Viridiplantae > Streptophyta > Lycopodiopsida > Lycopodiales > Lycopodiaceae > Diphasiastrum > Diphasiastrum complanatum. Next base: position 64,992,218 of record CM055100.1, on the reverse strand, counting down.
CTGTACATAAAACCATAGATACTCGTTCCTAAGGTTTGTCCTCAGGGACGTATGGAAACATTCCTTAGAAACACGCGTTCCATTCAGGACAATGAACACCAAGTCTGTTCTTCCTGTTCCCAGGCAATAATAAAACGGAATGCAAATGCTTGTTGTAGTCGTATAAGTGTGGAGGTCACGACTGATGATCACATGCTCATGATGCTTGGGTGTCTGATCTTGGAGTAATCAGATGTATCAGAAACGTGTTGAGGATCTGAGACAAAGTTCTGTTGACAGCCACCCAAGGTTCTGCTGCAACTTTATGGCATCGAGCCATGGGGAAGCAATCTTTGCTCAGTTCCTGAATGCTAATAATTTATGAAAACAGGTCCTGCTACTCTTTTGATCCAGAAGATGGCTGCGACATGTTGAAAACGGTTTCTAAGGAACGATTAGGAGCTGTTCCTTAGGTGCCCTAGAGATGGTTTGGAACCATCCCTAGGGCACTATGCATAAGACCATACATTGGTGGTTTCTAAGAGTTGTTCAGGAAGGTATACAAACATCCCCAACTATACAAAAAATATCTACCTTGCATGAAATGGCTAGAAACAGAGAGATTGGCAAACAGAAACCGTTAGATGCATAAAGACACCGAATAGCAGATTAAAGGGGTGAGAACTCACAGGAAAGCATCGCATCATATAAAGAAGTGGAGTCGATGAAAGATCAAGACCATCCACATGATGTTGACTGAACACAGCCATTCGAATCTACAAAACCAGTAGTTCAACTTGCTAAGAGTTATGATCTAGAAAACACAATTGCTGAAAATAGCAAAACTGTTGCAAGCAAACCAAAAGATGTCATGTACCACCCTCACTAAATATCAAATGTTGGTAATTATTTGCACTGACGCAGTACCAAGTAACCCTCCAATTTTTTTGTAGCAAAAATTCACTTCAACAGAGTTCCAAATTCTAGAGCATCCACGTTCAAGAATAAGCATTCCACAATGCTTAGGGGAACTCTGTCTGCAAGTTGAAATTAAAAAATCGAAGTAAACAATGTTAATAATTACTGTGATATGGCACTTTATTCTCGATTCTTTACAGCAGGGCCAGCAAAAATTAAAAAACTCATTAAGCATTTGTTGAAAATTTTGATAGATTATGTCTTAAAGATGAGCCATCTTATATCTTCAAATCAGCATAAAGAAACTCTGCCAAAAACCTCAATGATTGCCCGCTGGAGTTCAAGGAGTCCTAGAACCTCTCAAATGTCTAAGAGTAGATCAGAGTCTTCGGAACCCGTTCCGACCCAAATCCTTTGGAACGTACTGTATGTTCCGTACAGTACGTTCCGGAACGTACTGGGTTGGAACATGGTACTAAGTATTAAAAAAAATATTAAATACGTTTTTTTTTCCTTTGTTAAATATTTACGAATTTTTTTAAATTTCTTTTTGGCCCCGTTCCGTTTTAGAACATGTTCCGTTCTGGAACGGGCAACTATGATCAGGGTTCTAATCTGCCTCTTTGCCCCTTGCCACAGAAGAGTCAAACCTCCATTGACTGATGCATGCTTGTATACCCAATACCTACTAGAAAATAATTCCACCTTTATTCTAGATAAGACAATGAGGGAGATCGCACTGCACTTGCCAACTTAGTTAAAAGATAATAAAGCCTCTTTCAAGAACCAACCCGTCTCAAAGGTCAAAACTATGTGAGGAGATTCCTTCAAACAAATACATTTTTGCAGCTGAGGATCTAGGGCTTCTTCATGTAAGTCTAGAGGTTTAATCTGCAGTGCATGCAGTTTCAACAAATTTAATGGAGAAAAATAAATCCTTGAGAGAGCAGTAGCAGTGCATGACAATTCCCAAATGATATTTAAGGGTTAATGACCACCATAGAAAGCGACGAATCTCTGATCAATAGACAATGTCCAACCTGCAGAGAGAGAGAGAGAGAGAGAGAGAGAGAGAGAGAGAGAGAGAGAGAGAGAGAGAGGCATTTTTTTGCAATGAACTGTGGAAACACTATAATCTAGCCACCTTACAGTTATTATGCTCCAAAGTAAAATCTTTTCAGAAAAAGCAGAAGTTCATATATTTACCTTTGCTGAGCGAAAAACCGAGCCTGAAGTTGGCTCTAATTCTCCAGATATCAATTTCAAAAGAGTTGACTTTCCAATACCATTCGGACCAACCACTGCATTGAATAACAAATCTCAGCATGCTTACTCAGAAGAAAAATGAACTGTTTTGAACATAAATATCCATCCCAAATTGCTGAACACCACCCAAAACATCCCATCTTACTGATACTGGATAATAAACAGTAGTTCACAAGTATAAAAATAGAAAGAAAGACCTGAAATAAAACAAAAAACCTGTTTTCAAATATCTTGAAATATGATGGTTGATGAAAAACAACAAACCAATTTTGAAACTTCTCACAAATTCAAAAACAGAAAGGATGCTGGAGCAGATGCAATAACTTACTTGAAAGACGACTATCAAGATCAATACCAAAGTTTAAATTCCTGAAAAGGGTAGGACCTCCTGGATAGCTGAAGGATGCATCACTGACACAGACATTCCAAAGCATGCAAACCGTGAATATCTCTAAAGCATGTCCTATTATCAACTATCTGCTGAGAACATACAAATTCGTTGCCTATCATACGTTTTGAAGTCTATATACGACAATATGTGTTTTGTAGTCACAACCAATCAATAATCTACCTGACTATTGACCCCAGCATGGATCCTACAAAACAATATTATTCAAAACCTTAGATTGCCAGGAAATTCTCAAAGGGATAGAAACTGAGATGAGTGCCATCAGAATCTTATCATCTTTTGCAAGGAATCATCATTCACATTCAATTGAGTTCTTAGAGGAGAACAGTGTGACAAGTGTGACAGAGAGAAGACCCCAAATCTGCCGTTACAATCTCCACTTTCCTAAACTAAACTTTCTGATATCCCCTCTTATTGATAGGTTTATTTTCACAAACATTCATCATAGATAAAAAAAAACTCAAATTCTCCTTTGTTAAGAGGCGTTGTCAAGATGTCAGCCAAGAAAGTAATACAGGGGGGCAGGGCTTCCCTTTCAGCATTCATAGAGTGAATAGTTGCCTGGAGTTGTCCCATTTCTTGCTGCAGAGAGGTGGATTCTTGCTTGATCTGTTCAATGTAGAATAGGATATATTGTTCAAATGATCTGGTAGGGGTATATAGTTCCGAAAGTGGCAGAAGAGGAGTCACGGTAGGTGAAGGAGAGGGAGCAAAAAGAGAGGTGAGTGGTGAGGAGACCGGGGGGGGGGGGGGGGGGGGGGCTGCACAGAGAGGGGGGGCGCTACCTCAGCGGGCAGCAACACTGCCAGCTCCGGCAGAGCTGCTGCCTGCGTGGCAGCGCCACGAAGGGGGGGATCTCCTTCTAGGAGGCATGGAGGCAGGAGAGAGAGAGAGAGAGAGAGACAGAGAGAGAGAGAGAGAGAGAGAGAGAGAGAAATAAAGAAAGAAAGCTTTATTAATGTCTTTTCCATGCCAAAAGGCATATAAGACTAGTAAATGTACATGTCAAGTATGTGGTAACCATAGGAGCGTATGAAACGTCTCCAAAACAGTAACAAAAGTAGCAATCTAGAGCTAAAGCTATGAACTGAAATAGATGTGATACTATTAGAAACATGTGGGAGCATGTATACTGCTAACAATCATGAGTGAGATATGACGCTATCATCTAGTCATGTCCTACTGGTGCTGATGATATAGAAGGATGTAATACGGCCTGTGGCATGAAGGGCCACTGGTGGTCTCAGACGTCTGAGAGGATGAAGAGGTCTCCTCGTGATAGGTCGAGTAGCTCGTGCTGCAACATGGGTATGTGTGGGACGCTGTCTCTGGTCTCTGTGGGCAAGTAGGTCATCATCATCATCGTCACCGTCATCAAAACGTCCTCTCCTCCTGGAGAAGAAAGAAGTGATCTGAGGCTGAGAAACCTGACTCGGTTGGGCTGTCTGATACAAATCCTGTCGTAGTATAAACATCTCTCGTATCATGAGTGCCACGCATCGGGAATCCTCATAAGCTATTCGGGCACCTAGAGATAAAGTGCTCCTCTGACTCTACCTCCTCTAAAGAGCATAACTGGCAAATCCGCTCCTCTCTCGGGGTACCCTGGAATCTACCAGTCTCAATAGCCAACTGATGTGATGATACACGGAGCTGTCCCAATGTAAATCTGAGGCAATGTGATAGTCTCGAGTCCAAATAATGCGGTAAGAGGGTTTGAGGATTCCGGTGTGGCAAGAATAGGTTGGGCTCTAAGCTCATGCGTCAATGCGTCCATTTCTTTTTTCAGTTTATCATTCACCTCTATGAGCTCCGTCTTCAATCCCAAATTTTCAGCCTGCAGGTCCCCCATTTTCGCTTTGATCTTGCCGTTTTCTGCTTCCAAATAGCTTACCCGTTGTTGAAGTTCCCCCAGTTCCCATTTCAGCCAGCCTAGTTCATAGACAAAGAATCCTTACATAGGTTGGGAAAGAGTGTAATCGTGAGACAGATGAGCGAAAAAAGTTGCCGGAAATGGGGTGGAACTGCCTTGTGTTGTCTGTTGTCCTTCAGCATTGTCGTCTTGATGTGAGCTAAGAATCTATATTGGATTGACTTACTGAGGAATCAGCAGAGTAGGGTGGAGAGCGTGGGTTTGATACAGCTGTAATAGAGGCACCTTTCTTAGAAGCAAAGGTCTGTCCAAGTGCGATGGAGGCACTTTCCTCTAGTCCAGCTACGATGGATTTCTGTTGTCCAAATGCAATGAGAGAGAGAGAGAGAGAGAGAGAGAGAGAGAAAGAAGAAAGAAAGAAAGCTTTATTAATGTCTTTTCCAAGCCAAAAGGCATATAAGACCAAAAAGGAGTACATGTCAAGTATGTGAAAACCATGGGAGCGTATATAAACGTCTCCAAGAAAAAACTATGCATAACAGAAAAATGAGTAATGTAACTGTAAACTACAAACTGCCAACTGTCCATAAGTGGGAGCAAGAATAGCTGCCATGAGTAGAGTAGAGTAGTATCAGATACTGCTGCTGCTGAAAAAAGACGTAATACGAGCTGTATCAGGAGGCCGTCGCTGACGTCGTCTAGGAGGGTGAAAATTGTGTACTCTCGTAACAAGGCGAGAAGTGTGAACTGCTACATGACTATGAGTGATACACTGTCTCTGACATCGGTGAGGTGGTATGTCGTCGTCATCATCGTCGGACCGAGTCCGTCTAAGAAAGACGTAATCTGAGCCTGAGAGCTAGGATGTGGCTAGTGAGCTGTCTGGTACATATCCTGGCGCAGCAAGACCATCTCTCGTAGCATAAGTGCAACATAGCGAGAGTCCTCATATCCCATCAGTGCTCTAAGTGTAGTAGGCATGTCACGGAATAAACAATGATATCTCCCTCTAATCTCATAATATATGGGGCATCTGAAGATGAAATGCTCCTCGGACTCTATCTCATGTAGGGGACACAGCAGGCATAGTCTCTCCTCTCGTGGTGTACCCTGGAATCTGCCTGTCTCAATAGCCAACTAATGTGAGGAGACTCTGAACTGTCCCAAAGTGAAACAGAGACCGTGTGATAGTCCAGAAGACAAATAGCGAACTAAAACTGGAAGACCAGGGGCATCCTGCACTAGAAAGTGAGTCCGGTAGTAGTCAGGCTTAACCCCCAGCTGGGGACGCCAGGTACGGTCGAGATATGCTCTGTATAAAAAACGTCTAATGTACTGGTGTGTACCCAAAGGGAGATCAGTGATAGTGATACCAAATGCTTCCATGAGGAAGTGTGATGCCTGAGAGAACCATGATAGCCGATATCCCTGAGTCTGAAGGTGATGAGAGGACCTGAGTGCAATCTGCGTATATCTCTGCTCGGTATCAGGAAGTGCCTGAGCTCGCTGGATGTACGTGATAAGCTGAAAGGCAGCCTCAATCTGAATAGGGGGGGTGGCAAACTCCGCAAGGATGATCTCATGGGGAACCGAGGGCTTCGCTCGGATCATGCGAGCCAACATGGTGGTCTGTAAGCGTGAAATGTTGGACCAGTGTGAAGATGATAATCCTGTATACCATATCTCTGCGGCATACAAGGCTGAGGGGGTGACGATGGTGTCAAACAGTCTGCACTTACTCGGAGCATCTCGAATAGACTTACGGAAGCAGAATCTCTCCAGCTGGACTAGGGAAGAGTGGCCCTTCCCAAGTCTAGAAGTAGCCGCCTGTCTCATACTGAAGGTAGGACCAGAGAAGAGCAAGCCCAGGTAAGTGTATGAAGAAACCACCTCTAGGGACTGTCCATCGAAGGTAAGCTCCTGGCGCTGCATGAAGGCCCGAGAGGTATTGAAGACCATAACTTTGGTCTTCGAGAGGTTCACCCCTAAACCCCACTGAGTACAAAAAGTGTGTAAACAGTCCAACTGTCTCTATAATCCCTCTCTGGTACGAGAGACTAATACCACATCATCCGCATAGAGAAGGATGGCAATCAAAACATCTCCCAGCTGACAACCGTCCCCACCACACTGAGAGATGACCTGCTCTAGCTCGTCAATATATAATCCAAAGAGAACTGGTGAGAGAGAGCATCCCTGCTTAACCCCAAAGTACTCCAGATATGCTCAGAAATGCCACTACCATGACAAAAGCAACCCAAAACCCTCTCATAGAGAGCCATGACGGCTAGAATAATATCTGTAGAGAAACCTAGGTCTCGAAGTCTTTGGATAAATAAAGAGCGTGGAACAGAATCAAAGGCTTTCCTAAAGTCCACAAAACAACAGTAAACCTTTTCTTTCCTGTGTCTAGCTTCCTCAATGATGGTGCGGAGTGTGGAAATGTGATCTGTAGTGGAATAAAAAGCGCGAAACCCTGCCTGACCCAAAGCATGTAATCTCCTGGACTCTGCTTCTGAGCTAACTGCAGACTGGAGGATGACGCCATATACCTTCACGAGGACATGTCCAATCATAATAGTGCGGTAATTACCAAGTATCATGGGGTCACCGTTTTTATGGATAGGATGTATGATGTTGGTGCACCAAGAGGATGGGAAGCCCTCAACAACAGCATGGTTAAGGAGAGTGGATAATGTAGGGGCAAGGGTATCGGGGGCGTGAATCAGTAGCTCATACTCAAGGTCTTCAATGTCTCTGGTGCGGTGGGTTTTCAGCTTTTTGATTGCTGCCCGAACCAAGTCAAGGGTGAAGAAGGTGAAGTCTGAAGGTCTAGGAGAGATGGAGATGGGCGTATCAGTGGGTATAGTGTAAAGCTAGGTAGCATAGTCGTCTAGAAGAGGGGGAGGGGCACGAGGGATAAACTCACGCCAAAAGGCAATAGAGGAGAAGCTGTGAAGGAGGTTCACAAGACGGTTTCCTTCGGAGTCGTCATAGGCACGTTTTTTGCGACGGAGTGTGCGATTGTACAATTGTCGTGAAGAGTGGAGGAGATGGCGAGCGTGGAAACGAGCATGTGTGACAGAGTGGTGAAGGGATCAGCATTCCGCATCATACCACGGTGGGTGGAAAGGTAGTGATGATCGAGGATGGACTGGTTTGTGTTTATGAGGTTTAGAGGGGAAAGCCAAAGTAGCCGCAGAGTGGAGACAGGTGGTGAGGAAGGCGGCTTGTGACTCCAGTGATTCACTATGTGGAAAAGAGTGAAGTAAGGAGGTGAGGGATTCCTGGTAGAGTGGGATAGAGAGGGGATGGAAGGTGTATTTGGGTGCCCGGGGAAGGGTGGTGGACTGGTGTTGAAGTTGTGGTGGTGGGAGGTGGCCAGTAGCGAAGGATAGGAACGAATGATCAGAGAGGGTGGTATGGGAGATACGGAAGCTCTGAATGAGAGGAATGGATGACGGTGACCCCATGAAGTAATCAACCACACTATGACCACCACTGTGAGGGTGACACGTATAGCTGCCAGAGTTAGGCCAGTGAGGTAGGCCATTATAAATGGCTAACTCATGTGCCTCACCAAACTGCAACAGGTACTCACCATATGAAGTAATAGGTCCCGGTCTATCATCAAAGATCCTGGTGATCCCCAAGCTGTCACTATCCAGGGCATGAACTCGCAACTGATCTGTAGGATCATGGAACTCTGTCTGTCGTGAAGTTGTCCGGGCATTAAAATCCCCAGTGAGGAAAATATGCCCCTGCTCTGCAAATCTGATGATATCCACCGAAAGGTCCAAGTAAGGTGAGCCAACACCCTCAGCAAAGGAGGACGACTCTGGAGGAAAATAGCAGGCAGCAATGAAGACGTCCCTGTCCAAACCAATCGCCCGTCCTGTGATACGAAGCCAAATATACCGTGCATGCTCATCATGCCTGGCGAACTCAAACATCTGATGAAGGGACTCTCTGTAGAGACAAGCCACTCCTCCCCAACCACGGCCACTAGCTGATCTAGTCTCAGATCTGTATACTGAATCCCATCTGTATCCCGAGAAGGTGGGTAAACCGCGCACCTGGCTCTCATGAGTCTCCATTAAAAACACTAGGTCTCGTCCAGTGATAAAGTCAATCAGATCACCTGCTGTAGAGGATGAGTGGATGCCATCACAATTATGAATGGGGCCCCGGGATGCTCCCACCAATCCCGGGGGCCCCGAATTCCTAGCTCTCGGAACGGCTAGGGGTGCCAGCAACAAATCGTATCTGACCATCTCGATATATGACTCGTCTACCAGTCTCTCGAGCCGCCTGGAAGTAAGGCCTCTCTGCGGCTGTCTAGTGATGTAAAGCGGATGATCAATGTAGCTGCATCCCTGGTGGTCCTCCAAGCTGTATCTAGCCCATCTGTCACATGTCCTAGAGTGGTCTCGAGAAATGTCGTAGCTTCGTCCATGGCATCTTGTGTGTCCGGTATCCCACGAACCTTGATGTTATGAGCTTTTTGCTCCCTTGACCGCTCTTCCGAAATGGTGGCTGAGATAACTGAGGAAATGGGAGCGCTAGGTTTGGTGCCTTTCTTCAAGGCTGCTGCCCATGAATCTTTATGCTGTTCAATTTTGTGTTCGAGCTCCCGTATCATGGTGGTGTGCGTTTCCAAGGCTGCAACTTGCCTATCGTTGATCATGTGCTCCAATGAGGCGACTTTAGACTGCAACATGTTCTTTTCCTTTACTAAGGAGACCACTACTTCTTTCAACTGTGTACCCTTGCTTCAAGAGCTAGAAATCTGCTCTCATTTGGTCAGCTTCCCAAGAGGAAAAGAGTTCAACTGATTTGGAGGGAGTGTAGGGAATGGGTGCGGTGGGAGGAGCTGTGGATTGGTGTGAGGACGGTGCGGAAGAGGACGATGAAAGAGAAGCACCGTTCTTGGTAGCCGCAGCAAGGAGTACTGTTGAGGTGGCAGCAATGGCGTGGAGGGAGATGGGTGAGGTAGCGAGGGGGGGGGGGGGGGTGAGGTAGCGTGGAGGGAGATGGGTGAGATAGCGAGGGGGGGGAAGTGAGGTAGCAGCGAGGGAGGGGGTGGGTGAGGTAGCAACGAGGGGGGTGGGTGAGAGGGTGGGTGAGGTAGCAGCGAGGGAGGGGGTGGGTAATGTAGCAGCGAGAGGGATGGGGGATGTATCGAGGGGGGTGGGTGAGGGGAAGGGTGGGGTAGCGAGGGGGATGGGTGAGGTAGTGGGTAGTGTCGCAGCGAGGGAGGTGGTGGGTGAGGTAGCGAGGGGGGTGAGTGAGGTAGCGAGGGGAGGGAGTGAGGTAGAAGGGCGAGGGGGTAGGACCGTCCTACGGGCAGCACGGGGAGGGGCCATCGTTGGCCAATGAGAGGGCTGGTAGCGATGGTAGCAATGTCAGATTGCTGGAGAGAGGTCGGATCAGCGCTGGAGCAGCCATGTCAGATCGCTGGAGCAGCAGGCAGCCATCGCTGGAGGAGCGCTGGAACAGCAGGCAGCCATTGGGTGAGGAGCGCTCGCTGGAGAGAGAGAGAGAGAGAGAGAGAGAGAGAGAGAGAGAGAGAGAGCTTTATTAACGTCTTTTGATGCCAAATGGCATATAAGACCAAATAAATAACCTCAAGTGTGATAGATATTGAAGGGAGCACGTAAATGTCTCCATAAACAAACGACAACTACTAGCTAAAATAAATGGTCTATCAAGACCAGATAAAAACTCTAAAAACTCTAAAATGCTCATGGACGTGGAAGTCCGAAATATGGTACAATGGGGTGTCATATAATTGTACAATAACCATCCGAACTTCTGCTCATCTTTCTCTTCTTCGTTCAGTGTAGTATCTCTAATCATTTGCCTCAGCCCATCATGTCATATTTATAGGAGAGCTTGGGCTTAAGGTGACTGCTAACTGTCTTCATAACTTTTGTTACCTAAACTAAGAATTGCCCCAGTCGCCATACAAGCAGGATTCTTATCGTAGTAACTTTTACTTGTATTCTTCACAGGCCTTTTTTTATCTACGTGTGCTTGTTGTTTAAAAAGTTACTCTTTTTCTAAAACTGGTAATACTTTCTCATGTACTTTGGTTTGAGGTCTTATTTATCTTCATATATAGAGATGTTACCAACACGATTAGATGATGTAATTTTGGTGGTTGATTTCTACTTATTGACTTAAGCTTAAATAAACGTTTCTCTTTTTTGAATTCTCCTTCGATTTGGAAATGGTCTTAGTCATATATGACAGTACTCCTTATCATTTTTATTTTTGTTAAGAACATCAATCATTCTTAACTGGTAGGTATGCTAGTAACCTAGAACTTTATAGATTTCACTACTTAAATAGACCCAGCTAGCCCCAGATTCCTATATCGTCCAAGGCTGTAAGCTGTCTAAAAGACTTAGAAAATGTAGCCATTAAAACTCAAGCTGCAGATTCTTCTACTCATCACCATGGCAAGCAATCGATAATCACAATTTAGAAAGATAAGTGTTACAAACTTTAATTACTGCAAACCTCCAGGTGCCTGTTAACCACAAGAGACCGAACGATTCACGTTCCACCCCGCCATAGGACCTGATCCGGGTCCACTCACCGTACCCTAACCTGTGACAGTATCAAGCTGGATCTGACCTCCATCCTAGACGGCGTCCCATACCACCGCCTAGACTCTCAGCCATCTCCTGCCTCACGCTAGCAAACATCCTGGCCGTGCACACGCTCTCCATCCACCTCCTCCTAGGTAGATAGAATGGATGGCAAATGAGTCCTCCCCTTGTATACCTCCAAGGAGAGAGACTCCAAGCCATGTGCACACGTAGATCATGACACGTGGCAACCATGCAGGTTCACGAGTCACCGGTCAAGTCTACAGGCCCTGTCATCGTCCAATCTCAAGAGACTCCAAGACATGTGCACACCTAGATCATGACATGTGGCAACCATGCAGGTTCACGAGTCACTGGTCAGTCTACAGGCCCGGTCATCGTCCAATCTCAAGTTTGGGTTTGGGACCCAAGGGAGTTGGGTCCCTAACAATAAGAACATGCACAAACCTATGCAGAGTCTCTCAACTAAACAAAAGCCATAAAATTTTCTAGAATTTCCAATTCCCGAAAATTCCATAGAGAGAATACTAAAACTCTACTATTGCATAGTAAGGAATATTGACAATAAATTAAAGTGAGAATGCATAGTTATTGATGTCTGCTCATATCTAGTCTAGTCAATATAGGTCCTTCACATTTGAAGAGACCAAACTTTACTGATTACACTCCTTGAGGCATTGGGGATTATTTAGCTTTTAGTATCCATAATATTATTGATAGGAACATTTAATGATCATAAACAAGCACACCAATAATCACCATGTGGACTACATCGGACATAAACAAAGATATAGCATATAATGATACAATCACATCAATGCTGATGTGGCATAATTGTTCATTTACTAAAGCTACTATGAAGTAAAAATCCCTCCCAAAAGGATGTTCTACAAGTTTTTTTTACATTTAAAAATAGAGTTCAGTTAGCTGTGCCCATACAGATGGGAACACACCATGTCAATAAGACTAGAAATCAGTAACATGAAAAAAGTAAAGATTCACTACATAAGACGAGAATGTACAGTGTGCACTAGCATGATTAGGCCACAAGAGCACTGTACACTAGTGCATGATTAGGCCACAAGAGCACTGTACACACACACACACCTGAAGCTGATGATTGGAGCAGCAGGTCTATCATCTGGAGTTGGAAACTCAAACTTGTAGCTGGAACACATCACCCGTGTTAAATGAGTTGTTCTTTCTGAGCTAACGATCACAATGCTAACAATGCTAACTTGAAAAAAAGACTGAATCACGAAACAAAAAAGAGGGTATGCAACGCTTATTGTCAACGGACTTGTGACTAGTAATTTTACAAGAGTGAATTCGATGGTTAAGTGACTTACTCTGGATCATTGATCACGGCATCCACCTGACTAATCCTCTCCAGTGCCTGTAATTGACATCCAACCCTGAGCTTAAATGAGGACAAAGACCTTAAAGCTTATGTTTTCTGTGTTACTGCCCAAAAATGGTCACCTGTATAACATTAACCAGAATATGAAACAGCATTCTAATCCTCCAAAGAGGAAACTAACAACAGGATTTCATTTCACAAGTTTAACAAAATCCTATTTTTGAAATAGCTACTGATAACTGCTAAGCTAATTTTAATGTAGTCCAAGGAAACTTTCATTTTTCAGAGGTTGATAGGCTGGCATAGATAATGGACTAAACTAGTGACAAGCACAGAAAAGGTGACGAGTCAAGAAACCACAGATTAAAATGATGTTTCTCTTCCACCTTATTTAGAACTTTGTGTGTTTAATGTGCCCAAAAACAAAGTCATACATCAGGACACACGGATTGCATTCTCAGCCACATATACTGAGCACAATGCTGCACTGATGAACCTTTCAGTTCACCTTAGGAGAAACGTTTTCTCAAACCTGCACTAGTCATACTGCACGCTTCTATTTGATTTATCTTATGTAGCTACCACCAACAAAAACGCACATTTTATAGGAATTGATCTGTTTACACGTGCCCTTCCTATATAAGCCCAAAATCAGATCTCCGAAGAACTATTAGGAGCGAATTGATACTCCTAGTACCACCACCAAAAACTTAATTTGGACATATAATTGTTCAAGCCTACCAAAAGCAATTGCTCCTCAGTGCAAAACGGCTAACAATTTTCCTACATTAAAGTACATGCTGGGTGGCTGAGCACTCTCCAACTGATCTAGGACTTTAAGTTTTACCCAAATATACATAGTAGACTTCGGGTTTGGTAACGAGGGCGTGCTTCTTTGTTTACCTTTAACAGTAAAGAAGACTCATAAAAACTCCTTTGCCTTCTGAAGAATCTAATGGAAGCCTTGAAGCAGGAATGTAAGTTTGGTGATAAGGGTATATTTCTTATTTAACTTCAATGGTCAGGAAGTTTCGTATGAATTATTGTGCCTTCAAATTCTTGAGATTGACAATATCCTCTTTTACAAGCCAATGGACACTTTGAAATTGCAATAAGAGTAAACACCTACTCAACCAAAACAGTTTTCTCCAGATCTTTCAGCTTTCGTGATGCCAAAACAGTAAGCACATGTGCTGAAGTACAAAAAATAAACAAAATATTCCTAAAAACAGAACAGGAAATGTCAATATGGGAAAACAGAGCAGTCGAAAATCATATTTGCGATGCAATTGTTGCTAAATGACTTGCAAAAGCAAAAAGCATACACATACATTCTCATCTAGCTGAGAGGTTCGTGATGTCCACATACCTTAATTCTAGACTGCACCAGTGATGCCCTTTTGGCATTATATCGAAATTTGTCAATGAATGCCTGAAATTCCCAATTAGATTGTCATTACCAGCGATACTTTGATGCTCACCCTTGATGAAATAACTAGCAAAATATGAAAAGAATTTGCTCAAATGCCTCATCAAAAATATGTTACATACTAGAAGAGTGTGCGATTTAGAAGGCTTGCCATAAAAAGGTTTGATATGATTGATTCAGTTAAACCTACAATTTATTGTTAACGGTTTTAATAGCATATAACCAAAAACAGATTCAAATCTATGCTATCAAAAAGGGCAACCACCTTAGCAAGAATGGTTCACATTAAGTTACTGTATTGAATTTATCAGAAATAACAAGTTAAGGTTAATGCTAGTCTGACAGCTGTGATCAGAGTTCACAGTGGCACATCTTGATAATAATGCCAAGAAGGTAATTTTGGACACAGAATTACTACAAGCAAATTGACTACAATGACTTATGTGGCCCAGGAATGCACGAGAAGTGTAATCAGCAACAAACTAAGGAATCACAATCTCCAGAATGCTGAGAAATAAACAGTGTCACATAAAGACAAGGCATCACAGCTTATGGATAGGATAAGTGCAAATTCTTCATTTTACGTCCATTCAGGCTAACTTGGATGACAACTATATAACTATTGCACCAAGTAGGACACCTTGCATTAGGGCCTTGAGAAACTTACCATCACAATCATGCTAGCTAAATGCAATAAGCGTAGGATTTAAAAAATGGACCAAATAAATACCTAAACAACAGTCAATTTGAAGTTATTATGTCCTGCTCTAGACATTGTTTCTTCGAGTATTATAACTCAGAAATGACTTTCCAATCCTGATCATTCTTAGCTGCATAACTATCATTTTTGTCATCTCCGTATACGATTTCCACCAAATTCTGGTGCTGCTGGCTTTGCTTCCTGGTACTATTGTCTACAGAATGAAGCAAGCCATCAGAAGATGCAACTTTGTTATGAATCTTGTTGTGAGGTGCCATCGGATATCAAGTGTGCATTTAGAGTTTTACTCACATCAGATGATAAAATAAGTGAAAGCATGAAACCATGATTTCAAAGGATAGAAAATGGACCGACATAGAAGGTGAAAAAGTCATACAAGAATGCTATAAGCTTCAACCGGTCCAACAATAAGGTCCTTTCAACCTCTCACAGCCAAAGCAAATATAATGTACAACAAGTAAGGTAACAGTGTGCTTTAAAGAGAAATTTCAGTCCAAAACCTGTATATGAGCTCGTTTATGTTCATTGGACTCATGTGCTTTCTGTTGATTGCGCAGACGTTCATCTCTTGTCCGCTCAAATGTATCATAATCTCCTTTGTAAGTAGTCAATTTTTGACCATGCAAATGCAGAATGTCAGTCACAACCTGCAAACCCAGTTTGATGCATGCACGGCAGCTTAAATACGGAGAAAATGCCTCAAGGAAAAAACCTAACGTTTAATAAACCAAGAATTGATGTAGCACACAAAACTGCCTTCATTAAGTCATTTACACAGTGACTTACAGTGTTAAGAAACTCTCTTGCATGTGAAACCACAATCAGTGTCTTGGGCCATTTCAGCATATAAGACTCCAGCCATAAAACTGCATGCAAATCCAAATGATTCTGCAAACAAAAGCAGCAATTCAATGAGTTGCATGGGGAGCAAAGGACTACACATACTCAAAAAGTTGTTCCTCTCTTTAGTAGTAGGTACACATTCATTCTTCCAATATATCAAAACCCCGTATACAAATCAAGCATTTACAGCATGTATAACACCCCAAATAGTTTGCCGCCTTTTCAGAATCAGAATAATCAACTTCAGGTGGTTCAGAATCAAGGGTCACCTGGAAAGAAAAGTCAATTTCAGTCATTTAGAATGAGAGAGAATGTGATTTTGGATCTTTTAGAACCGATATTTCAGTTCTCTAAACCATGAATCCAATTTGAATCAGATAAACCCTTTCAAATCAGAGCTGTGGTTAGAATCTCAATAATTCAGAGAATCAGATAATTATGCCACCCCATGCTTTCGAGAACATTCAAAAACCTTGTTGATTAACTCCTGAGACACCATTCTTTTTTTTATCAAATTTCTGTATAAAAATTGGCATCCTGGTTCTTACCGTTGGCTCATCAAGCAATAACAAGTCTGGTTCGATGAACAGAGCACGGGCCAGTGCCACTCGCATGCGCCAACCTCCAGAAAACGTTTTGGTAGCTCGACGCTGCATCTCTGTCGTGAAACTTAGCCCCTACAAAATAAAAGGGGCAAACTGCTACAGCACAGCCTCATGGACAACAATACCTATCTTACCACATCTAACAACAAAGCAAGCTCAAAGAATTCATCTTCCTTAAATCAAAAGCACAAAATGCTTATAACTTATAATCATGATACATCATATTCAAAATGTGCTTCAATATAATATGATCAGTGGCTTTCAGAAGAAACTACAAAATGATGCCCTGCATGAGCTCTAAGCATCAAGGTTATCAGAACAGAATCCTTGCTTTAAAAAAAACCCAATCCCACAAATGTCTAAATCCTTCTAGAACAACATGTTCATTTATGAATTTGGAGGGAATTTCAGATATTAGCAACGAAACTGTAAAGTGAAAAGATAGTTTATCAGTGAGAGAGGAAGAAAGGCATTGTCGCATATAGATTTGTGCTTTCTAAAACAGAAGCTTATTGTGACCCAAAGAAATCAATGATCTTATTAATATCATAGCTCCTTCAGAAAGTTGGAGTTTTTGAATGGCTTCAAAGAAGGCATCTCAATTTGGTGAAGTTATAATGATAGTTTGTGAAAAGGCCTCCTACTTGCAACCATGGAGAATTCATAGTCCCCAGTCCTAGGAATATACCATGCTTCCCAATAACTTTTCCCATATTCTGATAAGAATTAGCCCAAGCATTTCCAGAACTAGTCTTAGTAAAATTAAGTAATGAAGAACAAACTCCACCATAGATGTGACTTAACAAGAATGCTGGGAGAATGCATTCAAAGGCATCCTTGACATAAGCTGCTCCAGGAACGATCTAGTATGCCAAATTGCTCAGTGTATATCCCAAAGTTGACCCATGTGCATTCATACTGTATTCTCAGTCAGATAAGCAGTATGGTATGCATGGCTTACTCAAAATAATTCCTGCGAAATATTACCTTCAATTATTGCTTCACCTGCAAAAGCAGTTGTCTAAAATATTATAATTAAAAACGCCGTGATAGCTCCTTCAATTGTCATGAGAGCATATGGTTGAACACTTCTTAGGCTGATACAGAAACTAGAATTTTAATGCGGTGCAGATGGCTAGCCTGGTAATTAGTCATTCATAAGCAGGTAGAAGTTGATGTGATATACATGAATCGGTTTTCTGAAGGTTTTCCACATGCTACAATGAGGATCAGCCCAAAGACTATGACACCATTCCTCAAGTCTCTGATTCTTGCTATTGGGTAGTTCAAATCATCATACAAGAGAGATTTTTTTTCCAGAATTCCTTTCTTAGCACCATGAAATCATTGTCGTATTCCATGTCACAATACTACAAACATTACCGCGTTTCTGTGACTATAGTCACACTTTTATGGGTAATCTAAAACCTCCTGCCTTTCAGATCAACAGCATGAAACAGCAACATACTTGCATACATACATTAGGATGTACCAGCAATTAGCATAGATTGGAATAATCCACCTTAACATTTGCTAAACCTCTAATAAAATGTGAAGGACATTCATTTATTTGCATCTAGTGCAAGTCGTGACCAGTACAAATTAATAATGCATTATGCTACTTTGTTTTATGATTCCTATCTTCTATTTAGAAAGACCCATGTTGGCTTTCAATTCAGAATAGCTGTTACAGTTTCAATGCACAATAGGCAACTAGGACAGCTAGTTAATCCTGGCAGTGAATGTTACTTGTGGAACTAATTGGGCAGGCACCAAATAACCCTCCAGTATTTGATAATTAACCTATTGAATATTGTTAAGCAAAATCCAATTGTTGATGGCCCAAAGTTTTCATAAAGATCACAGAAAAGCTGCATAACAACTAGAATTCACAAAACATGAAAAGTGTTCTTTTAGAATTTTGAACTAACCATGGGAAATAAAAACTTACCGCCAGGATAGATGCAGCACGAGACTCTGAAGAGTAGGCATCAATCTGCTCGAGCCTTTTATAAATCTGAGCGAGCCGTTCTGCAACTTCATCTTTATCACTAAGCCCCGAGCTTCCATTTACAGTTTTCAACGGTGTCACTATCCCACCCGGAGCTTTAATGCTCTGTTGCTCAGACGTATCTTGCCTCCCTTCAAAGGCTTGTATGGATGATAAATTTCCATAATCCTTCTGTAACAGGCCAATTGACTTGTGAAATGAATCTTATCCACAAGCCAGTAGCTACCAAGTACCATATCAACCTCACATGGATAGATACATAGTCTCCACATTATACAGTGATACATAATTGTATTAAAGTTCATGTATAAAATGCTTAGAAATAGAGAAATACAAGAGTTGAAAGCAACATGAAAGCAGCAAGCAGCATAATGAGGAGTACAACCAAAAACCTCAATGATAAATGAAAAATTTAGAATCCCAAAAGTACAACTTTGCAGACAATAAATTATCTGCAATGACTTCCAAATAAACTATTGAAAGATACATATCAAATAAAGCATCAAGAGAATCCAAAATCAAACACACCCGCCTCTTTATAGAAGATGTCTTTCCTACAGAAGCTGAGTGAAGGCCAATTCAAAATACTGTATACTTAAAGTTATCAGATATCCTTGGATCTGGCAGTGTTTGGCCCCTTTTCTTTTCCGCTGAAAATGATTTCCAAGAGAATGTGTAAGAGAAACTCAGAACAAGACAAGGAGTTGCAGATTGAAATGGGATGAGTGATAACCAGAATCTTATCACAAAAACTCAATATATAGCGTGTAAAACTGTGCATCAATATTTATGCATTCCACCTGCCCCGCATAACCAAAGGACACTGGCACCTCAGTCATCACTGATAAATCAATAAGGACTAATCCATCGAGTCTTGACTAAGGCAGTTGCAGACATGTGGAAGAGCAAACCAAAGAGGTTGCAGCAAAACAAGAAGATTTTGTAGTCAAAATTGATTGCTGACAGCTTTGATGATGTTTCTGCTATTTGATTGCTCCAGAGTAGCTTTTTGTTGCACTTTAAGCAACATTGAAGCAAACTAGTTAATTGGTTCCAATGAAAAGCCATGTAATAGTTTCTACGAAAAGCCATCTCCTGTTGTTCAATTCCTCCACTTGAAGAATCATATCATCTTTCATGATGGCAGTATTTTATCTTTTAGAATGGCAAGCGTTGAACTTCTTACTACTGCAGCAATGAATGTGGATTGGTCACTTGGTTAGTTTCTTCCATTTCTTGGTGAATACATGGATAGGACCTCAATCTTGATCACTACTTTTAAACACTGTCAATGACACTAGCAGCATAATGATCACTAGATTATTGATGAAAAATCTGTCCTTAATTGACTGCAGAAAAATTCAAGTTGTTAGATCAGAACTCTAGAGAGATTGCGGTATTTATGCATGACATATCTAAAAATCTGTGGAAACTCAAACTGTAAACATAATAATAGAACACTCATGTCTTAGTGAACACAACACCAACCTAACTACATTCAAGTGCCAACAAAAAATAAGAGTGGATTAAGTAAACACACAATGATTTTCAATCGATTTGATGCTCGCAATACTTACTCAAATTGTAGATAATACTGTTAGAAAATTTTGGATGGCCTATTGTAGTTTAACAATGGCCATGCAAATTGAGTTCTCACTAAACAAATGGAATATGATAAACATGAGCCTTCAAGTACTTCCTGGACTCAATTCTTTCAGCATTGCATGACATTCCAATTCTAGATGCTTGTAGTTTCTTTCCCTTCATCACTCAACGAGCTAGATGTAGTGCTTTTATTTGTTGGATTGACTCTACTCAACGGAGAAAATAGGAGTCCTTTTCTTGACAAAGCGCATGAGATAACAAGGTGATAAACTTTCCAGGAAAAACAAGTTGCGCTTTGGTAGGGAAGGCAATGGATGCAGCAGTATGAAGTGAGAATGACAGGTAGGTAGCCCAAATGTCCAATGTACCATATTAACGCGAACAGAGTGAATCTTGGTAAAAAGGAGTGCAGGACAAACTGAAGGCATTCAGTGGCATACGATCAATGTGGGGAGAAACGTATGGATGAATACGTCATGTGATCATGCCACATTATCAGTATTATCAAATTTTTGACAAAAACAAAGTTTTTATAGACAATTAGAACTTCAAATGCCCCAAAAACGCTCCAGAGCTTGACCAAAGATGGTCTAAAAACTTTAAAAACCTTTAAAATGAACCAAAAACTCAAAAGTTTTGCTTTCCATGCCATTCACTTATCCAGCGCCTGAAAAATCTTGGCTTCTCCACAGGTACCGTCCCCACAGTCATGATATCAGGTATTTGGATACTTCAAGACAAACAAGGGTCTTTCACAATTGATCACACTACTCGGGAGGTGAAGCGGGATTGTTCCCTCTCACCTACAGTTTTTTGGACTACAAATTGATGAGCTGGAGAGAGTCATCGCATAGGATGCTGACCAGGGTTGTCAACTCAATGTTAGTAAATGCAAACAATGTAGTATTGTTATCCAAATAGGTGTGGGGCTACAGAAACATTAGGATAGGCTTCATTCCTTCAGTTCGCGGTGAGGTATACTAACTACTATCAAGAAGAAAAAGGTTATGGTCTCAAAACCTCCAAGGCCTTCATGCAACTACAAATATTCACTTCAAATGGACAACCCCTAGAGGTGGTATCTTCTTATACATATTTGGGGGTACTCTTCTCTTGGAGATGACCAAGACTGGACAGCCGTATGGTGCTGCTCCACTTTGTTTTCGAGTTGTTCGATCTTATTTGAAGTAGCTGCTTGGGAGGATGCTGCACATTTGATGGTCATAATTTCCGGTCTGAGTTCCTCAATTGATGCATCTATCTGTTGAAGGTGTGATTGCACGGATAAAATCATTCTCGATGGGAGTCCATCTCTTTTCGGTGGTTGGCAAGAAGCTGGAATAGCCTTACACTATTTGCACTTAGTGCAAAGACCATTGAAGAGAGTGATGGAGGCATCGAATCGTGATCATGACAGGGGTGGAGGTAAGAGAAAAATCCACAGGCATCCCTGTTGACTGCGCTGGCAGCAACAGCTGCTCAGGCAGCGATACTGTCTGCTCAGCAGTTTGTGCAGGCAGAGGTGATTGGGGAGGGAGCCGAAGGCCCCCCTTGATGTTGCCTTTCTTGGCCATTCAGACATATGCAACTTATGGAAATCTGAGAGTGGAGGCAGCAGGATCAGGGCGCAAGAAAGGGCGCCATAACTGGAACTGGCGCAGGGATCAGTGCGTGGAGGCTAGTAAGGCTCAGAGCTGCAGTCAGATTCAGGTGCAGGGCGGAGCCATCAGCGGGCTATGGAACAGACAACGAGGGAGCTGCAACTGCAAATTTGTTCCTTCATAGAGCATGGATGCTAGACAGAGAAAAGAACTTTGGGTAAAACTTTCTGTTCATGATTTATGGGTAAAACTTTGGTAATTCAAAATAAATAAGAAAGCCATGTAATAATTCTTAGTGCGGGATGCTCATCGATGATGTGTTTTTAGGTGGACTGACAGGAAAAGGGGGGAACATATGGGGTGGGCGGAGTGCGGGTGTGCTCCCTAATGGTCAAGAGCAAGTTGTTTAGGCAAGAGGCCGATGGTTTAAGTGCTCGGAGGAGATGGGTGGGTGGGTTTTGCCATGTGACAAAAAAGGGCGAGGAAGTGCTAAAAAAAACAAATGCTCTCGCCCTTAAAAATCTTAGTTTTTTTTTTTTGGGAGGGGGGGGAGGGGGGGTTTCTTTCTTGATGGGGACTTTTTTTTCTCTTTTTTAAAAAAGAAAACTTATTTTATGGGGAGCCAAAAAGCCCCTTCACTTTTTTTGTTTTATGGGGAGTGAGGGTTCACATTTTTAAGGGGGTTTACGTTCATATTTTTTTTATCACACACACACATTTTAACCTTCATAATTTTTTTTTAAGGGCATGGAGAATTTTTTTGGGGCCCACCCCTCAATGCACACAATGTGCAAATGTATGAGGATATGCACTTTCCCCATACATGCATCCATCTCCCCATCATTTTTAGTTAAGAAAGTGTGTATGCATGGGTGAGGAGAGGAAGATACATGGGTGCATCCATACACATGCGCAAAACTGTACATAAGTTTAAAAATATATATAGATATATATCATAGAATCAGGTGGTACCGCCATTATGGTACCGCCCTCAGACCAATACCAGGGCGACACCAATAAATAATAATTTTTATTATTATTTTTTTTAATTTTCTAATAAAAACCCCTTTTATTGATGTAAATTAGGGTAAAAAAATCGGAAAAAAAAAAAGGTTTAGGGTTTAGAAAAATGGGGGGACTGTACAGGGGGCACTGTGGGGGAGCAGACCTTTGGGTCAATGGGAGTGCAGCATGTGGGGGAGCAACAAATCCGGACAGGTACACCATCACATGGGCACTGTGGGGGAGCAGACCACGGACCCAATTGGAGTGCAGCACGTGGGGGAGCAACAGATGGGGGCAGGTACAGTAGCACATGGGCATTGTGGGGGAGCAGGCCATGGGGCCAATGGGAGTAAATCAAACTGGCCACGGCCTGTGTGGCCTCTCTGTCCATGTGCGGCAAATGCATGCCGCGAATGCTCTGCTACCTAAGAACTCTCCTAGCTGGGCGATGGGTAGCGGACCTCCAGCACGGTGCACCAACCGGATGATGACGCGACAGGTTGGGCACTAGTGGATGCATCGGCTGTAGACGTGGAATGGGGAGAGTGGGATGCACTGGCAGGGATGGGTGCAGCAGCATAAGTGGGGTGCACTGTTGAGAAAGTCACAAACTGGGGGAGTGCGAGCAACAGTAGGTGGTGGTGGAACCGCAGTGGCAACTAGCGGACGCGATGGGACGAGATCCCCCGGAATGGGTGCAGATGGGGGTGCGTGTGGCAGAACTATCTGAGGGGGATGAGAGACAAAGGGACTGGACGAGGATGCACTCCCTCTCCTCGTGCGTGCCAGCCAAGCAGGCAGCAACTCGGGGTCAACCACGTAAGGAGCGGTGCAAAACCGGAGAACACCCTCCAAAATGGTGTTCTCCCCCGCCACAAGACGTGGCCCGTAGGTGTCCAGAAGTCGCTGCCTAACGGGGACGGACATGCTGCCACAGGGGGCAGCATTCAGTGTGCCACCATTTTTGGCGCGTGCGCGCTGATAATCTAGCATGATATTTGTTGCACGCCATAAAAGAATTTAGTATTTCTAAATGAAACAGCCTCACCTACATCTTGAGAACTACTTGTAACGAAAGATTTCCGCATATCTAGATGATTTTTTGAGATCCAGATAATTTCCTAATAGGAATCACAGGGTAATTCTATAAAGTTTCTAGCATCAAATTTGAAAAATATTGCCACGCTAGTCATTTAAAAGTTGCTGCAGAAGAGCAAGTACTTCCACACTTTGTTCCACTGATGAAGAAAGCCTCAAGCCCACAAAAGACGAATAGATGATAAAATTATTTTTAAAGCATCGCAAGCTACAGGACAAAATATGCAGTTGTTAACTGCAACTGACAAGCTGCAAACAATTTATTTGACGATAACTAGTGCATCACACCTTATGAGCTACCAGTCGAGCTTCCTCCTCCAACAGCTTAGTTCGCTCAATATCTGAACTTAACACGCATTCAAGGACTGTAGTATCATCACCAACAACTTCCTGCTCAACATGTAAAATTTGACAATTCTTGGGAATGCCATCAATTGCATGCATAGACATATGCTTTAGGAACGTGGTCTTGCCAGTTCCATTTCTTCCAACAAGTCCTGAAACCCAAAAAGGGAAACAATTTAAAGGTTTAAGCAAGCGCGCCATGAATAACTTGATTGAGTAACAAGCAACTTTCTAAAAATCTTATTCTCAAATGACATGAGATTTCAAGGCACTGAACCAAACTCATCCAGTTACATATGAAACACAATCTCTTCCAATTTGTTTCTTGACTTTTGTCGACTGGAAGACTCCTCTAAAATCGATTCACTGAACCAAACTCATCCAGTTACATATGAAACACAATCTCTTCCAATTTGGTTCTTTGTCCACTAGAAGACTCCTCTAAAATCAATTCTTTGCTTCACTGAGTGTACCAATCATTATTATATGTGTAGGACTGTGAGTTAGGAAAGCACATAACTGGAACATATTCAGCCAGGCTACATCACTACAAAATCATTGCATGTGCTAACCATATCGCCGTCCGTAAGCGAGAGTAACTGATCCATCACTTATGAGCTCCCGACCACCCATAGAAATACTGAAATTCTCTAGCCGAATATCCTTTGGAACACCACCTTCTCCAACATTGCTATGATCGACAAACAGTGCAGGCAGCCCTGCCACAGATGCTTCTGCAGCTGCAAGATGAGATTGATATTCTGCCTGTTTGGCATAAACAAACCAAGAACCACAAAATTATCTGTAAAAGTTTCAAACAGCCAACAAAACATCTAGGTTCAACTCTTGAACATCAATAGAAAGAGTAAAGAAAGGGTTAACTTGTCGTTGACGTTCTTCTTTCCTTCTCCGACGATCCATTTTTGCTTGATCACGCTCAGATATTTCAGGAGCTGTCTGTGTGTCTTGTGTAACGCTAGCTGGTTCAGTCTCCTGTAACCCATCTGACATCCGTACAGGAGCAGCAAGACTGCGAAATCCTTCTTTGTATGCACCTCGCCCAGATCCAAATTTTTTTGCAAGCTTTTTACAAACCTGAACAACAATCCTCCAAATTCATGATGCATGTATTTATCCATACATGAAATACTGACCGTAAGAACTCACTTCTCAAAGCCAAAAAAACTCAATTCTACATCAAATAAAAATGATTTGATATTTGTGGTCAGAGGGTAAAAGTTAATGTCTGCTGCGGAGATTAAACTAAAAGGTTAAGGGTAACTAGTTTAGCAATCTTTCTAAACGTATCATAAACAAACAAATAATTGCAGGCACTATTAAATATTTGAAAACAATGAGCAGACATGAAGAGGTTTAAACTTAACACTTCAAGTAGCATGACTTCCTACTTCTGCTACATAGTGCTAGCATCACCCTGGTGTTTACAGAGTGTAGATTAGCATGGCATATTTATGGAGTGAGTCAAGACAAAATTATCAGTCTTTCCTGTACAAACAGTAGCATTTCTGCTTCGCTACTAACCTTTCAATGAGCTGTAAAAAACCTGTCAAATGCCTAGACTGTGTGTCAAATACCATGTCAGTGAACACCTATGCATACCAGAATCATATGAGTCACAGGAGCAAGCAAGATATGATGACTCACGGAGTCACAAGACAATGCCAACACCATGGGACACATGGACACACCAACGAAGAAGGTGCCAGGGTGGTTTTGGTGAACAATCAAGGAGGAGCAAATCCTGGAGCAGGATGAATATAGTGACCAAGGAGCAAAATCTCAAAGATCAAAACATCAAAAGAGAGAAATTTGCACTTCTGACTACTATTCAAAATTCACACGAACCACATTCATTTCATACAGCAGTGGAGGAGGAAGTATGGCACATTGTCACGTAGAGGAGTATGACTTCATTATGCAGAATGACACACAACTATAGAGAAAAAGTAGACCAAAAAAACAAAAGCAAAAGTAAAAAATGGAAAGCAAAGTAAAAAATGTAATCATGAAGGCGGCAAAAATAGAAAAATTAAATAAATAGGCCAAAAATAGCAAGAGGGTGGGCGGACGGCTAGTGGAAGATGCAAGTGCGGTAAGAGGGGGCAGAAGATTGTGGGACGGGCAAACATGCAATAGGAACAGCAAAAAGGGAAGCTGGGAGGGGCAAACATGATGGAGGAAGGTGAGGCAAACAATGATGGAGAAACAATGAAAAAAGATGAACTGGGGCAGCAACAAAGCCTTGAAAAGGGCTATAATACCAAGCTATAAATACATATGGCATCACATAAAGCACAAAAAGTATTGACAGACAATGAACAATCTTCTTCAAACATTACAAAATATCACCAGATACAATCAGATACAAAGCCCTAAAAACAATGTAATTGAGTTCTCCCACGAAGAGCCCAGGCGTCTCAGTAAGCAAAAGCTAAACAATAAGTGTCTCTAGCTTCTATTATAGTATTCTAGGAGATAGTAAAAGAATCTTTCGACAAACTCTCATGCATAATTTGAAAAGTAGGTGAGTCACCACTTTTGGAGGGGAATAGTTTGCCAATTAGCTTGGTGCCCTAATACTCAAAATAATGGGCCCGGGCACTTTATGTCCTTGACATGTTTTCATTTGTATCACTTCTGCATAGTCTTCTTCCTTTAATCTACATTCAAGTGTAGCACTTTCTCATAGGCCATAAACAAAACTTGAATTAGTAGAGCATATATTCAAGTCATAAATTAGTTCAAATGGTCCACATGGGAATAATTTCTTTCAAAGTGTCCACTTCGTGCTTGTCTACTAGGGACCTTTCAAGACTTGTCCACTAGAGACCTCTCAAATGCCCACTTGGTAGTTCTCACTAGGGACCTAACACGTATACTTTAGGAGCTCTCTTATAGGGACCTTTCATATGTCCACTTGGGAGCTTGCCTAGATGTCTTGTCTACCAAGGACCTTTTAAAAAACTTTGTTAGGATCTTTTATGATAGCTTTCAATTCGCTCAACACAACTTGAACAATGACTAGTAGAAATAAACTTGATATTTGAAAATGCTTGTGTAAGGCAAAATTGAAAATACCTTTAGCATATCCTTGCAAAGCTAAGTCTTTCATGGATAACAACTAGCGACATTCTCTTAGAATGGAGACACAAAGTACCAAATACCTTTTCAACAGCTATACGAGAAGCTAACTTATGCATTTTACTATCCGCACAATACATGAAGCCACATATAGCATAAAATCAACTAACAGTTAGAAAATTGATCTTCCTCTCTACAATGTTGCTCCTTTCAACAAAGATGTGGTAAGGAGGGTGTCGGTTAATTTTAATGTGTTCATACCAAAGTGCAAACGTTTGTCTGGATGAAAATAGAATCTCACGATAAGTGGGTAACCCCCCTTGTGAGTCAAAGCATTTGGGTGATTTGTATTGGGCTCGAGTGGTAGGTCAACAGTGAATGAGAGCTATGAAGGCATGAGTACACTAAAGTACGCCTGTGCTATATTTAACTTTCAAGATAATAGTCGGACCTTCATGGTGGACAGTTTATTCATGTACATGCCCAAGGCCTCATTCTGTTATCGGCACACAAGCTTAAACTGTCAAGTACTTCATTCATATTGTTCGTATGTGTTTCAATATCAAATGCATAATTGCCAGGATCGGCACGGTGTTGCTATATCCGGTTCTTGCAGATTGCACTCTCAGAATTTATCCCAATCCTTTAAGATGAAGAATATCGATGATCCAGTCAGGCAATGATGGTAATCTAATCTACTACTGACCTGACTAATTTAATATGTAAGAGGGAGAAAAAATAGAATTTCACTTGCAGGACCAATTAAATACTTCAGAGAACATGCTTAGAATCAGCTCAAAAGCCTATTATCACAACTTTCTGAATAAAAACCCTAATTCTCAAACCCTTTCAACTGTTGTACAGCAGAATCAACACAAAATGAATTAAAAACTTACAAGTCGGGCATCCGATTCACTTGGAACGCACTTGGCATCTACCAACAATGGGCCCACGGCTTCAAACGCAACTTCACCCTCCCATCCAAAATCAAACGTCTCATCTTCAAAGATGTTGATTATGTAATCGATGATGATGGAATCCACATCCAGAGCTCGCTGCCCCAGAGCTTCATACACGCCTGCCGCCACAGGACGTTGCGCAACCGCTGTAGCTATCGCTGGCGACATATCTCCAGCCCTTCTTCCCTTGTGTCTCTCAAAAGGCGCAGGAAGCAAAGGGAAGCTTTTCCCTTTTATTTCAGCTTGAATGCAGAAAGAAAGACAAAGAAAGACACCCCAAAAGGAAACCCTAATTTGGAGAGGCTGGTAATGAATGAGGGCGTTTTCAAATGTTGTGTGGGTATTCAATTCTTTTTTATATCCTGCTTTTACCAATAAGGGTATTGTATCCTAGACCTTTGGTTATCAAAAAAAATTTGGTTATCAAAAAATTTACTACCCACTAAGATTGATAATTAGCATATCTCTGGGTATTACATATCCACCAGAGATTGATAGACGATGGGTAGTTTGTTTCCTGATTTGTTGTTAATATTATGTGGCTATAAAAAGTTATCAATCTACACCTGAGTGACAATGGGACCATATGCAAGGGTATTTCAATGACCTGGTAGCAAAAGAATATGCATGATTTACTATTGAAGCACAATATGGCCAAATGCAAACTAGCCAAATCTCCAATGGATCTAGGTTCGAAATTTTCGAATGATCAATGTCCACAATTTGTTAAGAAAGTGGAGCAAATGCAACTATATCCTTATCATTTGATTATGAGTTCTCTCATGTATGTCATGATATGTACCAAACCTCACTTTGCTTATTCAATTGATACATTGAGCCAATACATTTCGAATCCATGTTCCATTCATTAAAAAACTCTATTAAGAGTTCTCAGATTGCATCTATTATGGGGGTAATTCGATATTTGAATATCGAATTTAATGTTCTTCAAGCTTTCACAGATGCATATTGGGCTAGAGATGTTGACAAATACCTCCACCAACTACCACTTCACACATAAACCTAGTCATTGCATCTTACTATTGTCATTGAGTTTCTACCACTTTACAACACATTCAAGCACTTGCAATACTTCGACATGTTGTGGCTGCAGGAATAGTTATTTCACAGCTTCCGGCACTACGTAAATGTGCAACAATCTTAGCTAGCGACTTGCATCAAGCAGTAGACTTTGAGTAGCTACTATGTTGGGTTTTTGCTTAGCTATAGTTGCTTAACAACATCTCAAATTACCTTACGACCTTTATACTTTCACATGCATTTATTTGTACTCCTATGGGTTTTCCCTTAATGAAATAAGAAGTTTTTATATTATTCTCTCTCCTTTATCCTATATAAGCCGAAAGTATATGAGCCGAAAGGACGTTCCC
Source organism: Diphasiastrum complanatum (assembly GCA_029204225.1). NCBI lineage: Eukaryota > Viridiplantae > Streptophyta > Lycopodiopsida > Lycopodiales > Lycopodiaceae > Diphasiastrum > Diphasiastrum complanatum. Next base: position 64,963,081 of record CM055100.1, on the reverse strand, counting down.
CCACCTAATAAATTCAAATTTGAATGGCTCCTTAAAAATAGGAGCCCTAGGGCATGTGAAGATGTCGGGGAGTACTCATGTTGAGTTTTTTGACAAATAGACATGCTCCACAAGTGTGTGTGAAAACACCCTTAGAGTACAATTGCTTTATTAGTGTATTTCATTATCATTCTAAGAGCAAATATATTCAGATAAAGTATCATTTCGTTAGAGACAAAGTATTTTGATTATTGTAGAATACAATTCATGGCAGCAGACACTTTTACAAAGGCATTAGCAATAGACAATCATACCAAATTTAGTACTATGCTAAATTTAAATAACCATTTTTTTCAAGATCCACATTTCGATGGAAATCGATAGTAATGAGGACCGGTTGTAAATACATTATATAATCTTTTCTTACAATCTATACTTTTATATGCAAGTTCGAATAGTCTACAAAAATACACCAAAGTTTGCACAATTGTCAAATGAAATTCGAAGAATGTTTGTTCAAATATTCCAAATAATGAGATAGTGTCAAATAAAAGGCTGAAACCTTATCTACAACAACTCCAAGGTTATATGAAGCAAATCCCAAAGTACCTAGATTCATTGGAATAAAGGCGCATTCCTATTAGGGTTGCGCCAATTACTACAAAAGGATAGATCTAGTGTATGTTGGATTTCAATGCTCAGGCCTAAATCCAATTAGTAATGAGCATCTTGACTCTATATATACTTAGGAAAAATTCCCAAAAAAATCTAAGAAATACTTGAAAAATCAAAGTCTGGTTTTGGATCAAAATGTATTCTGATCTTGGTCTAGGTCGATGGATCGAATCGAGAACCTTGATTTCGACCCTGTACGTAATCCAACCCAGCATCAATATCGACCCTGGGGCTATTTCGACACTATCGGTTGTTTTGACCCATGTCGTGATCAGAAGGATGACGTTGACAGTTTGCCAACTCTGTACATTCATTTATTGCTTACAACGATGGCTATCTACTATAGGACGACTTACGTAACTATAAGTAGGTTTGATTTATAGCTCCAAGTACTGATTGACTACTTTGCAATCATCAACACAATGTATATACCAAATCAATCAGACCAATTGAGTAAGTCTGAAGTTTGCAATGTTGATTCATCTTTTAACGATTGACTAACATGAAGCATTTGTATAAATACATACACGCACGCTCCACGTCCTATTTGTACTCTGATCTTTCAGATCAATTTTGATTATTTTTAAGAGTGCAATTTTTGTTCATTGATTTGTTCTTCCGCATTGCTTACTGATTTAATTCATCTTGATTCTTGCTGCTATACTGATGCATTACAGATCCATTATCCACAACTCATTTGTCACTTCTGTTGCCAATAGCTCGATTTTCATCTGAGCGAATTCGACATGCCACCATTTTTTGATAAGGTGTCAGTTCTAATCTGATTCATATCGATTTCTGACATGCTATTAGAGCACTCGGTTCAATAATCTACATTTTTGTGTAGGTTACAGTCTTTGTTTTATCAAGACATCGTTTTTGGAAGTGTGTATATAGTAGTATTTGATGTCGTTGTTTCTACAACAACCTCTCTTCTCCAAAATGTATCCACCTTCAGTTCATCGAGAAGCTCAATGAAGACAACTACCATCTTTGGAAATTTAAGATGAAGGTAGTACTTCTTGCCAAAGAACTATGGGCCATCACTGAAGGCATTGAGACCAAACCGGAAGTCGATGCAACTAGCATCACCAAATGGAGACAGAGAGATGGCAAGGCGTTTGACAAGCCAATGCTGCAACAACCAACAATTCGACCCAGTCTCAAGAAGAAGAAAAATTTGCATTTATGACCAACGTGGGAGAACTCTATGATATCGATTCTTGGTATCTGGACTTGTGAACAACTCAGCATATGATACATCATCTCGATTGGTTTCAAGACTACAAACTCCTCACCCATCCTAGAGTTATTCAATTGGGAGACAACTCATCACTTAGCATCAAGGGTGAAGGAAATGTCAAGGTCGAGTTTCAGAGAGGTGATGTAAAGCTCGTGTCCAAAGTCTTGCATGTCTTGAATTGTACTAAAAATCTGCTTTCATAGCAGGATCAGTGATTTTGGTCATAAGTTCTAGTTTGATATAGAGGGTTGTACGATTCTTGACAAATCTAAGAAAGTCCTAGCCTATAGAAAAAGGAGTGACTACCTTTATAAGCTAAGCCACTACTATTCTACAAATAGTCAAGCTCTCCACACCTCAACTTCTGAATCCACTAATATGTCATGGAATTTCAAATTAGGCTATTTGAATATAAATATCATCAAAATACAAAGTAATGATTATGAAGGAGGTCAAAATAGACTTGAAATAGACATTCAAGTCTGGCGAGTTTGGAGTGAAACCATTTTTGGACACTATTTCAGACTATACAGAGCGTTATGAATTTTGCAGACAAGATTCTCCTTATCTTTGAGCTCATATCCCTCTAGTTGTGTCATGAATATCTCCTCTCAGTTGTCTGATTTAGAAAAGTTGTTTGGACGTCCATTTCGTGGAACAGAATTTATGAGTAATCTAGATATGAAATCTGTGAGAAGCCAATCTAGCTTTGTATCAATTTATCCTTCCTTCAGCATCATACTTCACTTTGAATATCCATTTGCATGGAATCGAATTTTGGTCCTTAGGCAAACTTTTTCTCCTAACTTCTTTCTGCAGTAGACTTGTTGTCAGCTTATGGAGTGATAGCGTAGGAGTATTGCTCAAGAGCAATAATAGGTTGTCATAGGAGGGTGCAAGACTGGTGAGAAGAGATATTTTAGAGTCTTCTTCTGAAATAGGAGAGCCTATGGCAACTAATTGATTCAACAACTGCTTGAACTCATTCAAATGATCACTAATTGAGGTGCCTGGTGCCTTTGCTCATTTTGAGAGTGAGGACCTTCTTTCTCAAAAAGAGACAAGTTGATACATCTAAAGTCTCATAGATGCTTGTTAAAATATCTCACGCTTCTTTGGAAGTGGTACTGCTTGATACATGAGCAATCTGAGTATCTTTCAGATTCAAGGATACAATGGCAAGAGTTTTGCCATCCTTTGCTTTCCATGTTGGGAGCATTTCATGTTCTGCCGGTCTTGCTATCAAACCGTTTATGTATCCCCATAGCTCCTTTTCGATCAAGATCATCCGCATCTTGAATTTCCACATGTGGAAATAATCTCCGTTGAACTTGTCGGATCTCTGAGGTTGAATCTTCCATTATGATTGATGAACAAAGATTGAACACAAATAGAATATAAACTAGTTTTGAAAACAAAAACATATTAAGTTCCTATTTATATCCTATAGACTCTAGTAAGTCCAAAACCCGCTCTCATACCACTGAGAACAATAGAACAAACTAGGTCTAGGCGACAACGGAAATGAAGGTCATCGTCCCACCAAATGCAAAACAATGAACAGTGATAACTGATGATAAGGATTTGGATTACATAGAGAATGGAGTTATAGAGCAGTTCTGATTGTGTTGATTAATGAGTATTAGTGTAGTTGTCGTAGACAACCATAGAGAGAGAGATTGCAAAAAGATTAGGCGTCTGAGACAACCATGGAATTTTTTTGATTATGATACTTTGCGGAAGAAAAATGAGAGTTAATTAGCATTCAGCAAGAATGCAATGAGATAGAACAATAGGGAATCTGTATATTCAATGTCGTAATAACAACTATCAGATCACAAAATAATTGCGCTGATAAGCACATGATCTTACTTACAAAAACATAACAATTGCTATAGTTCTGAATATTTACTCTCTCTCTCTCTCTCTCTCTCTCTCTCTCTCTCTCTCTCTCTCTCTCTCTCTCTCTCTCTCTCTCTCTCTCTCTCTCTCTCTCTCTCTCTCTCTCTCTCTCTCTCTCTCTCTCTCTCTCTCTCTCTCTCTCTCTAACTCTGAGGAATCAGATACTCTGAAGACCTGTTTTGGTCGTTTGATCTTTGTCGTGTAGACTTAGTATCAATCTCAAATATCAACAACTACAACCTTCTCCAATCGCTCACATTTATATAGCTGTTTTCTAACTTTACAATTACAAGATCGTTAACAGTTGTTTAACTGATCAATTAGGTCAGTTATTATTGGAGCGTGAAGATGTAGATAGTCTATACATGAAATCCTTTGTAAATATGCAAAGTGTTGCGTTTTTGGCATTCTTTGAGAATGTCGCATTTTTCAAGGTGACCGCAATGGCCCAAAAATCCGAGTGAACACAAGTGTCACAGTTTTTGCAAAAACCTTTGTGCCCAAAATGGCCTAAAAGTGAAGTAGAAGACTTTGTCCGAAAAATGCGAACTGTCCGAAAAAAAAACAGTTCATTTCTGCAAACCGTGGAAAAATGCGAATTGTCCAAAAAAAAAATAGTTATTTTTTGTAGACTGTTTGAAGAGAGTGATTTATATAAGTGAAAAGGAGGGCAGTTAGGATGAGTAGGAGAAAGTTAAGACTCCAACAATAGTTTGTTGCATCCAATTTGCAGTAGTTGAAAGATCCAAGCATATTATTGAGTTATTGTCATTCATTCCTTAATTCCACAAATTTGAATCATGATTCACTATAGCTCAATCACAGATGTATGTATGTTTCATAGTGTTTCTACAATGTCTAGACACATTCGCATCACTATTGAATATTAATTTGACATCATTATCAAATATTTCCAACATCTAAAACCCTTGTGCACGTCTCTCTATCGCTGAATCTTGTTATTGCTTTAATTAGGTTCCATAGCATTAGAAATAAGCTCTCTCCCTCCATCTATGTGTAGGACCTTGATCTTTAGATCTTTAGGCCTGTCTATTTTCAAATAGACATATGATTGTTGGGAGGACAAATATGGACCTGATTTTTTCTTAATGAACTAAATGTTAATAATCCATCTTGAATGGTTGTCGATAATATAATAAAAAATAGTGCTCCTTCACATAATGGAGTCTGCATCGTACCACAGACATTACAATGAATAAGATCCAGAATGTCATCGACTCTAGCCTTTGACAAGATTGTTGCAAAGCATAAAGGTAATGGATTTCATCTAAAAACATCCTAGACGTTGATGCCATAGAGTATTCTTGTCAAAAGTAGATGTAGACACGGATATTTCTATTGATAAGATGACACAATCATGGGTTAATGTATAGAGATGACTCTCTATGTCCTTTGACTAGAACATTTGAATTGCTATCTTGAACGAGACACTATTTTGTATTGAAGATAATGGTATAGTAGTGTACAGGCCTAGAAAGAACAATCTGAAGATTGATCAACAATGTGTTAGGCATTTGCATAAAAACATTTGAGTCTCATTATTTCCCTCAACATAATATGTACAAAACATATGTGAAAAGATTTGGATATATTCAAATAACAAAAAATGATCTCAAAGAGATCAATAAAAATCAAATGTTTATTGCAAATTATGATACTCAATCATGCTACTCCCTAGCTTACATGTGGATAATGCAAAGTTGATTTTGTAATAACTATTGGAGTATTATCCTATAATCTAATTATTAATCTACATACATTCAGTTATCCAATTTCAATAGTTTTACTCATTTTATCACACAATTTTGCATAAACCTTTTACATCAATACTCACTTTGTTATGTTTGTCTATAGATCAATCTCACTAATTATGATGATTTCAAAATTACAATCAAGTAGAGTCGAATGAGGCAATTGTAGGAATAGTTTTGTAAGAATTTGATAGGCGTAGTCACACATTAAAAGAAGGATCTTTCCACAGAGCCTGATAGTAGCATCTATCGAATGCACTTTTTCTATCGAGCATTCTTTTTTCCTTCCATCAATAGCAAGATATTGCATGGATGGTTTTATGATTGTGAGCAAGGATAGAAAATGATTATAAGAATGAACAATAAACATAATGAGAAGTTCAAGATGAAGGATTTAGGTCTTGTTCAATATTGTTTTGGGAAATGAGTGTTTAGAGACTAGGAAAAATGAATGACATGATTGTTGCAAGCATTATCTATGGGCACTTGATGAAAGATTTGGGATGAAGGAAGGTGAAAATTGGTCGACAAAAAAAGTTTGAACTAAAATGAGAATCTTTCCTTGATCTTGTTGAGAAAATTTATGCATTCAGTAAATTATGAAGCCCCATGATAAAAAAGCTTGCAAGTTTTCTATGTTCCAAATAATATTTTTATGTTGTTAGGAGCCTTATGATGTTTGTCAAATCTATTCAACTTCAAATGTGGAGCCAATTTGTTTTAAATCTTACATTAGTTTTAGGTGAGTGTAAATTTAGATTATGTGAGGGAATGATCTTGGCACTATAGTTTACTAATCAACGGTAAGTGGCAGTTCATGTGTGTTTTCGTATATGTATTTGCCATTGGTGGGATTCAAGGCCTTTTGGGGGCCTATATTATATTGCATACTACAAGGCCTCAAAATCTTTTGCTCATTTATTCAACAAATGAAACGACTACATGCTTGTTTTTGCTACACCGCAACTTGACCGATGCTCTTGATTTAAATAGCCTTAAGATTTTTCAATGGAAACATAATAATTTGCCATATAGAAAGTGAAAAAAAAAAAATCATACAAAATTCAATTCCACTTTTTATAGACAAAATTAGATAAACACAAAAATCCCGCCAAAGGCAATTATATGCGGCAATTCTTCATTGGTCGGGCCACTACCACATACAATCTGGTCCCCGAGCAACTCACTACAGGTCTTGTGTAAGATGTGGGAATGGCCATTTCCTAACTATACTTTAAGAGCCACGTGATGGTCTGTGAGAAATTATCAACTAGTTTGATCTTTTGTATTTGGCAATTGAGGCCAATTTGCATTTTAGACTTAGAGATAGACATTTCAAAGTTATTTTAGTCTAAATGTTTTTGAATCACCACTTTTAGAAAGTGAGGGAATGTAGAAGGTCGAGTTTGGAAGATTCAAATTTGAATAGTTGGTTCATTGAATCTCGTCCATATTGTTAGTAGGGTTAGAAGTTTCTATGGAGGAAAACCAAGTTCCAAATAGGGCATAAACCTGCTATAAATAGTGTGCAAGCATGGGAGAATAGTTCCTCTCTCTCTCTCTCTCTCTCTCTCTCTCTCTCTCTCTCTCTCTCTCTCTCTCTCTCTCTCTCTCTCTCTCTCTCTCTCTCTCTCCTCTCCTCCCTCCTCTCCTCCCTCCTCTCTCTCCTCTCTCCCTCTCTCTCTCTCTCTCCCTCCCTCCCTCCCTCCTCCCTCCCTCCCTCCCTCCCTCCCTCCTCCCTCTCTCTCTCTCTCTCTCTCTCTCTCTCTCTCTCTCTCTCTCTCTCTCTCTCTCTCTCTCTCTCTCTCTCTCTCATTTCATGCTTATACATGAGTTCTCTTGGGTTCATCTATCCATTGGTGCACTAAAGTGATGATATCTTGCAATCTTGTGTGTAGAATGCTTATATTTGTTGAGATTCTGATCCACACGTATATAATACCTTACTGTCATTGTACGGATAGCAACTTCATTATTTCATATTGTTCATGTTTGGTCAAGATCTTGTTGAGTTTGCATCTCTTTCATCAAGTAGATGTTGATTTTCTACATTGTTCATGGTGCTAATTGTGTTGTCATTCAAAGACCAAGAGATAGATTTTGGATCTTAGTGTTTCACAAAATCTTCACATGGTATCAGAGCTTCTATTGTAGGTTATTGAAGGATCAACCCTATTTAGCAAATATTTGGAGGAGTTACCAATTCTAGAGTGTGCTAGATTGTTTTCTACTCAAAAATCAAGCATTTTTCATATGTAGAATTGTTGTAGGTCAAAACTCAGTTTAGGTATATGAACTTGAAGTAGGCTGATTTCACACGTGCCTTACTGAATTTGGCCGATTTTAATTGCATTAGGAAAGCTTCATTAGAGGCTACAAAATTCTATCTCAAGTTTGTTGCAATTGCATGTAGAATTTGGAAGATTCAATTTTTTGTGAAACTCTATTATTTATTGGATCTCTATTTTTTGAGGTTGATGGACTTCAATAGAGTGTGTTTCAATCTTAGGAAGTGGCAAGATTCATTAGATTGTGGGTGGATCATAGGTTGATCAAGAATTCTTCATTCTATGAGTTGATTTGCTAGTTATAGTGCTAGAAGAGAATTGAGGGTTTCCATATCTTTGTGATTTCTTTTTGGATACATTTGTTATCATTCAAAAGAGTGCTTTGTGCATTGGAATAGGTTGAAAGAGAAGATCAAGTCATTGCAACATGGCTACATCAAGTGGATTCATGTTGGAAGGCAATGATAGGCTTATTTCAACAAATTATTCTACTTGGAAGGTGAGAATGGAGTCTCTCCTTGAGATGAATGATTTGATGGATATTGTTGTAGGTGTGGAGGAAAGACCCATGGCACAACAAGATCAAGGGAGGTTTGACAAGAGGGCAAAGAAATCTCCACATGTGATAAAGATGAATGCTATTAATGAACTTCTCAAGGAAGTTCATAAGTGTACTTCATCAAATGAGGCTTGGGAAGCTTTAAGGAAGCTTTATGAATCCAAGTCCACTTCTAGGGTGTCCACCCTAAGAAGAAAAATCTTTCAAATTTTGCCAAAGAAGGAAGAGATTACTCATGCTTTTGTATTGAGAGATAAAGCACTTAATGATGAGCTAGCATGCATTGATGATAGCATAAAAAAAGTAGAACTTGTGCAAGTTGTGCTTAATGGTTTGTTGGATGAGCATGCTAACCTTGTTCAAAGCTTTGCAATTCAAAAGACTTTGCCAAGCATGGTGGATTTGCAAGAAGTGTTGGTGACTGAAGAGTATAGGTTCAATCAAGAGGAGGTGCATCTACGACATCTCAAGTTGATGGAGAGGAGGCCATGTTCATCAAAGGCAAATTCAAGGGCAAAGGGAAGAGCAAGTGGTCTAAAGGACAAGATCATGGTGAGTCTTCTTCTTTCGGTAAGAAGAAAGATAGGTCTAAATTGAAGTTCTTCTATTGTGGCATCAAGGGGAATTTTGCTAGTGATTGGTACAAAAATAAGAGAGATGTATGATCAAAAGGAAGGATATCTTGATTGCAAAAGGTAAAAGGCAAGGGACATTATTCAAACTAGATTCTTGTGTTATTGCTAACCAAGTTGGATGTGTTTCAAGTGAGCAAATATCCACGCAAGAGGTTTGGCACAAGAGGATGGGAATCTCAACTACAAAGCATTGGAGGTATTGGCTAAAAGCAAGTTGTGATTGGTTTTCCAAGATCCTTAACTAGCATCAATCATGTTTGTGAGTCTTGTGCTTTGTGAAAGTCACATAGACTACCTTATAATAGATCTACATCTAGATCTACAAAGCCTTTTCAAGTTGTACATTCGGATATTCATGGTGTTACTACTATTAGCAATGGAGGATCTAGGATGTATGTCACCTTTATTGATGATTTTAGTCGATTTTGTTGGGTCTATCTACTAAAGATCAAGGATGAAATGTATAATGTCTTTGTGAAATTCAAGAGTGCAAGGGAGAACCAATTTTCTACAAGGATCAAGTGCTTGAGGAGTGACAATGGTGGTGAGTATATCTCAACCAAGTTTAAAGCCTTTTGTGATGAACATGGGATCAAGAGGGAGTACACATGTCCAAGGACACCTCAACAAAATGGAGTATCAAGTCTTGTTATGTGCTAACTTTCTATGCAATAGGTGGCCGAGTGCTATATTGGATGAAAAAACACCTCTTGAAATGCTATTCAAGAGGAGGCCGAATGTCGAGTTTCTTAGAACTTTTGGATGCACTTGCTATTTCAATATAACTCTTGATGATAGGACAAAGGATGATCTATCTTCAAGGAAAGGTATATTGGTTGGATATAGTGAGGTGAGTAAAGCCTATAAGGTTTACATTCCTACTACTAATAAGGTGATTACTGGTAGGGATGTCATTTTTATGAGGGGAACATTCCAAAGGTGTCTTCAAGTAATGATGTTGTGGATGGATCTAATACTCTTGATGTTGATGACATGGATCCTATGTTAGATGTGATGATAAAGGACCTTCATCAAGTCAAAAGCCAAGGGGGACATCAAGGCAAAGGCAAACACCTTCAAGGCTCACATATGATGAGAAAGGTAAGCAAGTTGTTGGAGGTACAAACTATGCTTTCATAACCTCTTTTAATGAACCTACATGTGTAGATGAAGCAAGGAACAAAGAGGAGTGGATCCAAGCAATGGATATTGAGTATCAAGCTCTTATGGAGAACAATACATGGAGATTGGTGGGGGGTTACCTAAGGACAAAAAAGCTATTGGATGCAAATGGATCTTCAAGGTGAAGACTAACCAAGATGGATCTATCAATAAACAAAGGTTGGTGTCTAAAGGATATGCACAGGAACATGCTATGGACTATGATTAAACCTTTGCACCCATGGCAAAGATGGTAAGCATTCGGCTCATCATCTCTCTTGCTACTCTTTCTGGATGAGATCTATGGCAAATGGACATCACAAATGCATTCTTGAATGGTGATCTTGAGGAGGAAGTGTACATGGAGCAACTCGAGAGCTACATTTCATCTACCAATCCAAATCGTGTTTGTCTTCTACAAAAGAGTTTGTATGCTCTTAAGCAAGCACCAAGGAGTTGGTATGCTAAGCTTAACACATTTTTACTCTCTCAAAACTTTGTTATGAGTGAGTATGATCATTCACTTTACTATAGATTTTGTGGTAATGATGTTACTATCTTGCTAATCTATGTGGATGATATCATCTTGAGTGGAGGTAACAACCAAGATGTTGATGATATCAAGAATGCTCTCAAGAAGGTGTTTGAGGTGCATGATCTTGGTCATTTGCATTACATCTTAGGAATAGAAGTGATTAGGACTTCTCAATCTACTTTCATTTGTCAAGAGAAGTATGCTAGTTCTATTCTAAGTATATTTCATATGATATAAAGTCTTGTGCTACACCTATGGAGTCAAATGTAAAGCTAACTATAAGAGGTAATGAAAGATCCTTTGAGGGCATTACTCTCTATAGGAAGCTAGTTGGTTCACTTATATATCTAACCATCACTCTAAGCTTTTGTGTTGGTAGATTAAGCCAATTTATGCATGTTCGCATTTTTCGCCCTTCGAGATTTTCGCACTTCGTGTTTGACAAACTGACTCCATCAACTACGACTTCAGCGAAGTGCTCGACATCGAAGTGATCGACTTCATCGACATCCACTTCCTCCTGTATATACTCATCTGATATATATATACAACATCAACTTACCCGACATCGAAGTCATCGACTTCTCATGTATATACATATGTTCATATGTCCAAAAATTGACTTGCTCGACATCGACGTACTCGACTTACTCGACATCGACATTTCAACACTAACTCCATCAAACCGACTTCATCGACATGTCCAACTTCGTCGACTTAACCGAATTTGTCATCAACTCTTTTCCATCAGGGAAAAAACGATCAAATAAACTGTCAGAAGTCTTTATGGCAGTTCACCTACTATTGTACATACAGTTATTGCTCTAAGACGGTTGTAATAAATAATAAATGGATATTTAGCAAACAGATATTTTGTAATCAGCTATAATAGACTGATCAGTAGTTGAGTTAACCAAAAAAAAAACAAATCAATCCTCTTTTAAGAAGAATTACTGTAGCCAGCATTATCACGCTCAACGAACAAGCTGAAGTTATTACTTCAAGCTATTGTACTCATTGTTAATATTAATTAGAGTGCAATTTCTGTTTCACTACTGTAATATTCATTTGCGCTTAACTGATTAATTCATTTTGATTATTTTTGCTGCTAAATGTGGCGCTTCCGATTCTACACCCACGCTCGCTCAGACTTCCGCTGCCAGTCATCCTCTCGATTTCTGACAGATGGTTTGCATTAAATACAGATGATTCCTCATGATATCAGTGCGTTGAGGAACATCAACTGTTACGCTAATTTTTTACAGGTGTTCCACGCTGATTAATACTCATCAAAATCATGTTATTAGCATAGGTATTGATACATGGATACTTCACCTTAGTTTTGCGATGGAAAACCAGCGATGATCATCAAGAATGCAAGAAAGATGTTAGCATAACTATCAGCGATAGCTTGATAGCTACACAAATGAGCTTTGTAGCTATGCTTTCCATTCCATTATATTATGCTTTCTTTGTAATCACAGGATGCCCATAATAACTCTCACTATCTACTCATATTGATAGAAATAGCCTATAACTATGCCTACTCTCTGGTGTATACTACATCAATGTAATCGATGGTTTAGTTATCTACTATTTCGTAAGTGGTTGTAAACTCGCTACGATAATATTTGCAGCCTGCATTTCCAGAACTTTACTCTTGTCTTTTGATATTATCAAAGTTAATATCAATCACAGGTATGATACGTTCATGCTCCTATTAAACTAATTAAGATATCATGGTTTTCCAATCAGACTGTGATAAAAGTATACTAGTTGTGATTAAAAGTTTCTTGGCATTCATTTCAATTGTCACTACTATGCTATTAACTCATCAACTAGTCTTGTTGTGGTATTGCTTGAAGAAACGATAGTAGCGAAATTATCATGGCATCTTCCCAGGATTACACTTCCACTACCATTCAAGTATGAACTTATTCATAAGCTAGCATATCAGTACTTCAACTTTATCTAAGATTTTTTAAACACAACATTCTACTTACGGTCACTTTTCCTTGAAACTTTGTTTTCCTCTTGCTCTTTTCTACATGATAAGTTTTCAATCGTTTATTAAACTAACCCAATACTTAAAATCGTACTCGTGTTTGGCTTACGATACTCTTGGATTGCATGGATTTGCACAAGAGTTATTATAGTCTCCGATGTTAGAATGACATGGATTTGTCCTAACATACGCATTGAGATTATACAAGCCAAAGAATCCTTATTTGTGTTGTTTTACATAAATTTGTAATTTCCACACATGTCTTTTCAGGTTTTACACTAGTAATTAAACTAGTAATCAAGCTTGAATATCCTTTGGAAAGCATGGATATGCTCAAGGGATCTGACATCATTACACGACTCTTTCATGGGACCACGGGTTAGCATGGCATGGATGTGCCCTAATACCATTGTACGTGTGTCCTTGCTCAACCTATAAATCTTTTTGTAAAAACAATTTGCGCATGTTTAGCAAGAGTCCTTTTTATTTATTTTATTTATATAAAGAGTAATTTTTTATATGTTCTAATGTTGGTTACACTGATTAGCATGGCTTTCGTCCTGATATGGTTATATGACGGCTTAGCCTATCGCTAAAATTTATAAGTGAATGAGAACCTTGGACTATGTATTTTTCATTTTAACCAACCTGTTAAGTAGCAATGCTTATTTTGTACATGGATAACAATTGACATTCAGCATCGACACCTGTCTTCCTCACATACCGAGTCACGTGATTTTGTGTTGTGGGATGGTGGTAGGTACCAGCTGGATGTCTTGAAATAAGTCTTGCTTTATGGTGCTTTATCGTACTGTATTTACTTCTCAGCTATATTGTACCTTGTTGGTTTGGTTCAAAGGGTTTGGTCTTGCTTAAGCAAGAGGAACTATGTGAATGCTTTACTCTCTCTCGCAGACACCCAACATGCCTCTCTCTCTCTCTCTCTCTCTCTCTCTCTCTCTCTCTCTCTCTCCCCCCGCAGGCACCAGGCCTGCTTGCTTGTGTGTGTGTGTGTGTCCCTCCTCGTAGGTAGTGGGCCGCGAGCTCTCTCTCTCTCTCTTCCCAACAGTCTCAAACTAAAAAAATAGGATCAAAAATTTTGGGGCCCTTATATAATGCAAAATAATATAGGGCCAAAAAGGCCATAAAATCAATAGAATGGCAATTAAGACCTAATTCAAAATTAATAAAAATAAATTCTTGGTTGGTGAAGATAGTCCACCATATGGCACAAGAATTGAATATAAGAGAGAGAGAGAGAGAGAGAGAGAGAGAGAGAGAGAGAGAGAGAGAGAGAAAAGCTCGAAGTTAAGCGAATGTCGATTGAACGAATGTCTTTTGGTAGTCGAAGAGATCAACGCGCCACCTCTTGGAAGTCTAATAGCAAGAACGCGATCGATCGGGTGAAGTTTTGGTTGTGAATTCTTGATCATCTTGTCATGTATGATCACTGTTGCAATGATGCGATTATATGAGGAAGTTAAGCAGTCTTTTATCAAGTTCGCAATGTATGGAAAATATGCTAGAAACCTAAATCTAGTAGCTCTTTTAAATTTAGAATGGATAATGTATTGCTAGCATAGCGCTGAAGAAAATACCACATGCTGGAAACCTCTTTTGGATCTTTTAATTTACACGTTAGCAAAAGTATGCAGAGATCAGTGCACTTGAATCTTGTAGGTCTCCCAGCCTTCCTGATTCTGACTAGGTATCCGCACTTCTGATTAGATTGTTTCTATATGTGGTTACGTACTTAAGTTCTTGCGATCGTGCAGACGGTGGTCTAACAGATCCAAAAAGAGCCATGTCGGCGGATAGTTATACTGCAGCTAAACTGGATCTTAATGCTCCTTTGATCTCAATGCGTCGACGCCATGCAGCTCCTGCGCTGCAAATTGTATCCTCTTCTGATTCCAAAGTGGGGGAGACAATACATTCTGATTTTCAAAAGGATGAAGAAGGTAGCTATCGCAAAATATCGTATGATCTTGTGGCGGAAAGGGACAAAAGTCTAGTGCAATTAGCGAAGGCTGATGAGGGCAGTTCATTCAATATTGATCCGTCAAAGTCAGCTTCAGCCAGAGCCACAGCTTTCTCTGATCACCCAGAAAATGATGACATTCGCTACCAACGGAAAAGCCGACAAATCTCTCTTGAGGATAAGGGGCGTGTCCATAGTCCGTCATTGTTAGATACCTTCATAGCGGCTGAAAATTCAAAACAATTTTCCTCCACATCAACTGCACAAGAAAATCCTCAATTAGATTTTCCACATTTTGAAGAGGAAAACGTTACGAAAAGCTTAGAATTGCGAACCGAAGAAGAGTGGGATGCATTGTCAGACCAGGTTGAGCAAGCATATTCGGCTCACAATGAAGCTCTTACACCGACATCCGACGGTACCTTGATAAGTGGCTCTGATGGTTTTCCACAATCCAGAAACAAGGACCACCCAGTAGCTCGTGATTTCATCATGAACCGATTTATACCAGCTGCTATGGCAATTGCAGGTCAATCACCGGCTGGTACGGCGAGTCCTGTGGATGTGCGTGTACACAATGATCACCGGCGTGTTGAAAGCATGGTACAGACGTCGATGCCATGCAGTGATCTTTGTGGTGCTCCAAAAGAAGATCAACAGAGATGTATACTGGATGTAGGTACTATCATGCATCTGCAAGCTCCTTCCCGTTCTACTAAGTTCAAAAGTGTGGGAGAATATTGGCATTCACAATTCAGGCTGAGCACACTGGAACACGCCTCTGGCACGATTATTATTCCAGAGGACGAACATTGCGGTTCTCAGGTTAGACATCTCGTTTCCTGTAATGAGCAAACGAAAAATGGATTGCTATGATTTATCTTTTTTGTTGATTTACTTCCTCTATCACATGCATAATTTCAAAACTTTCGAGGCTGAAAAAGCTTTACATAGACAACAGAAAAATCGATTGCAGGAAACCTCTAATCAGCATGAACCAGATAAACCCGAAGATTCACAAGGAATGGATTCGGTATCTCGATTTGATAGCATTGGCTTGAACAACTCATTGTCCGAAACTACAGATGTTAAGTCGATGAGCGTTTCTGAAGGAGGCAGTTCAAGGACATCATTTACTAACAAATATAGAAATGAAGAGTCTTTATCATGCAAAGGAAAAGGATTTTTAGGACTTCCAAACGACAGAATTCAGGAGAGATCAGCATCCAACGATGGGTCTCACTCAGGTCCTTATGGAGCAGAAAGATTACGTACTAACAAACATTTTGAAAACAAATGGAACTCGGGCTTTCTACTTCCATCACCAGGTACGTCGATATTACATAAGGAACCAGATAGCAACGTCAAATTGCAAGAGCCTTCATCATTGAGGGATCGTGACAAACTTCGAACAGTTTCATCATACTACAGTCCACATGATAATACTGAAATTTCTCTTGATCAACCTCAAAATAGGGATGAATTTAGAAAGAAATCCGAGCAAGGAAGCTCATGTTATGGTGGTGAAGACAACAAGAGGCATGACTATTTTGATGAAGAGAGGACGAAAAATTTGACCTTCGAGGTTAAGAATCGGACCGAGTACGCTACCATGCATCCTTCTCTCAGAGCAATCCGGACATCGTCGAACTCCCCAGTTGATTTGTCTAACAAAAGGTTTCTACAAGAAAATATCGTAAAGGAGGAACCCCGAGCAAGCCTGCTCCATATGCAGGCCTTACCTCCTCCCAGCTCTCCTGCTAAGTCTTGGCTGAAAAAGACTGTTCAATCCAGCATGCCTACACCAACTCCCTTTGCTCCACCAAAAGAATTCTCGGCATTACATCCGAAAAAGGAGGTCTTACCTGCTGAACATTCGAGGTGGGAGGAAGTTGTAAAATCTCGTAACTTGCGACCTGACCACTTACGCTATTCCGAGGTAATATTCCTAACCCGCATTGCCTTATATCGAATTCATATGTTTGAACTTCGCATCCTAGTGCATAAATTAGGAGTTAGAAACAAATATATGTCTTATTTTTATCTGCTGACTTGTTCGGATCCATTGTTTACAACATGCATGTTAAGGCCATTTGACTAGATATGTCACGAAGATTAAACTTCTATGATGCACTAAATTGCAGGAGCGTTTGGAATATGAAAATCCATCGAATTAAGTGGAGAAGTCTGTCAATTGAGCTACCACTCCTGAGGAACGCAAAATGTTATTAATTTGCATTTGAAATATACGTCTCAACTTAGTTATGATGTCACATAGGCTAGACTAGTTACCTTGTTGAATTGATCTTAAGCTTTTGGCCTTGCTGAAGAACATTTAGTCTGTAAGCAACGTCGATTATTTCTTAATCTTTGCTTCAAAAAGGAGACATGGAGGTTACAACCTGCAACATTTTTATGAGATCTGACATCAGCGAGATTTGCTGATCGATAACAACTGTGAAATAATCAATGGAGTGCATGGAATTGGATAGTCCTAATCAGTCGTAACAAACCTGAAGTTTGAGAATCCAACTTTCTAGAATAATACGTCGACATTTTGAAAATTTTCAGCATTTTGGAAAAGACCAAAGGAGCTGAGCTTAAAATCCTGCTCCGAGTTATTTTAACTTGCAAATATTGGAGCTAGTTTCATGGTTATCAACGGTCAAGTATGGTAGATGTCCAGGCAACGCCTATGTTGAACCCTATCCAATTCACTCTTTTGATGAAGAAAGCTAAAATTTGACAGCTTGCCATGAAATTTGTAGCTGACTTATTTGAAGATTACTGCAAGAAAACTTAAATTAGCTAGTGCAGCAACTTAGATTTTCTATCCATCAACATTTATCATCGTGAAGAAAGATTTGGAATTCTTGTGGTAGTCATTGGTAGATGTAAAATCCGGTGATCCGGTAATTCGTTATGGAAAGTTACTAGTGCCATTTTGTAGGTGGTATGCTAATAGACTCCACTCTGCTAATGTTAGATTGAGTTATGTCAAACTTTCGAAGTATTTGGGATCTTGGGGTAACAATCAAGTGGAGCTGCCTTGACCACTTTGTAAAGAGGAAAAGCTCAAGAGGAAATTGGTCTCATCAGAATCAGCCCTGCACTGTTTGAATATAGGCTACCTCAGATCATAGTTCCACACATAAAAAAGCCATCATGCAATTTCAAGTATGAATTATGTCCAGGTGACTGTATGCCGTGACAATTGATTGTACGAATATGCGATTTACAACAGCTTGAAATGAATGTCTTCAACTACCAATTATGTTCAGGTGATTGTATGCCATGACAATTGATTGTACGAATTCCAATATATGATTTACAGCAGCTTGAAACAATAAATATCTTCGCTTGGCACAAAATGACTGGCAGCCATTACTAGTAAGCAGTTTGCATGGACGAAACCTGGGTTTCTAGTTTCTACCCGTGCACTCTACAACTATTCTCCAAGATAGCCACAGCTGGGGCAGGGCAAGATTACCATCACCCATCCACAATCGTTTTTGGCTTATTGCTTTTCTCAAGTTTTTATTTAGTCTTTGTGTGCGTTTTGTTTATGTTTCAAAGTATGAACATGAAATATCATATGAAGTCTAATGATAGATCAGAAAGTTTAAAAAATAACACCCAAATAAGAAGTTCATTTATCAGAAGGTGTGTGATACATTCCATAAAATGAAATGCCATTATTTTGCCTTTGACAATGCTGCCTGTTTGCACACACTACCAATATAGATCGCAAATTTGGGTCCAATTTGCCGATCTATACGGGACACCCGAATTTGCGATCTGTATATTGGTAATGTGTGTGCAAACAGTCAGCATTGTCAAAGGCAAAATGGAATCCATTAATTCCGTAGTCATAGGGAATAGTCATCTTCCAACCTACATGGTAACGATTTTGCTCCCTGCAGGTATTGCGTGGGCCCATGAATCTGTTTCATTGGTGCATGGCATAAGTGGGCACGACAGGCAGGCACGATGAATGCGAGATAAATCGTGCCCAACGTGCTTCTGTTAATGTAGACAAAGCTGGAGTTCATGTTCCATTGTTGCAAAGGAGTAGTTGATGGATTCTGGCGTTATGCAAACTTATTTCCATACCTAAGTGATATATATTTTTGGCATTGATCTCAACTACTCTAGATCGTGCAAAGTCATTCCCCAAGTAGTAAAATCAGTTTTAACATTTTTATGAAGGAAATGGAGTAGATTCATAGAATGTAATTTGTGGGCAAAAAAAAAAATTGTGGCAAATTTCTTTTACATCATCTTCTAGCACTCGGAAGGTGTACACAATTTTTTACCTTTTTTTACACGCACCTTCCGCCTAGAAGGTGAGTGTAAAAAGAAATTTGCAGCAAAAAAAGAAAAGAGATGAAAATATTAAAAACAAAGTTCAGGCCGAGGAAGGATGCCTCCTTGGGCATTCCGCCTGAGGATCCAAGGGCGTACTCCACCCTCCCCCATGAAAGCTAGAGTTGGTGCTATGTTCCCTTCCCATCCAAGGTGAAATGCCGAGATGAAATGAGAGAGAGAGAGAGAGAGAGAGAGAGAGAGAGAGAGAGAGAGAGAGAGAGAGAGAGAGAGAGAGAGAGAGAGAGAGAGATTTGTTGTTTTGGCATTGAATCATGATTGCCATGTTCCACGTTTTATGGAGATGCGGTTGAAATCAGGCATGTTAGGATTAGTTATTCTTCCAGTTGTGTGAGTTTGAGTGAGTGAAAGATCGATTTGGAAATGTTGATTCTAAGCAGAAGCTTGTGAGTGAATAGAGTGTTTGGTTATTCCAGAATTTTGATTAACCAGTGTGTAAATTTATAGCTCTGTATCTGACAATTGGCACAGACGAGGATCACTTGCGTTTGAATGGAGGACTCCCAAATTTAATCTACCCAAATTTGATGGTAGAATGGACCCTCATCGGTTTATCCAAATCTTTGAGAATGCCTGCAAAGCTTATGGAGATTCTTCACATGAAAGCATAGCTCAACTCTTCTCTATGACCTTGCTAGGTGGCGCTCGAGATTTTTTTTTGATCTCGACTGAGATGAACGTAATGAATGGGAAGTCTTGAAAGAAGCTTTTATAAAACAATTCAAACCTGATAGGCTATCAGATAGTCCTTTTGTGCGAATAAGACAAATCAAAATGAGAGAAAAAGAAAAAGTAAGGGATTATATCGAACGATTTAAATGTCTTTGCGGTCAATGTCAAGAAGGATTGACCGAAAGAATGTTAATCACCACGGACCCAACAACTGAAGAGGAACACCAAGTAGAAGAAGGGCCAGTGAAGATAACAGTGGAAGAAGAGCACACAACATCAACATTAACCGAAGGAAAGGTACCTGAGGTAAGTCCTACAATACAGACAACCGAGCCATTGCTAACCACTCACAAACACGCCATTGTTATCGATGTTGATCAGCTTGATTACTTTGATACTAATGATGTGTTAGAAAGTTTTGATGAAGCTGTTTCTACAGAGCCTATACATATCAAGGAGAAGCTAACTCTCTCGAGCAGACCCCTCACCCAGACCATTACCGTTTCCATTCCCCTCTCTGCTACACTCACCCCTTCTGATACTGTTACCATCACCACCTCAATCTCTACCACCATCACCTTGCCATCTGATACACAAACCTGCTTTCCACCATATCACTACGCACCCTCTCAGTTCCCTTTGTTCAGAGATGTCAATAACCTGTCAAGGACCACGAAGCAAGCCCTTGTAACCCGTGTTGAGATGCCTTTCCATCTACACTGGTTGCTAAGCCAGAATGAGGAGTTAACCGATCAGCTAGCCGCAAGGCTAAAGAATTGGAGACCTACCGCGGATTGAGCTTAAGATAAGAGGATACGAACTGAGGAACCGGGAACTGCAAGGAATGATCCAGCACCAGTTTCAAGATCTCTTACAACTACGAGATCAACTCAAGCAGCAAGACGCGCATGCATCAACCGAACAACACCGATTGAAAGCTCAACCAAGTGAAATAATCCCAGTGAAACCAGAGGATATTACTGTAGTGCCGCCATTTGGGGAGGTCGTACAAAAGCAGAGATATGAAGCCCACAAGGCCAATACCAAGATTCAACAAGACCAATATGAAGGAAGACTGTTTGAATCTCACGAACAAATCTAGAAGATGCAGCAAGATCTACAAGAGGTCCTAGATTGAGTGAACCAGTTCTGGAGCACCACATATAAAGTACAAGCTGCATTACCTCATCCGGAGAAGAAAGAAGACAAAGACAGACACGACGGAGGTGGATCATCCAAAACCATGACCTGATTATCTCACCCTAGACTCCATTCACCTTCCATCTACCCTTTTTATCCAGATTCATCATCCACTTCTGACCATTAATATTATCTTGCATTCCATTCGCTTGATGGACTAACGAATCAATAATTTATGTATAGCCTTATGATAGAATCAGTTTCATTAATGTTTTGAATAGAGATGGTATGGCAATAGTTTTGGATTTCCATTGTAGGACTAACCGAAGGACGACAGCTGACAGTAAAGCCAAGTTGCAAAACAGAAGGACCAGTCCAATAGTCGAAGGATCTGGCTGAAGATGTAAGATTGACGTTGTAGAGGGACCTACAACAAGACTAGGAGAGGGCAATGTTGGTAGATTCTCTACCAATACCAGGGTTGACTAACTGTCGGTTGATCTAAGTTTTTTTGTTATTATTAAAAGTAACTAGACTTGTAACTTAATGACCCAACCATGGCATCTTGTTGTGTAAGACCATGAGTTGAGGAAAAATTAGTTAGTTACCTGAGAGATATCCAAATGTGACATGTTAGTGGGGAGTTGAGAAAACCACATTCAGTTATGCTTGGTTGTTGAAAGCCACATCCAAGAAACTGAATGGCAGACAAAAAAAGCCAAAAAGAATATAGAAAAGAAAACCCGATGAAGAGAAGGGGGCCTCTGTTGAGATAAATATTAGAGTCAACAGAGTTAGGAATGAAGTCTGCTGCAACAAGAATCTATTGATTCTATCAAACCAGGCCCTTGGAGCTTGCTTTGGCTCGCAGAGAGCTCTTTGCAGCTTACATACCTTATGTTCTTGGCCTTGAAGGATGTAACCTGCAAGTTGATAGATGTAGATGTCTTCTTGTATGTATCCATTTAGAAAAGCTGTATGAACATCCATATGGTGAACATCCTCAGTGTAGTCAATCCCATAGGTTTGTTCATATCCTTTGATGACTAGTCGAGCTTTTCATTTGGCTATTGAACCATCTGGATTGGGCTTCAACTTGAAGATCCACTTAATGTTGATGATCTTTGCATCAGGAGGATCTGTGACAAGATGCCAAGTCTTGTTCTTCATCAATGAATTGTACTCAGCATGCATGGCAGAATGCCAATTGTCAACATTTGAACTCGACGATGCTTCTGCTACTGCGGTAGGTTCATCGGTACTGATAAATGTCTGAGGGATATAACGATCAGGCTCTTGTCGATGTCGAGCAGATCTTCAAACAAAAGGCGGTTGCTAAGATGACGATTCTCCTTGCTGTGCGACATGGGTTCTTCGATGTTTGTCGGAACAGTCACAGGTCGAGGCCTGTCAATGGTGATGGGAGTCGTTGAAACCAACTCTTGCTTGAAGTCGTAAAATATTTCTTCAAGTTGTATCTGACTGAGATACGACTCGACTCGACATCGTGGATTTGATAGGCTGTGTGTGATGTCGAGTATCCAATGAATATACTCCTACAGCTAACAGGGTACACCGAAACACTTGAAGGTTTCTTAGACTTGGTTTGTAGCCACAGAAGGCTTCAAAGGGAGTTTTTGAGTTGACTGCCTTGGTGTTTGAATACTTCTGTAGATAGCAAGCTGTTGAAATAGCTTCAACCCAAAAATTCTTGGGGAGCTGAGCATTTGACATCATTGATCGTGCTGCATTAAATAATATTCGATTCTTCCTCTCTGTTGTTCGGTTCTTCCTCTCTGCTACTCCATTCTACTGTGGTGTGTAGCTGGTGGTGAACTGATGATGAATGCCACATGATGCTAGGTAGTTGGACATTTTGTCTGACAGGAACTCTCCACCACTTTCTGTACGCAGGGTCTACTGTGTCTCAACAAACTGTTTGAATTTTTTGAAACAGTTGAATGCCTCAGACTTGTTCTTAATGAACATAATACTGGTCAATCTTGAATAGTCATCGATAAAAGTGAGAAAATATTGTGCTGACCCTAGTGATGGAACACTCATAGGGCCGCACAAATCACAATGTATCAATCCTAAAATGGACTTAGCTCTAGTGGCTTGTCCCTTTGGGAATCTTGATCTAGGTTGTTTGCCTAGTAGGCACATCTCACAGACATGTCGAGTTTTAGTGGAGGCATCATTAATGTTTAGATCTTTTACCATGCTATTATGATGCATATACAAGATTGATCTCATGTTTAGGTGTCCTAATCTTTGATGCCATAATTGGGCATTTGAAGTACTTACCATCCATCTTTGCAGTCAACTGAACACTCCATTTCCAATAAAAGAGCACTTCTGCGGGAATCATTGACAATGTAGGAGTGGATCCAAGCAATGGATCTTGAGTATCAAGCCCTTATGGAGAATGGAACATCTTTTGGAGGATGTTCTTGTGTAGATGGAGATATGCAAGTGGACGGACGTTATCTTGTTGTAAAGTCAAGTAAAACAAAATTTGTTCAATGACTTTGATGGTCAAGTTGAAGATCAAGAGGTTGATCTCAAAGGGCTTCAACAAGGCAAAAAGGAAGGTGGCAATTTGGAGCTAGTCAAGAGCATCAAAGGAGAAGTAATTGGCAAAGATGTTATGGATCTGTTTTTGCGCTTATTGAGGACTCAAGTAAGGTCAAAAGAGCATCAAGGAAGTGTTGTTCAAGTCTACTTTACTTGTTCTATCTCATGTTTGAGCATTTTCATATGGATGTGTGCAAATTGTCAAGATATGGTAAAACTAGCTACATTGGTGAGCATTGTTTTGATGTTGGATTTGTACTAAAATTTTTGGCTGGTTTTTCTAATGGAAATGAAGCTATTGGAGGTTCATTATGTCACTCATTCATGGCCAAGTCATCAAGTGATGATGGCATCTTATGGCAAGATGGAGATGGAGGCTCATTCATGGAGTGTCATGGTGAATACATGGCAACAAAGGACAAAGAAGGAGGAAATAAACAAGCAAATGTTTATCACTCACATTTATTGTTTGTTTGCGGTATTTTTTCAGAGAGTTCAGAGTTGGAAGCATAGAAGAATCATCTCATTTACATTCTATGTGATTCTTCATTGCTCATGATATTGCAACATTTTGTGAGGGAGCAAGTCATTGCAAAGGAGGTGGAGCTTCAACATGTGTCTTCAAGGGAATATGTAACTGATATCTTCACCAAAGCATTGGGAAAAGACTTGTTCCTGAAGCATAGGACATCACTTGGAGTGTTATCAAAGTCCATGCTAAAACTAGTTGAAGAGGGAGTGTGAAAGATTCAACTAGTTTGATCATATTTGCTATATTTCCATATTTGGCATATTGAGGCCGAATTTGTTTTCAGACTTAGAGATTGACTTTTCAAAGTTCATTAGTCTAAATGTCATCTGAATAAACACTTTTTGAAAGTGTGGGAAAGTTAGAAGGCGAGTTTGAGTAGATTCAAATTTGAATGTTGGGTGCTTTGAATCTAGACCCAAAAATAGTAGGGTTAGCATTTTGGAGGGAAAGACAAGTGGCCAAATAGGGTTTTGACCTGTAATAAGAGGATGTCACTCATGGAGAGAGTGATCTTCTCTCTTCTCTATCTCATGTCATGCTTATACATGGTTCTCTTGGGTTCTACTATCCATTGGTGCACTATACTTGTGATTGCATGCAATTTTATGTGTAGAATGATCTATATTTGTTATTTTCGGATTCACACGTGTGAAATACAGTATCTTGCTGGTCTTGTACGGACAACAATAGTACTTTATCATTTCATTCAAGTTTGATCAAGTTTTATTAGTGTTTGCATCTCATTTTGTGTGGAGATGCTGATTTTTCTACATTGGTGGGATTGGTAGTGTATTTCTCTTTCTCACCAGAGATCTTTCAAGTTGATTGGATCTTAATGATCTGAAAACTTTCGCACATAGTTTGAGGGAAGGTGCTCGGGCCTCCTCTTGCCTTCTTTTCATCGTTTTTCAATTGTGGCATGCTTTTTTATCGCTTATTGCTTAATTAGCCATAATTTATATTTTTCATTTCACTTTGGGAGTTAGAATCAGTTTAACGGTTTAATAGTTGGGAAGCCTTAGCAAGCCTGGTTTAGATTAGAAACCTTTGCTAGTTGGGTAAGCCTTAGAAAGGTTTATTTTGTTAACAGTTCTTGGCTAGTTGGGTAAGCCTTAGCCGAACCTTAGTTTAGTATTTCGGGCACCAGTTGAGAAGCCTTGGTGCTCCCTTTGTTTATGTTCTTTATTTTAGTTGTAAGCTTGTAGAACGTAAAAGGTGGACGACCGGTCTACCACTATAGTGACAACCCGAACCCTTCATTAGACCTAGCCATCGTAGTGAAGTAGAAATACTTACAACATTGGCGTCGTTGCCACTTTTTAAGATTTTGTACTTATTTTTCTTGTTTTTCTTTTTGCATTTGTAACGTGCTTGTGTATGCTTGACTGATTTTTTTTTCACACTCCAGCACAAGACTTCTCTTCAGGTCCTAAACGAGCTGCCGAGCAACCCATCAAGCTGGAGGGAAGCAACAAATTTGTCAACTTGGGCATTTTCTCTGAAAGAAGTGACCCAAGTGATTTCTTTTCAACCAATCAGGTATATCAAATTCGCCGAGCTGTCTGCAGCCATAACAGACTTTGATCTTTCATCCTATCACCTCCACAAATTCTGACCTTGTCCAGATTTTCTGAAAACACCTTGTTTTACTGTCAAAATCCACTGTTTTTCAACCAAATTTTTGTCTTAAAATTTGTTGACTTTACTGAGGCTAGATCTATGCAAGATCAAACCTTTGGAAGCTCTACGAATTCCATCTTTTACTACAAATTCTATCATTTAAAAACATTCCAAAAAAGCTACAAAAAATAGTATTTTTTCTATCAGAATTCGCGAGTGCTATATTCTGATTCATCAGCCTGTCCACGATTTCCAATTCTATCTACGAATCCTGTTACACCAGAAAAGTATAGTTTTTTGTCCAAATTTTCTATTATGCAAGAAGACTATTATTTTGATCTTTTTTAGCCAAGTACAATATTGTACTGATCAAATGTACTGTTGTTCCTCATTTTGCATCATGTCAAGAGATTGTGCTGAATCCTCCAATCCTACACCTCCATGCCTAGAACGCAGAATTTCACACATCGATGCACCAAAGTACAATGGAGAATTTGATTTAATTAGATTTCTCCAAGACCTTGGTAATGCATGTCGTTTCTATGGAGACACCTCTGAAACTGAAAAGCTCAGATTATTCCCTATAATGAGTGGTATCTCAATCTCAAAGCTCCTGATCTCGCTTCTTGGACTACTCTCAAGGACGCTCTCATCAAGCGTTTCAAACCTTCTAAACTAACTCAGGGCCCATTTATCCAAATCACACATATTAAGATGTGTCGCGAAGAGTCTGTTAGAAGTTACATTGAGCATTTTAAATGCCTCAAAGTAGAATGTATTGACAAAAATATCACCGAACGAATGGCCATCAAACTTTTCCTGGTTGGACTTCCTAAAAATATCCGCCGATAACTGAAACCAGTTGACCTTTATAACCAACTTAAGGACGTAATGACTGATGCCATCCGCAAAGAAGACGAGGGGTTCGATGAGGACTTTGATAATAGAGAAAAAAATCAAAAAATCTCGAACGTCTTAATCATCAAAAGTTCAAAAATACCACCCAATCCTCAGAACTCTTACATCAAATGGAAACTTGGCAGAAAGTTCAACAAACTCATATGGATAAACTTACTAATGATTTTCAGATCGCTATGAAAAATATTGCTGACAAATCATTTCCAGCAAGAGAAAATATATGGTGTTCTATCTGTCCGCAGAATCACACTGCCAATGAATGTCTCCAATTAAAACACCATTATCCAGTAGAACCCAGACCCATGTATCGGCAATACCATGCCTACAATCCACAACAACCCATGCCATGACAAGGGGTCTATCAACCACGACCAATTGCACCCAATCAGTATCCAATACATCAATAGTTCGTCGTTAATCAACCCGCTCCACAACAAGTTGTCCATTATCTTGATCCCAATACCATCGATCCAACAACTTATTATGTGGAAGACACTACTCGACCTAGGTACTCCACTGAGACAGTCGTATATTATGCGTATGATCCTAATGCTCAAGTGGTTGACCCCAATGCCCAAACCTATGATTTTAACCAAGCTGTGTTTGCAATGCATCAAATTCCAACAATACGCGGATGCTTTATCTGTGTAGGTAAACATCCTAGTATTTGCTGCCCAGACAAACTGCGCTTTCTACCAGCTTTTGAAAATTGTGGCATTGGACATCATGTGAAGGATTTTCCTTCCAAATCTAAATCAGTCGCTCCTGTATGCTCCGTGCAGGTAGAAACCTTGCCAGTCAAAACTCAGCCAGCCTAGGTCTTGACTCATGCACAAACCCAACGTCAAGACCCTGCCATTGCACCCAACAACATCCAGCAGCCCAACATTTCCCCGAGTGAAGGTTCTACACCCATTGTATATCCTCAACCTTCCCAAGAAATTAGGCTGCATCACAAATATTAGATGGTGCCTCATGTGTCAACATCATCTCCACATCTCGCATGTTGGAATGGAACCTGAGAGACAAACTCACCAAACCCACTTGTCAGCTCAGGATGGCTGATCAAAGTGTGGTCTGACCTACCAGTTTCCTCCCACAAATTTTGATCAAACTAGGAGGCTTGAAATTTTCCATATTGAATCTAGTCACAATAACAGTAGGGTTTTCTATTATGGAGAAAAACCAAAGTTTGAAATTAAGTTTGGACCTATTATAAAATGATGTAACTCGTGGGAAGGAAGATTCTCTCTCTCTCATCTCATTTCATGCTTATACATGAGTTCTCTTTGGGTCATCTATCCATTGGTGCACTATATTGGTGATATCTTGCAATTTTGTGTGTAGAATGTTCAATTTATGGTATATTCGGATCTACACGTGTAAAATACAGTAGCTTACTATTTTTTATGGACAACAACTTCATTTCATGTTTTTATTTATGTTTGATCAAGATCTATTGGAGTTTTCATCTCATTCATAGAGTAGATGTTGATTTTTCTATATTGGCAAGGTTGGTGATTTGTTGTCTTTCTAACCAAAGATCAAAAGGATGTTTTGGATCTTAATGATATGAAATTATTCACAGTATTCACAACAACTTAATTCAAATCTTCTATTTTCTTATGTGTGTTACACTGTGAATGCTTTCTGATAATTTCTCTCTCACTCATGGATACTCTCTCCACTCGAAATATCTAATCTCAAAGGAAACATGGTTGTCTGAGACGCCTAACTGTTTTGCTCCCTTCATGGTTGTCTTCAACAGCTACAAGATATTCCTCCTGTCGATCTAAGTTAAAGTTTGAAACTGTAAAGATCCTATTATAATTTGCATGTTGAGTTCTCTCTATCTATTCTGCATCTATCGAAACTCAACAAGCTGGTGTCAGAGTAATTCAAACCCAACTAGTTGGCATTATCAGAAAAGAAAAACTTTATCCCAAAAAAGTGGTATCAGAGCCATTTTTCCAAACTGTTATTAGTATTCAAGACTGTTTTACAATTTTTTAGATCATTCATCATGGAAAATATATCTTCAAAAATTCCTTTGATCAATAAGTTCAACGATGATGACTTCCACATCTGAAAGTTCAAGATGAAAATGATACTCACTGCAAAAGAACTCTGGGGATATGTCAACGATTCAATAATCTGAACCTGACATGCTGACCACCTAGGAAGCTAAGGATGGCAAGGCTCTTGCCATTGTATCTCTGAATCTTAAAGATTCACAAATAGCTCATATAGCTAATTGTTCCAGCTCCAAAGAAGCACGGGACATTTTTACTGGTATATATGAAACAACAGATGTATCGACTTGTCTCTTTCTAAGAAAAAAGTTCATGTCACTCAAGATGAGTGAAGCAACCTCAGACACTGATCATCTAAATGAATTCAAACAGTTGCTAAATCAGCTAGCTGTAGTAGGTTCGCTAGTATCGGACGAAGATGCTAACATGTCTCTCTTGTCCAGTCTTCCTCCCTCATACGACAACTTACTATTACTCTTGAGCAATGCTCCTGACTTGTCTCTACAGAAGGTGACAACAACCTTATTGCAGGAAGAAATAAGAAGGAAAAGCTTATCCACGTTGAATACGAAGGCGGTCGCTCTATATTCAAATAAGCAAATGTAAAAAGTACAGCAAATAACGATTCTAAAACACTTGAAATGATGCAAAAAACAATAGATTATGATCCCATAAAGTTAGCACAAGTTGCACCATTAAAATCCATCAAAAATCTATGTTTGAACTTACTAAATGGCCCAAAACCTTGAAGAAGCCTTCACACGTGTGAATGTACGGACTCTCACAGTCTGAGTATTGTACACCAGACCCCTAATGGTGGAGCTCTTATGTATGTCACATTTATTGATGATAAATCAAGATACTCTTGGATTTACCTCTTATCTAAGAAAAGTGATGTATTTGAGTCCTTTGTGAAGTTCAAAACCCTTGTGGAAAAGCAACTTAATGCTAGCTTGAAAGTATTAAGATGTGATAATGGAGGGAGTACATCTTCAATAGGATGAAAGAGTTTTGTGAAACTAATGGCATTAGGAGAGAATCTACTTGCACATACACTCCTCGACAAAATGGAGTGGCTAAATGAAAAAATAGAACCTTATGTGAGTGTGCTAAAGCATTAAGATTAGATGCATATCTTCCTATCTCATTTTGGGGAGAAGCTATTTTATGTGCAAACTTTCTATGTAATAGAATGACTAATATTGTCATTGAAGGACTCACACCTTTTGAAGCATTGTATGGCAAAAAGCCAAATCTTAGTGATTTCAAAATTTTTGAATGTACTTGTTATGTACACATTCCTTTAGAAGTAAGGAAGAATTTTCTGATTCAGGGGCATCTTTGTTGGTTATACTGAAAATAGTAAAGCTTATAGGATATTTGATCCTATTACCAAGAAAGTTGTTGTAAGTAGAGATGTACTTTTTGATGAATCTCTCAATGTCAAAGAGAAGGTGCTTTCCAACAACTCTCATCTTGTGAATGATCATGCTATGGCCAAGGAGGAGCTTCAAGGACTTGAAGACCAAGAGGATCCTGCTCAAGATCCAAAGGTTTATGGAAAGAAGCCTCTTACTTGTAAATGGATATAAGTATAATCAAGATGGTTCCATTCATAAGTATAAGGCTAGACTTGTAGCAAAAGGATTTTTGCAAGTCAAAGACATAGATTATGATAAAACCTTTGCTCATGTTGCAAAGCTTGTTACCATTAGATTGATCATATGTCTTGCTACTTCTTTCAAATGGGAGCTCTTTCAAATTGATTCTTGGAAGAGGAAATTTACATGTGCCAACCCGAGGGCTTCATCATAGATGGATAAGAAAACAAAGTGTGCTTTTTGAAGAAGAGTCTTTATGGACTCAAGCAAGCACCAAGAGGATGGTACTCTAGGTTGCACTCTTTCCCTATTTCCATTGGATTTGTTGTAAGTTCTTATGAACCATTATTGTACTACAAATGTAATGATGGAAAGATCATTATTTTGGTTTTATATGTTGATGATATAATTCTCACAGAAAATGATCTTGATGGCATTAGAGATGTAAAACTTTCCTTGTCTAGTAAATTTAAGATGGTAGATCTAGGACTTCTAAAAGTTATACTTGGAATAGAAGTGGTGAAGAATTTCAAATCATTTAAGATCCAAATCCATAACCTGATCTTTGGTTAGAAATAGATCAATCCTACCAATGTTGCCAATGTAGAAAAATCAACATCTACTTAATGAAAGAGATGCAAACTCAATAAGAACTTGATCAAACATCAAACATATGATATGATGCAATTGTTGTACGTGCAAAAACAATAAGCTACTGTATTTCACACGTGTGGGTCCGAAAATAGCATAAAATGAGCATTCTACACACAAGATTGCAGGAAATCACAAATATATTGCACCAATGGATAGATGAACCCAAGAGAACTCATGTATAAGCATGAAATGAGATAAGAGAGAGAGAGAGAGAGAGAGAGAGAGAGAGAGAGAGAGAGAGAGAGAGAGAGAGAGAGAGAGAGAGAGAGAATGTGTCTCTTCCCAAGAGCGTAGAGCTATATATAGCATATCCATGACTCATTAATGAGTTTGGTTTCCCTCTATAACAGAAACCCTAGCATTACCGGGACTAGATTCAATGTCTCCAACATTCAAATTTGAATCTATCAAACTCATGTACTACACTTTCCCACACTTTCAAAAAGTTTTTATTCAAGTGCTTTTAGACTAATATAACTTTGAAAAGTCAAACTCTAAGTCTAATATGAAAATTGGCCTCAATTGCCAAATATACAAATATGACCAAAACAACAAAACTAGTTGAAATTTCTTACACTCCCTCTTCAACTAGTTTTAGCATAGACTTTGAAAACACTCCAAGTGAAGTCTTATGCTTCATAAACAAGTATTTTCCCCATTCTTTTGTAAAGATGTCAGATAGACATTCTTTTTGAAGAAACATGTTGAAGCTCCACCTCCTTTGCTATGACTTGCTCCCTCACAAAGTGATATGCCACCTCAATATGCTTGCTCCTAGCATAGTTTTGACCATAGAACTTTGATCCAACTTTATAATGATCTCCATCCTAAGTATAGACCTCCTTTCCAAAGTTTTAAAGTAGCTTTCACAATTGATATAGAGAATAGTGTCCACTTGGGATGCTTCACTATTTATTACATCAATTCTACATGTCAAGATGTAACTAGAAAATGAAGAACCAAATAGAATGTAATGTAATGATTTCTCCATGCTTTAAACTTTGAACTCTCTGAAAAATTATAACAACCAAACAATGAATGTGAGTGATCACCATTTGCTTGCATGCGTCCTCCATCTTTGTCCTTTCTTGACATGTCTCCACCATAAAACTCCATGAATGAGCCTCCATCTCCATCTTGCCACAAGATTGTGAAGGATTTCGGATCAATTAAGATCCAAATCCATAAATGATCTTGGGTTTAGAAAGAGAACGAATCACCAATTTTGCCAATGTAAAAAAACCAACATCTACACAATGAAAGAGATGCAAACTATAATAGATATTGATCAAACTTCAATTAAAACATAAAAACAAGTTGATGTCCATACAAAGTAAGCTACTTTATTTCACACATGTGGATCTGAAAATAGCAATCAATGAACATTCTATACATAGAATTGCAAGGTGTCACAAGTATAGTGCACCAATGGATAGTAGAACCCAAGAGAACCATGTATAAGCAATTTTAACTAAACTAGTTGCAATCTCTCACATTCCCTCTTCAACTAGTTTTAGCATGGACTTTGATAACACTCCAAGTGATGTCCTATGTTTCATAAACAAGTCATTTACCAATGATTTGGTGAAGATGGCAGCTACACATTCCCTTAAAGGAACATGTTGAAGCTCCACCTCCTTTGCCAAGACTTGCTCTCTCACAAAGTGATATGCCACCTCAATATGACATGAAGAATCACATAGAATGTAAATGAGATGATTCCTCCATGCTATCAACTTTGAACGCTCTGGAAAATTATAGCAACCAAACAGTAAATGTGAGTGATCAATCATGACTTGTTTATCTTTTCCTTCTTTGTCCTTTCTTACCATGTATCCACCATGAAACTCCATGAATGAGCCTCCATCTCCATCTTGCCTCAAGATACCATCATACCTTGATGACTTGATCATGAATGAGTGACATAATGAAACTACAATAACTTCATTTCCATCAGAAAAACCAGCCAAGAATGCTAGTACAAATTCAACATCAAAATGATGCTCACCAATGTAGCTAGTTTGACCATATCTTGACAATTTGCACACATCCATATGAAATTGCTCAAACATGAGATAGAACAAGTAAAGTTAACTTGAACAACACTTCCTTGCTACTCCCTTGACCTTACTTGAGTCTTCAATAACCTGCAAAAACAGATCCAACACATCTTTGCCAATTGACTTTCCTTTGTTGCTCTTGACTAGCTCAAAATTGCCATCTCTCCTTTCATGTTGTTGAATCTCTTTGAGATCAACCTCTTGATCATCAAAGTCATTGAACAAACTTTGTTTTCCAGATCCATTACATGTTGTAAATTCATGAAAACATTCATCCACTTGCATAGCACCATCTACACAAGAAGATTCACCAAAAGATGTGAGAAAAGCAAAATGAATCACTTCCATTTGCTTACCCTTCTCATCATAAGTGAGCCTTGAAGGCATTTGTCATTCCCTTGATGTTATCCTCGACTTTTGACTTGATAATGATCCTTCATCATCAACATCCAAAATAGGATCCTTTACATCAACATCAAGAATGTCAGATCAATCCACATCATCATCAATAGTACTTGAAGATACCTTTGGAATTTTCCCCTCATCAAAATGACATCTATACCAACAATCAATTTGTTAATTGAAGGAATGTAAACCTTGTAGGCTTTACTCACCTCACTATATCCAACAAATCTACCTTTCCTTGAAGATAGATCCTCCTTGGTCCTATCATCAAGAGTAATGTTGACATAGCATGTGCATCCAAAAGTTCCAAGGAAGTTGATATTCGGCCTCCTCTTGAATAGCATCTCAAATTCCATCCAAGATAGCACTCATCCATATTGCACAAGAAATTAGCACACAACAAAGCTTGATCCTAAAATGGCTTATCAAGATTGGCACTTAACCTCATGGCTTTGGCACTTTCACATAAAGTCCTATTCTTTCATATGGCAAATCTGTCGTGAATCTGATTCTATTCAAGTTCATTTGATTTTCTTTTGTGGAAATTTTCAGGATCCTAAGCAAGCAACTGCAGATCACAAAATACAAAAGATTCGAGCAATCAAGATGACGAGAACAATGAGATGGAAAAGAGAGCAATTGTATTATCTGTTTTTGAGATTCAAGTGAGTTGGTCAGTGTCTCGTTTGTTGGCGGCCTGACACTCAGCTCAATCATTGTGTTCTACTCGTTGACAGACTTTCATGTCTCTCTAATTTTTTGTATCTCTATCTTCTATATTGTGTTGATAAAAAATTGTGTATATATCTCCACTGTGTGGAGTTTACAAGATAGCTAGACAGAGAATTACAAGACAAGTCAATGCTAATCAACTAGTTAGTTATTCTTTGTTATCGCTAATTCTTTCAGCTAAGCGTGAAGTAATACACCACGCTCGTCGAGCTGCGAGTTGGCAGCACAAATTGTTTTGCTTCGTCTTTGTCTCGTTTCATGTCTTGTCTTTCGGTCTTCGAGGTATGTTCGACTTTCGGGGTATGTTCGTCCTTCACCCTTCGCTTCGTTTCACTTTGTCACCTTCGCGACAAAGTTGCAGGAGTTCACAATTTATGACACTCCCTCTTGAACTTTGCAACTTTGTATATTTAATCCAATTGTCTTTCTTTGCCTTGCGAAGAGTGATTTGTCGAGTGGCTTTGTCAGTAGATCTGCAATCATGTCTTCAGACCTTATGTATTGAACCTTGAGCTCTCCCTTTGAGATCAAGTCTTGAATATGATGGTACTTCAGAGGTATATGTTTTTTCTTTGAATGTAAAACAGGATCCTGGAACATTAACGTGCATGGTTCTCCTTGTTGTATGCCAATTGCCTCCAACATCATCTGCAACCATACTACCTCGTTCGCCACCTTGGAAGCTACGACATATTCAGCTTCGCATGAGGATTGAGACACCAAGGTTTGTTTCTTGCAGGTCTAGCTGTTTGCTGCTCCGCACGCTATCAAGCATCCTCCAGTCACGAACTTGTTGTCATCTTTGCAGCTTGCCCAACTTGCATCACTGTGGTGGTGCAACTCGAATCATTTGCCTTCGTTGTCTGCTTTGTAGGTTAATCCCACATTTTGGGTACCCTTTAGATATTGCAGGATTCGTTTCGCCATTTGCCAATGTGCCATGCCAGGATTAAAGGAGAATTGGCTTAAAGCATAGACAGAGAAAGTCAAATCGGGTTTGGTACAGATTGTGAGGTACATTAGACTACCGGTCAAGTTTTGGTAGGGTATACCTTCCATCTTCTGTCTCTCCTCATCTGTATTTGGGCAATCCTGCTTTGTTAGTCTAGCTCCAGCTATCATTGGTGTGGTTTTTTCTTTGCAGTCTATCATTCGATACTGCTTCAGCACTTTCTGGGTGTACTCTGACTGACTCAGATGCATTTCTCTTTCTCTTCGATCTCTTTTGATCTCCAACCCAAGGCACTTTGTTGCTTCTCCCAGATCTGTGATTTCATAACTTTCGGAAATCTGACTCTTCATTTTCTTGAATAGCATCTAGAAGTTTCCTATCATAAGGGAGTCATCCACAAAAATAGTCAGAATCACAAAATCTCTTCCTACTTCTTTAAATAGACACTGTAATCTGGTTGTGTAGGAGTGAAGTCTAGAGACTTTAGAAGATTGTCGAGCTTCTTGTACCAAGCTCGTGATGCC
This sequence comes from Diphasiastrum complanatum, assembly GCA_029204225.1. Lineage (NCBI taxonomy): Eukaryota > Viridiplantae > Streptophyta > Lycopodiopsida > Lycopodiales > Lycopodiaceae > Diphasiastrum > Diphasiastrum complanatum. Next base: position 64,927,540 of record CM055100.1, on the reverse strand, counting down.
TGCTTCAGACCATAAATGCATCGCTGCAATCGACAGACATATTGTCAATTGTCGGGGTCCTCGAATCCTCCAGGCTGTTTCATGAAGATTTCTTCCTCTAGATCTCCGTGGAGAAAGGCTGTTTTTACATCAATCTGGTGAATTTCCAAATTGTATTGTGTAGCATATGCAAGGAGTAGTCAAATGTTTGTCATTTTCACCATTGGTGAATACGTGTCGAAATAATAGACTCCGTACCTTTGTGTGTAGCTCTTTGTGACCAGCCTTGCTTTGTAGCGTCCGACAGTGCCCTCTGATTTGATTTTCCTTTTGTATACCCACTTGCAGTCGACGATCTTTTTATTTTCGGGCAGTGACTCTAGTGTCCATGCCTCGTTTTGCCTCATTGATTCGATTTCCTTTGACATTGTCTGCTTCCAGAATTCTCCCTTTGGACTCTAGACAACTTCTAGATATGTTGTTGGCTCTTCAGTGAAGCTGCAGTACTTGAACTCTGTGTCTTCGCTCCACTGAAGATTGTCAATGTATCGATTTGGAGGTCTTCTTTGTCTTGTCGACCTTCTAGGTTCAATTCGTCGTTGCTCGAATGTTTCTCCTTTGTCGGGTTGATCTTCGGCTTCCTGCTGCTCTAGAGTCTGGGGCTTGATATTCTGATTTGATGTTTGTCCTCAATCTCCCTCTTGAATCGGCAGCAGTGCGAAGATCTCATGGCCTTTTTTGTCCTTCAATCCAGGGAATGTGGACTCATCGAACTTCACATCTCTACTCGACATGACTTTTTTCGTGGTTGGATTGTAGAGTATGTACACTTGTGATCCATTCGAATATCCAACCATGATTGTCTGCTCTGACTTTTCGTCGAGCTTGCTTCTTTGTTCATTTGCTATGTGCTTGTATGCTGCACATCCGAATACACGCACGTATGACAGATTAGGCTTTCTACTTGTCCACATTTCATACGGTGTCTTGTTTTTTAGGGCTGTCGTTGTTGTTCTGCTCTGCAGGTGTACCGCTACAGCTATTGCCTCAGCCCAAAATTGACTTGGCAATCGAACCTGTGCCATCATGCACCTGGCTCATTCGACTAGTGTCTTGTTTCTTCTTTTTGCGACACCATTATATTCGAGTGTGTACACATGAGTGAATTGATGTTCTATTCCTTGTTCTTGACAGAATCTAGAAAATTTCGTGCTGTTGTGCTCACCTTCATTATCAGAGAAAGAAAGTAAGGATAATACGTACTTTTCCTTTCCTTTCCTCCATTAAAAATAAAAAATTGTAAGCTTAGGAAAAAGTTGTAAAGTCTTGACTTGACAAAGTATAAGTAGGACAGGGATTTGGGGTGGGGCTTAATGGAGTTTAATAAACTCGTTGCGTTCCAATGAAAACAAGGCGACCTTATAGGCCATTGCTTAACCCTTTAGGTGGAAGTGAGTACAGGTGTGTACCCACAAGCCCCCCCCACACATGAGGCTTGAGGTGCTCGAGGGAAGATAAGGAATCAAGAATCCAAGGGAATTGAAGGAACCATCAAAGTGAAACAGACAAAAGAAGATTTTGTGGCGATATTTTCTTTCTATTCTATGCAAGATTTTATCACCAAAAAAAAGGTGATATGGTGTTTCTTTGGCCATCATTTTTCTTGTTTTAATGGAAAAGTGAGTTGCAGACTAAAACTACCAAATAAATTCATTCAACATCTTTGGATCTACAATGATGCAACAAGTTGTTGGACATCACATCCTCAATCATGACTACTTATTAGCTGAAGCGATCAAGCTGACCAAACAAGTGTTAGGACAAAAATGTTCAAGTAGGGAGAGTGTCATGTATTGCTAGTACATAAGTGTTCAAGAAAGTATTAAAATATCCAATGTAAGCTTTGTTGGGCCCAAAAAAAAATTATTAGCCTTAAAAATAAGGCAATTCCCTCATTAGAACCCCCAAAATACTCAAATAAGGATAATAGGCCCACAAGGGCCAAGTACACCTAATATCATGTCATTGATTGTAATCATCTTTGGGTTCTCAAAGCATTTGCCTGACAATGTTTATCTTTGACTCAAAATCATGTAAATTTTTTTGTTCATGGAGCTAACAAAAATCAAGAATACATTGATCTATGTTGCCTTAGAGAAAAAAAGAGTATGCCACATTTTTCCTTTGTTGAGCAAGCTTCCAAAATTGTTGAATCAAATCCTTGTAAAGCTAGCAATTACAATAACGAAAATAATAAGACCCATAGTAAGTAGTGCATGTTGTAATTTTACTGTTTGAGCAATAAGAGTGTCTTTGTCATGTGTGTAGAGAATCCAAAAAGTTGATTGTAAACTAAAGATGACGTCACGTCATTTCTTGCCTGTGTTTCAAATGTATCAGGAACTGAGTATCATTTTGGTAGAGGCGGTCCATAAGTTGGATTGTCTACAGTCTACCAAGGAAAAAGCTATCCACAACCATGAATAACATTCCAAAACCCCTTTAGATTCTTCATGTCTTGAGATTTGGTTACATACTATTGTGATGTCAAAAGAGGTAAACTTTGGTGTTCCATTTCAACTCACACACTTTTTTTGCTCCAGAAAGTAGAAAAAATTTGGGGCAACAAATGAATTCAGGAGGCTAAGACCGAATAGGAATTAGACTGCACTGTGTGAGAGTCAAGGCTGCCAAAAAACTCCAAAATCAAGCCTTCTTCTATCCAAGTAAGCTGGTGCAGTTGCCTTTTTCTTTTATAATCAATAATCTCCACAGGAACAGAAGCCATCCTTAAAATAACCGACTCAGTTTGCATCCCTTGCAATGATCTTGCGTCTGATAATCTTTGGTAGTGTCAGGACAGTCGTCGTGTAACTGGAAAATTCTTGTTGTTGCAGATAGGCATCCCAGGGGACATGCCGATGAACCCAAAAGCAATGGCCAGGTGTTCACACGAAGCATTCTCCTTCTTCTCATCTTCCACGTCATGCAGCACAAAGCTCAAGTCAGCATATACTCTACCTCCATCAACCCAATCAATCTATCGAATTAGCCCGAATCTCATCCCTTTGTGGATGAGTTGCATCACCTACAAGAAAGGCATGCACCAGGTTGCCAACTTCAATCCAGCTGCGCTCAGGCATTTTTTACAGCCTGCCGCATTGATTTATTTTATTATCTTTGCTTTGCTACATCATCCCTCTGGCTGGCTGCTGCATAGATGTTTGATAGAAGCACATAAGGTGCAGCATTTTCTGGTTCCAACTTTATAACATGGTCAAAGGCACGTCTTCCTATTTCCACATGGTCATGGGTTGTAGCAGCACCAAGCAAAGTCATCCAAACCACAGCAGTAGGCTGGATTGGCATTTTAGTAATGAAGTCCTCAGCATCAGCTAGGAACCCTGCACGGCCCAGAAGATCGACCATACAGACATAATGATCAATAGCTGGTAAGACACCATGATCTTTACACATGGAATCAAAGAGGTGACGACCTTTATTGACTAGGCCAGAATGGCTGCATGCAGAGAGAACACTAACATAGGTCACATCATCAGGCTTTAAGCCTTCCCTTTGCATTTGCTCCAAAAGTATGAGAGCCTCCTTGCTAAGACCTTGCTGTGCATATCCTGCAATTATTGCATTCCATGACACCACGTTCCGTTCATGCATGTTGTTGAACACCTGACGCGCATCCTCTATGCACCCACATTTTGCATACATGTCAACAAGGGTGCTCCCTACAATCACATCTGACTCAAAGCCTCTTTTAATGATGTCCGAATGGAGTTGCTTGCCCTGTTCTAGGGCTGCAATGCTGCCACATGCTTTTAGGAGAACAACATATGTGACAATGTCTGGCTGCACACCTTCGTGTTTCATTCGCTCATACAGATCAAGAGCCTCCTTGCCAAGACCCTGCTGTGCATATCCTGCAATTATTGCTGTCCATGACACCAGGTCCTGTTCATGCATGTTGTTGAACACCTGACGTGCATCCTCTATGCGCCCACACTTAGCATACATGTCAACAAGGGTGCTCCCAACAATCACATCCGACTCAAATCCACTCTTAATGATGTCTGAATGGAGCTTTTTGCCCTGTTCCAGTGCTGCAATGCTCGCACATGCTTTTAGGAGAACAACATATGTGACATTGTCAGGCTGCACACCTTCCTCTTTCATTTGCTCATACAGATCAAGAGCCTCCTTGCCAAGCCCTTGCTGTGCATATCCTGAGATCATTGCATTCCATGACACCACCTCTCGTTCATGCATTCTGTCGAACACCTTGTGTGCATTTTCTATGCACCCACATTTTGCATACATGTCAACAAGGGTGCTCCCTAAGATCGCATCCAACTCAAAGCCAGTTTCAACGATCTCCGAATGGAACTGCTTGCCCTGTTCCAGGGCTGCAACACTGGCACATGCTTTTAGAAGAACAACATATGTGACAATGCTGGGCTGCACACCTTCCTGTTTCATTTGCTCATACAGATCAAGAGACTCTTTGCCAAGACCTTGGTCTGCGTATCCTGCAAACATTGCATTCCATGACACGATGTTTCGTTCAGGCATGTTGTTGAACACACGACACGCATCCTCTACAACGCCCACATTTTGCATACATGTCAACAAGGGTGCTCCCTATAATCACATCCAACTCAAAGCCAATTTTAATGATGTCCACATGGAGCTGCTTGCCCTGTTCCAGGGCAGCAATGCTAGCACATGCTTGTAGGAGAACAATATATGTAACAATGTCAGGCTGCAAATCTTCCTGATTCATTTGCTCATACAGATCAAGGGCCTCCTTGCCAAGTCCCTGCCGTGCATTATCCTGCAATAATTGCTGTCCATGACACCACATCCGGTTCGTGCATGCTGTCAAACACCTTACGTGCATCCTCTATGCGACCACATTTTGCATACATGTCAACAAGCGTGCTCCCTACGATGACATCTGACTCGTACCCACTTTCAATGATGTCTAAATGGAGTTGCTT
>CM055100.1:64742174-64912549 GCA_029204225.1 Diphasiastrum complanatum | reverse complement strand
GGGCACTGTCTCCGATCTCTATGGGCAGGTAAGTCATTATCACCATCATCATCACCAAATCATACGAGCTAACATAGTGGTCTGTAATCGTGAAATGTTGGCCCAGTGTGATGACGAGAGACCAGTACACCATGTCTCTGCTGCATACATGGCAGTGGGGGTGACAATAGTATCAAAAAGTCTACACTTACTACGAGCATCTCTGATGAGCTTCCTGAAGCATAACCGCTCAAGCTAAACAAGAGAGGAGTGCCCCTTCCCAAGTCGGGTGGTGGCCGCCTGTCGCATGCTAAAGGTAGGACCAGAAAAGAGTATTCCCAAATAAGTATAAAAGGAAACTACCTCTAAGGCCTGCCCATCTAGGGTGAACTCCTGGCACTGCATGAAAGCTCGAGAAGTGTTGAAGACCATAACTTTGGTCTTCGCAGTGTTCACCCCCAATTCCCATCTGGTACAAAATCCCTGTAAACAATCCAGCTGCCTCTGTAATCCCTCTCTGGTCGGGGATACAAGTACCACATCATCCGCATAGAGGAGAATAGCAATCAGAATGGTGCCAAGTCTACATTTAGCCCCGCCACACTGTGAGATGACTCGCTCTAACTCATCAATGTATAATCCAAAGAGAACTGGTGAAAGAGAACATCCCTGTTTCACCCCAATGGTGCTCCAAAGGTGATCAGATAGGCCACTATCATGTCGGAAACATCCCAAGACCTTCTCATAAAGAGCCATCACTACTAGAACAATATATGTGGAGAAACCAAGGTCACGAAGTCTCTGCATGAGTAGGGAGCATGGTACAGAATCAAAGGCTTTCTTGAAGTCCACAAAACAACAGTAAACCCTCTCTTTCCTGTGCTTAGCTTCCTCAATCAAAGCTCGGAGTGTGAAGATATGGTCAGTGGTAGAATAATGAGATCTGAAACCTGCCTGCCCCAATGCATGTAATCTCCTATTTTCCGCCTCTGAACTCACTGCAGACTGGAGTATGGTGCCATAGAGCTTCGTGAGAACGTGCCCAATCATGATGGTGCGATAATTACCAAGAATCATGGGATCACCATTTTTATGAATAGGATGGATAATGTTGGTGCACCAGGATGACGGGAAACTAGAAACAACGGCGGAATTGAGGAGAGTGGCTAGTGTGGGAGCAAGGAGGTCGGAAGCATGGGTTAGGAGTTCAGATTCGAGGTCTTCAATATCTCTTGCCTTATGGGACTTCATTCTCTTGATGGCCGCAAGTACCATGTCAGAGGTGAAGAAGGTGAACTCAGAAGGGCGTGGAGAGATAGAGATGGGTGTGTCTGTGGGTATAGTATACAGGCTGGTAGCGTAGTCGGTCCATATGCGGAGGTCATCCAGGAGAGGTGGTGGAGCACGGGGGATAAATTCACGCCAAAAGGCGCCTGAAGAGGAACTGAAGAGGTCAACAGGACGTTTTCCTTCAGAGTCGTCATAGGCGCGCTTTTTCCGGCAGAGTGTGCGATGACAAGAGCGTCTGGCAGAGCGGAGGAGGTGAAAATCATGAGTACGGGCATGGTTGACAAGGTGATGGAGAGAGAGAGAGAGAGAGAGAGAGAGAGTTTACCGGAAAATGGAAAATTAAATGCTCCTTCATTTCCACTTCTCCTAAAGAACATACTTGACAAACCGTATTCACAAAAAATCCCACAAGATCTGCTAGTCTCAACTTGGAGGTGACGCGATGACACTCTCAACTACCCCAAAGTGAATTTCAAATTTTGAGCATCAAAAATCGAGGTATGGGGCTCTATTCAATCCAAAAGTCATCAATCATAAGAAATGGGTCCTGTACAGCCCAAACTATTTGCGCATGTGACATATGTATAGAATGTTTGAATATGAGTGAGTGTCCTCGAGAAGGTGTGAGATGGAGAAACCATACAAGTCCATGAGTCTCATGGCTCGTGAATACCATGATAATAATTGTCCTTGCTCAGGGAGCATTCGAGAAACTATCACGAGCATAAATGAATATGTGCATCCTTGAAGAATTTGAGCCTCTAATGATAGACGATAACTCTGAAAATGGTCTCAACCTGAAGAGCAGGAACAACAAACTCAATGAGAATAATTTGATGTGAAACCGAGGGCTTCCCACAAATAATTCAAGATAACATATTGACTTTGCGGCGCAAGAGGTTGTCCCAATCTAATCACGAGTCCTATACACCAAAACCTCAGCCATATACATAATCATCGAGGTGACTAGGTAGTCAAAAAGATGACACTTACAATTAGTATCTTTGACGTGTCTCCAAAAACAAAATCTCTCCATATTGACCAGAGAAGTCTCCCATTTCTCTAGCCCCATAGCTACATGCCTCATACTAGAAACACGTCCCGTGAAAGAGACACCTAGGTAGGTATAAGATGAGACCACCTCAATAGGTTGACTGTCAAGATAGAATGATTGTTTCTGTAGGAGGGGTCTAGAAGTGCTGAAAATCGTAACCTTGCTCTTCTGAATATTCACCTCTAGGCTTCTTGTCTTGCGAAAGGAAAGTAAGGTATCTTGATGTCTCTGTAGCCCCTCTCTCAAAGCTGAAAGCAAAACTACATCATCTACATAGAGTAATATAGAGACCATAATGTCACCCATCTGAAGTACAATTCTCTATCTTGAAAAACATCAATATACTTTCTAAATCTAGCATCCTCAATAATAGCCTTGACGGTGAATATACGATTTGAGGTAGAGGTATAGCAATTTCTGCTCTAACTCTAACGACGTTGTTAGAATTAATGTTTATTTGTTACCCTTAATGTTATTGTCTAGGATATTTGAGCCGAGCTTGTAAGCTTTTGTTAGGGGCCTATATCTAGTAAAGTTAGCTTAACTAGTTGTTGACTCAAGTCAAAGATGTTACTACTAGATTTAGAGCAGTATTTTGGTAGATATACGTATTTAGTGCTTTTACCTTATACAGAAACATGTTTTAGGTATTGGCTTTTGATTGGTTTTATTATTAGACTAGGAGGAATGATGACTAAACCTATATAAAGAAAGATTCAATTCTACTAATTAATCAAGTGATTCGACTTTCTTCATTCTCTCTTGCTCCTGTTGTATGAGTTCTCATAAGTGTTAGTTAACTCCAAGCTAGGAATTCAGACGTAACCTTGATAACGGGTCAACAAGTAAATGGAAATAGCGGCTTAAGCCATTAGTGTTGGCACAATGAAGCCCAACCTTTGTCCTCAATGTGGGAATAAATGGAGGTTCTGCATATAGCCACAAAATGAAACTAATGTAAATGCCACAAATATGAAAGACAATATGCTAAATGTCAACATCATATCTCTTTCAACCTTTAAGGCTACTAGCATTGCCAAAGGAAGGACTCATCATGAATGTTGTAGGCATGAGAGAGCAGCAACTAAAAGAATCCTAAGACATTAGTAAAATCCAAGCTATCCGAAGGGCCCATGGATCCTATTAGATACTAGAAAAATTGCATCTAAATTTGGTCTTATCAACCATGAACGCATACGGAGAGAGATAAGCAGCTACATTGGTATATAGCAATCCCACGGTCTCCGCAAGGCATGTAGGCTTGAAAATAGTACAACAAATAACTCAAAATCCCATGAAGAAGACCCATTCGCCATAAATACCAGCTACCAAGAAGGCCGTGTCTAAGGCAAACATGTCAAACCTGCAAGAGTCTCCCTGCAACGTCAGACTCCTGAGTGTAAAAGGATTTGTAGTACCCCAAGTCATGTGTGGAAAGAATGATAAAATTATCACAATTCCTAGACTAGAATAGAATTTTATAAGACTCAAATCAAAGAAGAAAGAATTGTATTGGTCAATCATCAATCAACAACGGTAGAATCATACTACTCAAGCAATTATGATTGTAGGAACTCACACTATATTAGAGATGGGCATTGCACCCCATTAAATAGAGCTTCGCATCTGATTCTCTGTCTAATAATGAAAAGGCAATTTCCTACAACAACTTTCTATATATGGTAATATTATAAAATAACTATGTCTACCAAAACTACTGCTTTGAATCAGGCACGCAAACTTGGCCTTCATTAACCTAGACAAAATAACATTTTAGGGGTAACAAATAGACATTAATTGTGATACTCTCCCTTAATGTTTAACTTGTTATCATTAGCACCAAGGCGTTCTCTAAACTTCTCAAACTTTTCTCTACCAAGCCCCTTGGTAAAGATATCAGCAACTTGATTTTTGATGTCACAAGAAACCAACTCCACTTCTCCGCTTCAAATTTCCTCACGAATGAAGTGTTGTTATACTTTAATGTGCTTTGTTTTGCTATGAAATATTGGATTCTTTGTGTTGTTGGACCCTATTGTCGAGCTTGGAGATCTTCTAGAGTATTTGTTAACCATATGGCACCTTGCAAAACTCTTCAGACTTTGTTGACAAGAACTCTTCTTCTTATCCAAACATAGGACTTTGATTTGCTTGCTAGTTTGCTTCTCCACTCGATCTTGAAGTACTTGAAGTATTTGAAAGCCTCACTAATTTATTTAAGAACATATACCCAAACTTTCCTAGTATGATCAACAAATATCATAAAGTAGCTTGCTCCTAGTATTGACAAAGTTTGGATACAACCACATGAGTACAAAACATCTTGTGCCCTATAAGGTCCATCTTTAGGAAACCTTTGCCGATGATGTTTTCCCATGACACACCCTTCACAAGCATTTTTACTAGGAACAATATTGGGTAATCCAACCACCATGTTGTTAGTCTTGAGAACCAGTAGACTCCTATAATTAGGATGTCCAAATCTCCTATGTCCCTTGATGGCAATTGAACTCTTTACTAAACCTTTGCCACTGATATCACAAGAATTGTTGTCACCTAACTTGACATGTGAACCATCTTGTTTTCCTAAAACTAAGTAAGCCAATCACAATGTGGTATCATGTGTTATGTAGCCCCTAGATCTATATACCAGCCATCTATAGCTCTTTTCAACCTCAATGTAAACTCCAAAATGTTTCTTCTTTTCCTGGGCCAACTTTTTCTTCATGCACTCAAAAGCGAAGTGACCAAACTTCTCACAAAAATTTCAATTACTGTATCATTTCGGTGTAGATCTGAAACCATTATCCTTGCCCACTTCCTCTTGCTTTTGACTTCCTTGACAATTCTTGCCTCCGTTAGCTTCCGTTTGGCCTTTCTGAAACTGCCTCTTGACAAAGGACCTTGCTCCTTGAAGTCCTCTTGTGTCATCAATTTTTATCTTCTCTTCATGAAAAAGAGCCCATTCAATTCTTCAAAGGTAGGTCTTGTCTCTCTTAAAAATAAGGTCATCACAAAGTTTGATAGACTAATGGTAAATTGTTTAGTACAATAGGAACAAGAAGATATCTAGTAGACTCTCTCCTAAAGCTGTGAGTTGACCCTTTGAATCCTTAACTCTTGTCACACAATCTGTAATTGACTCTCCTGAATTCTTCTTCAAGGCATGTAACTTGTTAGTTAAGAATAATATCTGGGATTGATTTATTGTACAACATACATATTCTTGAGTATGTCCTAAGCTTCTTCAGGTCCTACAGCATCTCTGATATGTGGGATTTTACTATCCTTCACTGATAGATTGATAATATGATGTGCTCTTTGCACCCCTTCTGATAAAACTCTTCCAATTTCGATCATTCATATCGTCCCTTGGAAGAAGCAAAAATTTAAACCAATGTATTTCCCTGAAAAAAGCCTTTCACAAGTTTTGATGGTTTCTCAGAAAATCTACTTCGATTCTTCAATAGTCCTTCGTAACAGCTAACCACCAAACTTCTTCAGGAAACATGACCTTTTGCTGGTTATTTTTCTAACTTTACTCATCCTCTAGGCCAACCTACTTAGACTCCAATTCTCAAACAGTCAACTTGTATGGTGGCGATCTGTGATCCTATTGTCCTGTGTCAATAGTCGAACTTCAGCAACCTTGCAGCAATCTCTGAAGCTCTACTTTCAGCCAACAGCAGCCAATACACTTGTAGTTTTCCATAGGCAGCTACTTCCTAACCTTCAGTAACAACAGCAATCCAGCAGTAGTAATGAATCAGTAATGATCCAACAGCCTTCCTTGCCACAATACTGCTTGTAGCAGCGATTCCAGCAACTTGTCTTTGCAGCAAACTGTCCTTGCAATAAAGCTCATGTCCTGTAGTGATCTACCTACAGCTCCGAGTAGCAATCTTTAGCAGCAACTTTTCCAGCAACGATCTGTAGGTTGCATGATAGCCAATCATGTGTTAGTCAATCTTGTAGGCAACAGTGATACTTCTGATTCCAAACAGGTGCGAATTTTCAAAGGCCGCAATTGCGCAAATAGTCATCAGTCCTCAGCGTTTTCCAGCGCACAGGCAGCAGAAATCCCAGTAGTGAACAGTCAGGACGCGTGAGCAGTAGGTGCAAGAACCTTTCCTCAGAACAATGTCATTCTATAATAGTGATCTTTCAAATAGACAGCAACAATCTTCCTCCAACAGTTGCTTCTGCATGTGAAACGCAGATGGACAGCAGCGACTCTTCCTACAACAAATTCTCACACTTATGCTTCCAATAAATCTGGCTCTAATACCATGATGGAACAATCACTATTTTCAGACTGGAGTAGACTAATCTTATTACCACTGAAAAAACTCAGATCAGAAGAGAGAATGATCACTCGATCAATCAACAATGATAGCATCATACTACTCAACCGATTATGATTATAGGAACTCACACTATACTAGGGATGGGCGCTAGACCTCATTAAATAGAATTTGGCATCTGTTACTCTGTCTAATAATAAAAAAACAACTTCCTAAAACAAGTTTCTATATATCAAAATAATACTAAATATCTATATCTACAAAAAATAAAGCTCTAAATCTTTACTATCTAAGTATCCTCTTAACACAACAATAGATAGAATGCTATTGTCAAACAATCACCAAGGTACCCAAGACACGAGTAGAATGTAAGGTAGTCCAGGCTATATAAATTGACCAAGCAGGCGGAATATCTGCACCCGGCACTGAGCATATTGCAGTCCAAGCGAACTGAATCGAGCAAAGATTCCATACACCCATGGATGGTAGCAGGGCTAGAACGTGAGGAATCTGTAGGGGTCCATCATCAACAAAAAGAACAAGCTCAAATGCACCTTAGGCTAGGTGTCTAGACCAAGAATGCCATATTGCAGAAAGTGCTTATGCAAATAAGAAATGAATAGCAAGAGGAATAGCACCATCTAAAGTATTACAAGAAGAAAATCATGTGTAGTAGAACTGCTCTGACTATTAAGTAGCATAATGACCTGGGAGCTGCTGTAAATCCAATGGTTGACTAGCATGTATACCAACTGCTACAATCTCTCTCTACCCAGACTGGGAGTGTACCTCATGTACAAGATGTAGCTATGGAACTATGAGTATCTCATCATAAAGACCCTATGACTCAATGAGAGCATTTGGAGCAAGAGCAAACATGGCTATAGATTGAGGAAGTGGCTTAGCAGAATAATCTAACCCTAAATTCCAAAACCATCATAAGCACCTGAATGAAGCTTGATCCTATTAGCACAAATTTGTGCTGAAAAAGCTGGATTCACAAGTGTGGAATCATTTGACGAACCAGAAGGAAGGATCCTCTACCTCGTATGCACATGGCCGTGGAGAATAGAACTTTGACACTTTTACCACATTGGATATATCCGCTATCTTGGGCACATAACATGAACAAAATACACAACAGTGAATGAAAATGAAACAATGAAAAAGAAAAGCATGTCTTTCAGATTCAAAAAAAAATTTGGCAATCCCGTCTGGTCATTTCTTTCACATAGGTAAGAATAGACTAAAACTAGACTAGAACAACATACCAAACTACACATAACAAAACAAAAATTAACGAAATTAACAAACAAATAGAAGAAGAAACTAAAAAAGGAGTTGTTGGGCAAGCAAGCAGAAAGGTGAGGGGGTATGGGGGTTGTGGAGGCAAGCAAGGTGGGTGTGAGGCACCAAGGTAGTGGTCAAGAACTTAGAAAGTAGGATGGAGGAAAAGGCCGGAAAACAGCGAGGGTAGTAAAGAGGTCATTGGTACCTTCAAACATGTTTGAAACTTTTTCCAAACGCGTTTGAAACGTTGACTTTCTTTTTTGCGCCCTAAGGCCCCAAAAAGGGGCCAAAGGGTCCCCCCTTGACTTTCGATGCCCAATCTGGCCCTAACCAAGGCAGCCCGGCCTAACTCGCTTCTATGATCTATCTAAGTGTTGCTGTTTGATCTGGATGTATCTGACAATTTAGAATCCACCAATCCAACGTAGATTCAACGCCTTTGCTCATTGCTAGTTCAACCACTTTTAAAATATATGTTTACCCTCCCAACCCCAAATCAACATATGGGTTGGTCAAAACCCTAAGAAAAGGTCCAAGGTTCCCAAAATCCTCAAGATGGCAACGCTGTAAGGGGCCAGGAGGATTAAGGAAACAGAGGCACAGAGCGGGGCAAAGGCAACAAGGAGGCAAGGGCGAAGGCAGCAAGGAACATGGAAGCAGAGGAAAGGGTCGGAAGCATAAAACAGGCAGGAGGCAGAAACAGGCAAGGGGGTGGGAGTAGGCAGCAAGGGGGCAGAAGTAAAAGCGAGAGCGGCCAACAAGGATGTAGGATGGAGGAGAAATAAGGGTGAAGGTGGATGGCAAGAAGGCTCTAGAGATGAGGATGGAGAGAGATGGAGGCCGATGGAGGAAAAGAAATTCAGTAATAGGCCAGGAAAGTGCATCGATTGCATTTTATGAACTGAATCACATAAATTGGTATCACATGAAGCATAAAAAGACAGTATAAGATGATCAACAAGCAATCTCCAACTAAAAAAACTAGAAAGAATACCAAATACAGCCAATAGCTGATTCCCAACTAGGAAATGCAACGAGTATCCTATGAAGAGCTCAATGGTAGACCAAATAGTAAGCTACTCAATGTCTCTACTATCTATTTTTAGTCTTTTGAAGAAGCCCCTTGGAACCTTCAATGAACTCATAATGCCCAAACATGAAAAACAAGGGCAACACGTGTTCTAGAGGAAAACAGCGTGCCCCTCTACATGACACGTGTGCCCTGAATACTGTCTAAAGAGGACCGAAATAAGGCCCAAATATACTATGAAAAGTGTCGGAATTTGATCTACAAATTCTAGATAGGAGTTAATTAATCATATTAGCACTCACACACACCAAGACCAGCACAAGAGATTAAGGGAACTCTGATTATAGAGGAATGAGCAAAGCTCTATACAATGAAATGAATTTATGGTGGGGCGCCAGCCTACTTAAATACTTTCTCTATAGCTTGTGAAAAGCCAAAAGCAAAAACCAAAAGCTAAAGGCAAAAAGCTAATTCATATTATTGCTACCTATTTTGGGTAAAGACCCATAATGAATTACTAAGTGATAAAAACAAGTTCTATCCTAGAACTAGTGCACCCACCAACATGCATGAACAACTAAATTGACTCTAGGAATTACCAAAAGTAGAAAATGGCCCCGAAAATAGCTCGTAGACATGGCCAAGCAAACATTAGGGGTGCAAATAAACATTAATTTCTAACAAAAAGGCCCAACTGTACCATCATGTGCCATAATGCATGAAATCCTTCAAATAGTATAAAAGCAAAGTCAAACTTGAGTGAGGGTTTAGGAAACAGTGATTTAGGTATGAATGTATTTGTAGGTAAAATACAACTACCACTACTAGTCAACTACCAATAGTATTGGAAAGGCCTTTTTCTATTGCAAGTAAAAAGCAACTAAGGTTAGAGGCTAAGGAAAGAATGCAACCATAAAAAGGATTGAAATTCCACAAGACCCTCATTCCAGCAAGTAGCAATTTTGTGAGTAACTTGTACTTGGGAGAATGTTGCCATTGTACTCCCATACATGCCGCACAACTGTGCACCCGAACTATTATTCGAAGAATGCCAAGATTTGTCATACTCGTATCGAAAATATACGATTTGAAAATCTCAAAATGACGTCTACAATATGCACCTCACCAAGTAGATTTATCAGCCCCTGCCAACCACAGTCCAGGGCTCATAGTTGCAAGACCCATCAAAGCCTAATTCATGTGTGGTACTATGTATGACCCAAGTTTGATGACAGTATATGATTGAATCATCTTCTCTACTGCACAAATACTTCTATGGTTGTGTGATCTACTTGCTCATGTCGTATAGTGTAAATCTACAACGCTTTCCAATTTCCCAACAGATCTTTGCTTAATCTTTGTATTAAAGAACTTCTTTGGAAAAAAGTTGTGATCAACATTCTATAAAGTGTAGATCTGTGCACACTAAAATTAATTTTTATCAGATCCTTACTTTTGGGAGGAGCCACTAATATCATATTCTGCTTCCAATTTCCACTTTTTTGAATGTCAATATGATTGGATCTTCGGATTCTCTCGTCAAATAGCTAACAATCACATCAAAAATTATTGAAATTGGGCTCCCATTTTTCTGAGAATTTTTTAACCTGCATGTTGCTCATTGGGAAAAGTGGAAGCTAAAACTGATAACTCCTTAGTAGTGATGTTGGAATGAAAAACTTAACAGATTACTTGGAGAAGTAGTAAACATCCAGTCCCACAGACTACACACAAACTCTCAAAAGAGTACCAATTGACATCACAAACTTTTTGGTTGTCATATGTACATGTATATGCAAGAGTGATGTTTAAAGTATATGTATGGAGTCTGAACAAAGTACCTTGGGGGGCTTGAAAGGGTAGTCTGGTGGAAAGTGGATGGTAACCAAGAATACCCCACCTGAATATGGGCTGTCAGGAGGACCAATGATTGTTGCCTGCCAATGGAACATGTCCTCGGCAACCGGCCCTGTGATGTTATGCAAGAGTACGGTTGTCAAGAAGCAGAAAAAGGTATAGCACTCAAATTGCAGATAATTGTCACAACAACCCCAGACAATAGGACAATCCAAATTTTCCAGTAATTTCTGTTAAACACCATAACGGGCTGATTGACAAGCCATAGAAGAAAGTTAAAAGCAAAAGGCAATAATTTGGCCTAGGGGACACCACATAGCTCGCTTTGATATGTCATCCTACTCATACTGAAAGGCAAAAATCAGCAAATGCCCTCTTTTAGAAGTTGAGATACAAGAAGATGAGACAAGGCATAGCAACCCACTTGAACCAATCAACAACAAAAAATTTGTATGTACAAGAAAACCACCAAAATAGTAATAGTTTGCACAAATGAAGCCACAGACATTAGACAGAGATTGTCATCAAACTGAAACAGCTTGCAAGAACAACCAAGCCACAGACATTAAACGGAGTTTGTCATCAGCTGAAACAGCTTGTGAAAAACTGCAGAAACTAACTTGTAGCACACACTCTAAACTATCAAACATGTGTACATGTATTGATTTTTAGTCTAGGATATAACTGTAACATAACAGCTGCCTTCATAATTTTGGAGAATCATGAATCGAGTGAAACAACATGACTGAGATTCATATGAATAGAGCTGAAGCTCGCTACAAAAGATATGGGGGGGCGCTATATAAAATTTTTCCTTCTTATATTGAAATTTTCCTAGTCCTATCTCAAGTTTCAGCTTATGCTAAAGCAAAAAAAATATTCCTACAGCTAGTATCTATATTAGGTAAAAAGTTCAAGCTATTTAATTTTAACAGGTCCTTTAGTAAAAATATCTGCAGCTTGCTCTTCCGTGCTACATAGGACAATAGATAAGCTCAACTTCATGATTTTGAAGTTTCTCTGATGAAATGTTATTGTACTTCAATATGCTTCGTCCTGCTGTGAAAAACCGGATCCTTCGCCAACTTGACGCAACTTTGATTATCACACTGAAGTACTGTAGGTGTTTCCTATACCATATGAAGATCATGTAGAATCTTTCATAACCACATTGCCTCACATGTTGCACGATAATACAATGGTAAGCTGCTTCTTTGAACTCGAAGATATTGAACCCGATCCAAGATTAACACATCATATGGTATGTCTTCGATCTTCTGCATCTCCAGCCAAATCTGCATCTACAAATCCCTACAATTGTAAAACATCTTGACTTCCATAGTAGATACCATATCGTATAGTACCTTCAATATACCTGAGTATCTGCTTCGCAACTTGCCAATGTACCTGCTTTGGCTTACCCGTAAACTGACTTACCATACTTACAGCATAAGCAATATTTGGTCGTCTAGTCATTAGATAGATCAAACTTCCAACAAATTCTATATAATGTTCCATCCACATCTTGATCTTCCTCGACTTTGATAAGCTTACATCCACAATCATATGGAGTTGAAATTGGTATGCATTTTGACATCTCCAATTTTTCTAAAGGTTTATGAGCATACTTAGATTGAGAAATATAAGGACCTCACGCTACTCTCCATACCTCAATCCTGAGATAGCAATATCGTGAACCAAGATCTTTCATATCAAACTCTGATGAGAGATCTTTCTTAATATTTTGAATCAAAACTAAAAAGCGTAGGCCCTGCACTACTCTGAAAAGCAAGCTCCTCAAAGTCTGTAATTGTCATGCCCACAATTGGATCGATCTCAGATTAATGTCCCGTAAGGAGGTCAATAGGCCTATCTCGATCCATAAATTTATTATTTGTACAAAGATCAACGAACTGAGCTTCTATCATTTCTTTAGAGGTGATGAGGTGATGGCATACTAAATCATGATGAAGACAAGCACAAAGAGCACAGCAAATCAAAAGAATTCTCAGCTTCCTCATAGTAGAATGAGAAAAATTTACATTTCATTATCTCACCATGCTCAACACCTACCCAAAAAGTATAGTTGGTGGGCACGGCACATGCACCACTACAATAGCAAGAAATAGCACAAACCACCTAACCAAGATGATCTCAAATACAAACTACAAGTTCACTAAGACGATAGAAAAGTATATCCAACGTTACATATAGAATGGTACCTGGCATAGCAAAGGAAGCATGCAATGTTTAACCTTATAAAATCCATGCGCAATGTCTGTAAACGCTACCTTCATCATGCATGGTGCAAACCAAATGCTACGACATCCTTATCACTTCATCATTATCCAATAATAAGAGTAGCTCGCATGCACAAACATATGTCCAAATTAGCTGCCATATATCTGAACAAAAACCAATGTATTGAATTTCTATCACTTCCCTGGAGGTGAAGAGTAAACTCAAACACGATGAAGGCTAGCACTAAAGAGCGAAGCCAATCAAATGAAGCCCTGCTATTTTGTTTCTTTTAAGTTCATGGAATTTCACTATACTCTACCATGACATAAGCCTATTTCAGGCATATTCTTCACTTACCATTGATCCTTTTGTATATTGAGACACTTTATCTACATAGATTTTACGGCATTAAAGCTGAACCATGATAGCTTAGTGACTACTACTTATTAACACTTAATCATAATACACCAAATTGGGGGTGTAACACTCATCATAATACACCAAATTGGGGTGTAACCCAATAATTCTAATATTGATTTTCCCTCATTCTTATGTGAAAGATCTTGATTATCATCATTCATGTCACTAAGTATTTGTCAAACTCAAATCCGCATCGACAAGCCAAGACTTACAAGGGTTTCAAAGGTATACTTATTTGGTTGGGAAGGCGAAATGTCCAGGTTTATTTGGGAAGGAAGATTGAACCCCCTCATACCAGAAAATGACTCAAAGAACAACCTTCAGGCAACCAAAAAATGACAGAAGCGTTAAATTTTGCATACCATCATGCACAAGAAGCACTCTTTTAATCTATGGCAGGCTAACTTTAACCTATACACACAAGACTTTGATTTCACTGTATAGTTTGAAAATTGGTTTGAGCTTCAAACCTAAAATACAAATGCCCAAACTGACGAGACACATGATGTGAATAGGCCCTAAATCTAAAAATCTCTAAACTTGTCCAGGAAGAACCTGTCGGTCACTTTGTCTGTTTGGCAACCAAAAATATTCTCAACTTACCAACAAAAACTAGGTCTACTATGTCAAAATTTAAAATACAGGAACTGGCCTTTGCAAAAAGGCATCTTCCTTCCTGGATGTATCCTAGCTATCAGAAGATAGTTGACTTTTAAAGTCCCAACTTCTTTTGATATTTACGACCACCAACGTTAACTATAATCCTCACATTATGAGAAATCTCACGGCTTGGCTGCATAGAGCAATATGAAGCATGGAGTATCAGAGGCAGAGGTCAATTTGAAAGACAGCAATACAGAGTCAGGGTATTTCTTTATATTCTGAATGAAATTTTACGAGCTTTCTACTAGGCTTTACAAACAGGAAAAAGAAACCTAATATAAACATTTATTAGCCTTCTAAATTTTCATCAAGTCAGCTGTAAAAGTACACACACTTCACCTCCTACCTTTATTCTTTAGGATAACTGCACGGATCGGCCTTTCTTGAACGTGTATATATCTTTAAAAGATAATAGAAGCAATGAATTCGATAACGGATACGAAATTTTCCCCTTCACCGTTTCAAACAAAAGCTCTTGATGCTATACTTATCATTTTTTGAAATCACGAAAATACAAGCATTCAAATAAGCTAAAACTCTTTGGATCCATGCATTCTAGATCCGGCGACTGTGTAAAAGATTTGATCATGTAAACTTATCAACGATCAACAAGGATGAATTACAAGGGCACTACATGTGAAGCATGCAAGAATTTCATTACCAGCACTACATGATGTTGGAGGATCCTTTTGTAGATCTTTCAATTCCTTCAAAATCCTTTTTGAAGCCATGCCATAAAAGAAACTCTCACACACAAATACAACAATAGAGAAAACTGTGTGTGGGAAGACGCTTGTAAACGAAAATGACGTAACAAAAAAGCTCAAAATAAAAGTAAGAAACAATTTCACATCATGGGAAGGGCTTATGTCCTTTTCGTGCTGGCAAAAAGGGTCTTGGAGGGCCTCCCATCTAAGGACAAGTTTTATTTTTTTAAATTGGCTGGCCGGACGCCGCGTGTTCGGGCAGCCAAAATGTTATCCCATAAGTATTATTATGGGATTGCTGAGAAGGTATATGTAGGCAGACATGCCAAAATTCTCACTTGTGTGTGCCTGGGCGTGGGGGTGCCCGGCACCACCTGCGCCCTAATTGGCACCCAATTTGCCTGCCCGAACGCCTCCCCAATGCTGCCCGGCATCGCTTGGGAGCTGATTGGTGCCCACATGTGCTGCCCGGCTCCACCGCCTGGGTGCTGGGGACCCCGGCCCAGGTCGTGCCTACGAAAATCAGCGCATTTACTTTTGACTGGCACTAGGGCCACATTGCACCCAAACACTGGGTTGGGGCCAAACGCCCAGCACGTGTGGCCTCGTGCCTTAGAGCGTCCATGCTCAGAGGGGGACCCTCGTCGCTTGTTGTCATGGAGCCGATTAGTCCTGGCAAACTTCGTTGGTCAACACGTGGTCACATGAATCCCCTTTGACTCTGGCAATATCCGCCATTGCCTAGATGCAACCCTTTCTTTTCATTGTGAGGCTTTCGCTGAGGTTGCAAATTGTGTGAGCTATTGCGAGGCTCTGAACTTCTACATGGGCTGTAACAAAAGTTCATTGAAAACTTATATATATTAAACATTATTTTCATCTTAATGACTCCCTTAAGTGTGCTTCGACAAAAGCCACTTGCCAAAAATAAAGGTATTAAATATATTATCTTCTTAATAATGCCCTTAAAAGCAATGACAAGGTTGTTTAGAAATGATAAAAAAATTCAAAACCAAGATATTATCATGAATCATATATATAATTTGCTAATTTTAAATTTAAATTGTTTGTAGTGATCATTTAAATTTGTTTAGTCACCTTGTAAAAATGCTTCTTGGTTTCCAAGGGGAGGCTCGAACCTGAGACCAAAGAAACTTTAGATGTCAGGCTAACCAACTGAGCCAACCCCGTTGGTCACCTTGTAAAAATGCTTCTTGGTTTCCAAGGGGAGGCTCGAACCTGGGACCAAAGAAACTTTGGATGCCAAGCTAACCAGTTGAGCCAACCTCGTTGGGTGTACCTTGTAAAAATGGAGTCATAGACTGCAAAGAGAGATTGCAAAAGGAATTAGGCGTCTAAGACGGCCATGCAATCCTCTAATACTGATAACCTGATATGGCATCAGAGACAGCCATACAATCCTCTTTTAAATAGCGTTTGTGTGAGAGGCGAGAGTTATCATTCAACAAGAATGCAAAGGCATAGAACAATAGCGAATCTGTATATTGAAGTTGTAAATACAACGATCAGACCACAATACAATTGCGTTGATAAGTGTGTGATCCTACTAACATATTCAAGAAGATTGCTATAAAATAGTTCTCTCTCTCTCTCTCTCTCTCTCTCTCTCTCTCTCTCTCTCTCTCTCTCTCTCTCTCTCTCTCTCTCTCTCTCTCTCTCTCTCTCTCTCTCACACATCACTAACTTTGAGGAGTCAGCTACTGATAAAAGGCGTTCTTTGCTATATGACCTTACGTATCATAATCATCTCAATACAATCACTCAATTACATGTATATATACATATCAGCCGAAAAATCTTGTACTAACTTAACTTTACAATTACAAGATTGATAACAACTGTTAATCTTATCAGTGGATCAATTCGTTGATGGAGCGTGAAGGCTTTTTGGTCTGATAGCGAAAATCCATATATTTGGCAGACTGGAAATGCGACACTCCTTGGCCTTTTGGCTGTTGCCTTTACCTGAGGGCAGCCTTCAAGATTTGTAAGACACCTTCGACGTTTGTAGGACATCGCCTTTGTCTGTAGGCCAGCTTCGGCCTATTGTAGGGCAAGTGTTGCCTGTCAAAAAGCTCAGTGTAAAAACACAGTGTCGAGTTTTTCGCATTTTTTGGCTATGGAAAAAATGCGAGTAAAAACCAGATTTAGTTCAAAATGCAGACTGTTTTAAAAACAGTTCATAATCTGTAGGTTACATTTGAGAGAGTAAAATTTAGAGAAGGAAATGAGGGCTGTTGGGATGAGTAGGAGCTAGATTAAACTCCAACACTCCCCCTTGAGCTAACTGCTATGAATCTGATCTGCAATTGGGAAATAACATACCTACTAAAGTAGAATGTTTATCTCTAGACAATGGCTTTGTCAAAATATCAGCGAACATACTATCTATATGACAATAACTAAGTACAACATCTTGACTCTGAACTTTCTCTCTAAGAAAATGGAATTGAACTTCTATATGCTTTAGTTCTATTATGAGTTCGTGGGTTCAGAGTGTCGCATTGGAGTATTGTTGGACTGATCTGTGGGAATTGCAGATCCTGCAGCAGCCTCCTTAGCCATATTATTTTCTTCACTGCTGATGTAGCTGCAACATATTTTGATTTTGTCCAGGACAGATAAATGTATTTCTGCTTTCTGCAATTCCATGAGATGGGTCCTCTTGCAAGGAAACAAATGTAGCTTGATGTGGATTTTCTGGTATCCACGTCTCTTGCCCAACCTGAATCTGAATAAGTGATCAATGTGAGTGCAGCTTCTGTATTGTCGTTATAGCTCAAAACATAGTGCTTTGTAACTTGAATGTACCTGAGTACTCTTTGCAGAGCTTTCCAGTGTTGTAGGCCTGGATTGGACATGTACTGAGACAGTGTGCTTACTGCATATGCTAGACTAGGTCGTGTGCAGATTATAGAATACATAATAGATCCTATGACAGACTGATAAGGATACCTGCACATTTCTTGCTGATCTGCTTGAGTTTTGGGACACATGTCTTTGGACAGGTTAGCTCCTGGATCCATAGGTGTGTCTATGGGCTTGCAGTACTCCATGTCATATCCGCGAAGTACCTTCTTATGGCAATGGATACACTCAATCTTGGAATTGAGCCAGCAGGTATCTACTATATGCCAGTCTCTTCTACATCTCGTGCAAGTCTTCTTGTTGGCATCTTGTCATTTTAACCTCCCTTTGGTCTTCCAGTTGCTTTTGCTGGTCCCCTCTGCTTGCTGGTCACGATCCTACCTCTGATTCGACTCCCTCTCAGGCTTGAACTGTTTCTTTGATTTTTCTCTGTTGTCGTAGAGTGTCTGGTCAAAACCATCTTTGTGATCAAGATGCTCTCTGGCCTCGACTTCCTCTCGAATCTCGACAATCGCCTTTTCGAGATTCATGGTAGGATCTTTCGCGAGCAGGGTTCGCGTCGTCTAGAAAGATCTGGGTAAGGCTCACAACAGATATGTGAGCTACTTCTCAACTGATACTGCATTCTCTGCTCCTGAGTTGTATAGTGATAGAAACAGATCCTTCATCTTTCTCATGAAAGAGGTGAGGTCTTTTCCATCCCACTGCAGCTCCCTCAGCTGATCTTCCAGCATCATAATCTGACTTCTTGATTTCATCTAAAATCTTGTGAGCAGTGTATCCCACATCTCCTTAGCTTTGGAGAGTGTAGCCAGGTCAAGTGTAAGGCTATCTTCGATGGAAGATGATAGCAAGGCTACTGCCTTGTCGTTTTTCTCCCTCCATTCGCGTAGCTCCTTGCATGTTTTCGTAGGCATTGTGTGCCATCCACCTAGGGGAAGAGTCCTTCGCCCTTGAGTATCAAAGATGTCTTAACTTTGCAGGCTAGAAAGTTAGATCCTGGAGAATTGAGTATAGTGTAGATCTTGTTCTACATGCTACTGATTGAAGCCATTGCTTTTTGAAGTCTGTTTTCTTGTCATTTGGTTGATTGTCTGAATGCTTGGCCTCCTAGATCTGCTAGCTTCTCGGCTATGTCAGAATATGACAGGCTGCTCTGATACCAGTGTTGGGAGTTGAGCGGTGCTCCGATACGAATGATGAGAATCGTGAGAAGAAAAATTCGCAAAACATTTGCGACTCTCTTTCGAGATTCGGATGGAGTTCAGACGCGTTCGCTGGGCACTGCCAGCTGAAACACTCTTACAATCATCCAGAGGGTAGTCGAGTACTACTGATCTACGTTCATAAAACTAATATAGCATTCGACTTCATTTCAACCAAGGTGCGGAATTCAAAGGGAACAAGAAAACTTAGACATATTAAGATAAACAACATAAGCATTCGACATCCAAGATCAGACACAACCAGAAAATAATCTATATTGATTTTCTCTGATTTCTTCAGGGCACTGCATGCGAATCCACGCAGTGCGTTGGCGTGAGAGAAGCACGGCTCTCTCACGAGTATTAGTCTTGACAATTGGATCTTCTGATCCTAGACAGAATTGTCTTCTCGCATGCAAGCGGAGCTTCTATCTGTGTTCGTCTTGATTGCTTACTAGCATCAGACTACTTCTAGTTCTTCTTGCTTGGTTACACACTGTGTATCGTATTGATATATGTCAAGTATTATTCAATAAGTACAGTCTCTCTATGCAAATCTAAAATTAGAGTGATTAACCATCTACAACTAACCAGAGAACTACAAGAGTGGCAATTTAGCCACGACCTAGGGAGTATTTGTTGATGTCATGCCATCAGGTTAGATCTCTGTACTTCTGGTACTTGCGTGATCTTTGGTGGTACTCCTTGGAGCGTGAGGACAGAACGAGTTTCGTTTACCTCGTTCATCTTTCTCTCGTATAGAACTGCAAGGGAATCTCATTTGTGGATTGTTCGTGTTCGCAAACCGTTGGTCTTCGTCTTCGTTGACTTTCGTATTCGCAAAACTCTTCGTGTTTCGTGTCTTCAGATGTTCGAGTTCACGAACATGTTTGTCAGGCGAGGGGCCGTAAGCTAGCAAGGCTTTGTATTCAAAAACACTTTGTTTCTTCAGAGAGCATTATTCCACTTGTAATTTATGAAATGTGGAAATTTCCTTTAGGATGCCACCTATGGAGCTCTCTTGCTTATTTAAGAGACTCCCTCTTTGTGAAGAGGAGCTTTTTGTGTATTGTATCAACTCCATGCTGAAATGAGAAGAGCCTCCATGAGGTAGATGCATCCATTGAGCTCCTTGATCATGATGGTTTTCTTGAGTGATGCCCCTATGATCATGCCCTTCCATTCATAGTGGTTGTGGATTTAGAGTGGATTAGTTTTCTTGCCTTCCTAGTTGTGGATTAGATTTCATGTTTTCTTCTGGATTAATGTAGGACCCAACATTCAAATAAACTAAATAGGCTAGAAATGTGGCATAAATCTTGCATATTCCCTAACATTCTAGTTCTTGATGTTCTTGGGATGTCCAAGAATCAAAAGACTGGTTAGTTTCTTGATTCTTGGACTTCTAACATGCTGTAGATTAGTTTTTGTTTCTTGTTTTGTCAATTTATGCAAGTAAAGTAGTGTAGGATCTGATTTTAGTTCATTTTGCAACAAAGTAGAAGTAGAAATCCATCGTTGTTCAACTGAGCAGTAACGTAGGTCATTTGTTGAACGCATTGGCTTGCATTTTGGTTGATTATGCATGTGCATTCAGTTCAAGAGTGACCCATCCGGATGTCCTCTGATA
This sequence comes from Diphasiastrum complanatum, assembly GCA_029204225.1. Lineage (NCBI taxonomy): Eukaryota > Viridiplantae > Streptophyta > Lycopodiopsida > Lycopodiales > Lycopodiaceae > Diphasiastrum > Diphasiastrum complanatum. The sequence continues at coordinate 64,891,990 of CM055100.1, read as the reverse complement.
GGCAGGACAATACTACAATGATTATCTGTCCCTTCTGCCTAATCTGGGCCTTAAAACAATAAAGGTAATCTCAAGAAGTGCCCACAGTCATTGAAGAAGACTAGTAAACAGATTCCATAGGCTCTGAAGATGTCAACAACCAGCGACTTTTCAGCGAATCATGATGTTAATTTTTGCTGCCTTCCTAAGAACTTTTCTTGAAATCTTTATTGATGATTTTTGTGTATATAGTGATATAAAGACACACCTACAAAAGCTGAAACTTACATTGCAATGATGTCGAGATACTTGTTTATCCCTTCATCCAGAGAAATATTTTTTCGGTATGAAAGAAGGAATATCACTTGGACACAGAATATCAAACAGAGGAATAGAAGTCGATAAAGATAAAGTCGAGCTTATAAATAATATCCATATACCAACCAATTTATGTGAACTAAGAGCTTTCTTAGGACATGTCGGCTATTATCGGAGGTTTATCCAAAATCATGCTTTTATTGCAGCCTCTCTTACGCATCTACTCAAGAAACAAGTGCAATACTTGTGGACGAATGAACAACAGAAAGCGTTCGAAAAACTTAAGCAGAAGTTGATCAATGCTCCTATTATGAGAGCACCCAGCTGGGCTATTTTATTTCATATTTATGTTGATGTTTCTGCATTTGCTATTGGCGTCTGTCTAAGCCAGAAGGACGATAAGAAGAAAGATCGTCCCATATACTATGCGAGTCGATAGCTCAGTGCCTCGTAGAAGAATTATTCGACTATAGAAAGGGAAGCACTCGGAATGATTTTCACTGTTAAGAAATTTTGGCATTATTTGTTGGGATATGCTTTTATTTTTCATGTTGATCACTATGCTCTAAAGTATCTTGTGAATAAACCAGATTTATCAGGACGAATTGCTCGTTGGGCTCTACTTCTGCAGGAATTCACTTATCAAGTAGAACTTCGCCAAGGAAAATATCATACGAATGTTGATTATCTATCTGACTCAAAAACTGAAAAACCAATTAATGATGATTTTCCAAATGAAAATCTATTTAAAATTTCATCCACAAATTCGTTATATTCTGATATTATTACTTATCTTAAGGATCAAATATATTCGGATGGTTATGAATTGGAGCAAAAGACAGTTTTTTAATATAAGGTAGCACCTTATACGATTATTAACAATGTCCTGTACAAGCTTGGTGCTGATCATCAACTAAGAAGATGTCTCGAAACAGCAGATATTAAAAAGGTTGTTCAAGCCTTACATTCAGAGGATGCTGGAGGACACTTTGTTTTAAAGAACACTATTAATAAGATATTGACTGCCAAATACTGGTGGCCAACCATGTTCAAGGATGTATCAAATTTTATTCGTTCGTGCGATCCATGCCAAAGATCTGGTAAGCCAACAAAAGCAATGAATTGGCCGTTGACACCAATCCTGCCTCTTGCACCATTTGAGAAATGGGGGATTGACTTTGTCGGTCCAATCAAACATGTAACTCGACATACGAAATGTCGTTATATTCTTGTTGCAATGGATTATGCTACAAAGAACGTTGAAGTAGAAGCGATGAAGCGAAACGATGCGAAAGCTGTCGCAACGTCCTTATTCAAATTTATAATCACAAGATATGGTTGTCCACTTGAATTAGTAAGTGACCGTGGTACACATTTTCTAAATGACACAATACGGCTGGTGACAACATATTTCCTGATTAAACACAGAAAGACAACCCCCTATAATCCAAAAGCAAACGGGTTGACTGAGAGAGCTAATGAAATATTATGTAAGATCCTGAACAAGATTACTATTGCACATGTGACTGATTGGGATTAGAAATCACCATCAGTTCTATGGGCTTATTGTAACACAGAAAAGATCACAACGAAGCAAACACCATATTTTATTACATATGGTATGCATCCTATTTTGCCTATTGAATTTGAAGTGACAACTTTTCGTATGCAAGCTCAACGAACAGATGAAGAATGTATTAACGAAAGGTTGACCAATATTGAAGAACTATCTGAAGCTCGTGCGAATTCACAAAAATTAATAGAGGAAATCCAGATGGCGCAACAGCTGTTGTAGTAGCTGTGGTATGAACGGTCAGGAGGCTGGAAAGGTCAATTGGTTTTGGAGGCAACAACCTTCCCATCATCATGGTTTTCTCTTGATCAGTCAGAATTTCAAAATGATCGCATAGTCGCGAAACGTGCGCTCCTACTCCAGAAAACTTTTGGTGTTTGATCCACCTCAAAGAAGCCTTGTATGCGATAACACCGAAGCATACATGATTGCCGGTTAGCGCATCCAATAGTTAAGGAACACAGTATAAACACCTGACCGGATCAATCACCAAAGCACAACGTCAAGTACACAAGACAATAGAATTGCTCTCCACAAATTGTATATTCAACTGATAAGTAAGTACAAAGATAAGTTGCTTACAAGCACTCAAAGGGCTCGAAAAAGAAAGACGACCCGATAACTCTAGAACTAAGCACATGTGGTGCCATCGAAATAAGAAAGCACTGTATAAGTCGATCATTGCTATTTTAACTCTCTCCCTCAATGATCAATGTCTCTCTTTATTTTAGAGTTCACTCTATTCATGGAACATACCTCCATGATAGTATTACAAGTAAAGGCTTTTAACATAACCAGATCTAAGCCAAGTTTGGCTCTAAAAGTCTTAAACTTTTCTTTACTTAAAGCTTTCGTAAATATATCAGCAACTTGTAATAACATAGAACAATGTACAATACTTATATCTTCAGATTGTAACTTCTCTCACACACAGTGATATTTTACCTCCATATGTTTTGTCCTTGCGTGAAAGATAGGATTCTTAGCCAATTGTATTCCACTTTGACTATCACAGAAAATAACAGTAGATTTACCTGCTTCATGCCAATCTCACATAACAACTTACATAGCCAAACAGCTTCCTGGGTAGCAAAACTCAACGCTTTATATTCGGCTTCTGTAGAAGAAAGAGAAATAGTATCTTGCTTCTTGCTAGACCATGAAAAACAACCGCTACCAAAATTGAAGGCATAGCATGTTGTTGACTTTCTGTCATCTATACTTCCTACCCAATCAACGTCAACATAACCCTGCAACTTAGGTAAAACACTTTGTCTTTTGTAGATTAGACCAAGGTTAGGTGTACCTTTCACATACCTCATAATCTTTTTTGCAGTTTTCCAATGGTCCATAGTGGGTGATGACATGAATTGGCTAATCAAACTTATAGCATAGCAGATATCAGGACGTGTAGTCATAAGATATATCAAACTCCCAACTAGTTGACAAAATAGAGTAGCGTCAACATGTGCACTATCATCTATACGAGATAATTTCTTACCAGCTTCGCAAGGGGTGATGGAAGGTTTGCACTCTGTCATGTGAAATCTCTCCAATATCTCGCCCACATATTTGTTTTGACATAACCTGATATCACTGCCAGTTTGCCATACTTTGACACCCAAGCAATAGTGCATAAGATCTAAATCTATCATCTCAAACTACTTGCATAAGTTGGCTTTGATAGAACGAGTGAGGTTCTCATCATTGCCCGTGATAATGATATCATCAACACAAAGTACAATCAAGGCAATGCTACCATCATTTATAAAAACATAAAGGTTTGGATTTGAATTTGTTCTTACAAACCCATGAGAAAGAAAGTAGTTGTCAATGCGTCCATACCATGCGTGTGGCGCTTGCTTAAGGCCATAAAGTGCTTTGTGTAGTTTACATACCTTCTGTTCTTGCCCTTTTGCCATGAAGCCCTGTGGTTGGACCATGTAAACTTCTTCCTCTAAGTCACCATTCAAAAAATGCGGACTTCACATCCATTTGATGGATCTTCCACCCAAAATGAGATGCTAAGACAATGATAAGACGTAGCGTAGTCCACTTAGCCACTGGAGCAAATGTCTCTTCATAGTCAATTCCTTTGCTTTGCTCATGACCCTTCACTACTAGGCGTGCCTTATGCTTTGCTATCGTGCCATCCGCATGAAACTTTGTTCTAAACATCCATTTGTTGTCAATGGGTTTCTTTCAAAGTAGTAGATCAACCAACTCCCATGTATCATGCCTGTGGATGGATTCTATCTCCTCTTCCATTGCCCTTTGCCACTTTTTGTGATCTTTTGCCTCATCAAAGGTTGATGGCTCTCGACACTTCAAAATGTCACTTATTAGGGCATAGTTCACATGATAACGATCAGGAGACTTCCTTTTCCGCATTGATCTTCTCACTTCTCCTTGTGTGCTAGATCCTGGTTGATTTAGCTTTGGTCCTTCATGATCTTTTCATACCATTTTGGTATCTTAGATTCAAGTGATACACTACATGGAGAGTATGTATCCCAAGGAGTGTCTAAGTAATGTCTCTTACTTTCAACTGATTTCTCCTTTATTGCTCGTATTGGCAAGTACCTCCCCTTAGGCTCTTGAATAGGTGGTGTCCTTTCATACTCGCCCTCTCGACTCTTGTCTTCACGTGCATCATCTTGTGGAGCATCTTCTTCATCTTCTTCCTCAAAAATTGTGAGAAGTCTTTTGCAAATAAATGACATTGGCAAGCCTCTTGTTTAGTCAAACTTGTGAAGTTTTTAGCATGTGTGAACTTCACCACACACCTTACAAGATCTTATTGAGGTGTTGTGATTGCTCAAGATTGATCAAAGAACAGTATGCTTGAAAAATCTAAGGCAAGAGCACAATGGCATACATGTGATGAAAAAATCTTACTCTTCTCTATGATGAGAAATGAATGTCAGAAATAGTTCTAAGTGTTCATTATAGGAAAAAGAGGCTGCTCTCAAGTAGAGAGAGAAAATCAAGCATGAATAACTCGGGTAGAGAGAGAACGAGTCCAAAATACCAAAATCTCAATATTCACAATATGGCAAAACATGCCCAGTTTTCCCTACATGAGAGAGACTTGAATTCCTACAGTGGAGTTGCATGGAAAGTCCACTTAACTGAACTAATTCACCTACCAGAGATCCACATGTGTAACTGCATACATGTATGTTGCATGTACTGCATGTCAACTCATAAAACTGCCTAGACATGTGTAGATCACTAAAACTACTTTGCATGTTGCATGCACTGATTGCATGTGGCTTGCATGCATACAGTATGACTTTGCATGTTATCTAAACTACTGCATGTCATCAAAATAGAACCAATCTAACTCAAATCCGAGCTACACTAGAAGGATATGTGCTCAATTCACACACCTTTTATGTACAACATGAAATTTAGTGGAAATCACCATGGACATGGCCCCAAACTCGAGATAGAAAGATAATATTCTAATAATCTTCACGCTCCTCCTTAAAATTTATGTTCCTATCAACATAGATTTCAAAATGAGACCAAGGTTTGACCTCATCTTCATAAAGACATTCTTGAGTAAAGGTTTGGTGAGAAGATCTGCAACACAATCTGAAGATGAAACATGTTCCAATGAGATCTCTCTCCCAATGACTTTTTCTCTTACAAAATGATGAGCCACTTCAATATGCTTGCTCCTTGCATGAAAGACTGGATTATTTGCAAAAGCCTGGGCAGAAATGTTATCATTTTTGATAATTGGAAGATCTTCATCTGCATAACACTTTAGCTCATAAAACCTCCTTAGTTGTGGTTGTAAGAGATTTGTATTCAGCTTCACAAGATGATAAGGAAATAGTTGTCTGCTTCTTTGATAGCCAAGAAACCAAGTTCCCTCCAAGAAATATAATGTAAGCACTTGTGGATTTCCTATCCAACCTGTCTCCTACAAAATGTGAATCTGAAAAAGCAATCAAAGTCATGTCTTCTCCTTCATAGAATAATCCATAATCCAAGGTAGAAGATATATACCTCAAGACTCTTTTAGCCAACTTCCAATGATATAACTTTGGATCCTGCATGTGTTGAATTAGCTTATGAACACAAAAGCTTAGATCAGGTCTAGTCAATGTTAACCAAATAAGTGAGCCAATAAGATTCCTATAAAGAGTGATGTCCTCAAAGGATTTTTCATCATCTTTCATAGGAACTTTTACAGTGTGCTCCGTAGGTTTATCTATGCCTTTACAGTTCTCCATATGGAATTTCCTGAGCATGGAAAGTGCATATCTACTTTGGGTTATAAATGCACGACCTTTCCAAAAACCTATTTCAAGGTCTAGAATATAGTGAAGAACTCCTAAGTCCTGCATCTTAAACTCAATACCAAGTACATGCTTAGTTTCTTCAACTAACTTCTCATTGTTTCCACAAAGAATGATATCATCTACATAGATGAGAAGTATAATTACAAAGTTATCTACAAACTTATAATATAGAGAAGGGTCATATTCACTTAGACAAGATATGAGATAGGAGTTGAGCCTTGCATACCAAGACCTTGGTGCCTGTTTCAGTCCATACAAACTTTTGAACAAAAGACAAACTTTTGATTCATCACCTTCCTTCACAAAACCTGGAGGTTGCTCCATGTAAATCTCCTCCTCAAAGTAACCATTGAGAAATGCATTAGAAACATCAAGCTGGAACATACTCCATTTGTGAAAACATGCAAGAGAGATGAGTATTTGAATTGTTACCGGGACTACTTCAGTCAAGATCGGAAGGAACTGCTTCGGTCGAGATCTAACAGAACCGCTTCGGTCGAGATCTAAAGGAAGGCTTCGGTTGAGATCTGAAGGAAGGCTCCGGTTGAGATCTGAAGGAAGGCTCCGGTCGAGATCTGATAGAACCGCTTCGGTCGAGATTTGAAGAAAGGCTCCGGTCGAGATCTGAAAAAAAATCTCATGATGCATGAATGGATCTGTTTGATGCAAGTGAAGAACCCCAAGGAAAATAGGACTGTAGCTCACAGTAGAAGTTCTTATAAAAGAGGTGTATCTTGAGGAATGTTGGTTACCCTGAGATACTAGTGAGACAGAGATGAGGTGGCCGAAGTGTGAGAATGATTTCCTAAGGTGTAGCCTATCAGTTGTCGATCTAGAACACTCATGAACCATGAGTATGAACAGAAGAAAAAAGAAAAAAAAAATACATAGAATGTACATAAGTAATGATATGAAGTATAAACAAGGAATGAGGTGAACAATAGGCGAGATGTACAAGGAAAGAAATAATATAGTAATAAAACCTCTTTTTTTTTTTATCTTTTTCAATGGAAAAGATTCTAAATTGGGTCAACAAAGAACAACTCTTCGTAGTACCACCGTTTACGACAGTGTCTAGGAGTGTCCCGTCAAGTGTTTGTAACTGGACTGCACCATTAGGAAATATTTTGTTAATAACGTATGGCCCTTCACTTCTGAACTTCAACTTGCTGGGGTGCTTCTTTGATGTATAAAGAAGTACCTGGTCACCTAAATGTAGAGCTTTATTGCGCAGGTGATGGTCATGTCAGGCTTTTTGTCATCGTTTGTTAACTAGTTGTGCGTGATAAGATATTAGTCTTGTCTCGCATAACTGGGCTAGCGTAAATAGCCTGGTTTTGACTTGTTGTTCGATTGAAGCTTTTTCACAGAGATATATTGAAAAAGCCTCCGTAACTCTTAGCGACGGTACTAAGAATTCTATGGGCATGACCGCTTCTTGACCGTATACTAAGTGGAAAGGGGTTACCCACCTAGTGGCTTTCTTCGGGGTGGTGCGGTAAGCCCAGATAGCTGAGAAAAGTTTTGTTTCCCAATCAGAGCGACTGGTTTCAACTATCTTGGTTAGAATCTTACAGATCGTCTTGTTAGTTGATTCAGCCTGGCCATTACACCTAGGATAGTATGGTGTACTTTTTCTGTGAACGACAAGGTAATGGCGTAGGGGATTATCAACCAACATGTAAAAAATATGTGCCGCGATCACTAACAAGCTCAATGAGACAGCCAAAACGGGTAATAATATTTTTGTAAAGAAAACATGCAACTGTTTTTGTGCTGGCGTCCTTTGTTGCTCGGGCCTCTACCCACTTCTTGGCATAATCTGTGGCTATGAGGATGTATCGAGCTTGGGTATGTTTCGCTACTGGACTGATGGGTCCAACAAAGTCAATCCCCCACTTATGGAAGGCTTCGTCTTCTATAATGGGAGTCAATGGTGTGAAGTCTGCTTTGGTATTTTTCTTTGCTCTTTGACAGACATCACATGCTTTAATGACAGCAAACGTGTCTTTAAACAAAGATGGCCACCACAATCCTGGTCGAAGGATAATCCTCGTTGTGGCTTCAACAGAATGGTGGCCACCTCCGATGCCCTCATGAGCCTGGGATATTATCGGTCGTATCTCAGATTCATAGGCACATCTTCGAATAATGTCGTCAATGCCTCTTTTGTAAAGTTGTCCCGCAATTAATTGAAAGGGCGTTGCTTTTATTAAAAAATTTCTTTTTTTCGTTGTACACAGGCCTTCTATTAGTCGGCCTGTTGTAAGAAACTGAGTGATCTCCTCAGCCCATAGGGGTGTGGCATCGATCTGAAAAAGGCATGCATCAAGAAGATCATCGTTGACTGGTGCAGTTGCTTTTTCAGCACTTGGTAGTCTGGAAAGGTGATCCGCCATGAAATGTTGGGACCCTTTCTGAACGACTATACGGAAATTAAATTCCTCCAAAATTAGTAGCCATCGAGCTGTTTGTCCTATCTTACAGGACTTATTAACGATATATAGGAGTGCTTGATGGTCTGTGTAGAAAGCAAAGGTCTGGCCTAATAAATTATGTCGTAGTTGTTGTACCGCATAGACCATTGCCAATGCTTCTCTCTCGGTAGTGGTATAGTTTACTTCAGCAGGCACCAGTTGTCTGTTTAAGAAGCGTATGGGAAAGTCCTTGCCATACTCGCCTGGTTGTGCAAGAAGACCCCCAATGGCATACTTACTTGCGTCAGTATGCACATGGAATTTTGTCATGTAATCTAGCAAGCGGAGTATGGGAGCCGTTGTGAGTGTTGTCTTCAACTCCTCAAAGGCCTTAATTCGGTCTTCGGTCTAGCGAGGATCTACCACAACTAAATAAACGAGACGTGCCTTGTCGGCATAGTCGATTATAAAGATGCGATAGTAGTTGGTATGACCGAGGAAGACATATACTTCCTTCACTGTTGCAGGTAGGGGCATGTCCACGATAACCTTGATTTTTGACGGGTCGGTAGAAATACCGTTCTTTGATATTATATGCCCGAGTACAACCCTGTGGGTGACCCATATTTGGCATTTATCAGGGTTTAGTGAGATGCCGAACCTACGACAACAAATGAAGACTTTTTCCAAGGCGTCTAGGTGCATAGCAGCGGAAGAATGTACACCTAGATCGTCGAGATAAATCTCCACGACCCGATGTAACAGATCTTGAAAGGCCAGTTGCATGACCCATTGGAATGTTGAGGGGGCGTTACATAAGCCAAAAGGCATAACGTTATAAGCGTAAACGTCGCTCTCTGTGGCAAAAGCCGTTTTATGTTTATTTGCAGGGGCTATTTGAACAAGGAAATAGCCGCTGAACCCATCCAAGAAGCTGAAAGCTTCAGCTCCTGCCATTTCCTCTAATATTTGGGTTGTTAGGGACAAGGGAAAATGGTCTTTCTTCGTAACCACATTAAGGTTCTTGAGGTCAATACAGATACAAAGCTTGTCTTTTTTCTTGGGTACAACCACAATGGGTGATACCCAATCAGTATGTTGAACTTCATAAATGAAGCCAACATCCAGCAATTTCTTAATATCTTTGTTGATCCTCTCATGAGAGACTAGGTTACTGCGGTAAGGTTTAGCTCTAACGGGCTTAGCATTGTCTTCTAGAGGAATCCGATGTACTACTATTTTAAGGGGGGGTTCCTTTCATCTCGGTATAATTCCATGCAAATACATCCCTATATTTGCGTAATAAAGTCTCTAGATCAGACAGTTGGGTTGATGACAAATGTGCACAAACATGAACTATTCAATCCATGTCCTCGTCAGGATCTTTAAGGTTTAGTGGAATTGTCTTAGCAGGTCCTTCAAGGGAATTGGAACTTGGTGTAGGTTCTCGATGTGGCTGCGGTAACTGGATAACAACGTCATCCAGTGTAAAGTCTTTGAACTTATGTGGAAGTTCGAAAGGTGGGTCCACAAAATGTTCTGGGACTTTAGGAATCATTTGAGATGATTCTTTATTAGACGTGGAAGCTTTGTCGGAGTGTTTGTTGTTTGTCCCCTCTAACAAGGGCTTGATTGGCTGTTTAAGCTTCGCACGCATCTGTTTTTGTCGCTCGGTTAATTTTGTAGCAATAATGGTATTTTTTTGTAATCGAGGTTTTTGTGGTTTTTGAACGGGTGGTGTTGTGGCCTCACTTACCATATCATCGTCGATTGTATCCCAGACTTCATCGGGATACACGTCCCAAGTATATACTTTGGTTCTGGACCTATATGCTTGTGTGTTTGGTACTTTGAATGTTCGTTGGACATGAGCCAACGGTCCTGGTGACTTGATCTCCTTAGGAATGACTTTGGACGGATAACGTTGAGCATCTAGATAGAGGAGTACATGATCATCTGTCATTTCGACATCATCCATGGAAAGAATACCTTCTTCTAAAATATGGGCAGTAGAGACACTAGGTTCTCTTGGGCACCAAGCTATAGGAATGAGATCTATCGTCATGAGGGGAATGATGGGTGTGTCAATGTCCGTAGAAGATGGAAGAATATCCACATCTTCTACAGTCATTTCGATATGACATCGATTGGAATCCGCACAGTCCACGATAGCTAATGCATGACCGCAGCAGACATGGCTTGTTTCAATGATGTATATTCATCATTGGAACGAAGTTCACGTCTGATCCATCGGGGAAGTCCAACAAGGAACCAAATGATGAGCATGGACTCGGTAGGTTGCTCTTGTACCTGACTTTTTAATCGTTTAAATCGTTCGATATAGTCACGTAGTTTTTCGTCTTTTGTCATTTTGATATTACTTAGTTTGACAAAAGGACAAGCAAAAAGGCTTGAACCGTTTGATAAATGCCTCTTTCAAAGTAACCAGTCACGTTTATCTGCACGATCAAGGTTAAAAAACCACTCTCGTGCGTGATCGATCATGGTCATCGAGAAGAGCTGTACGATGGCCTCTGGTGCTGTCTCGTCGTAGACGTCACATGTGTTCTCAAAGACTTGGAGAAATCGTTGAGGATCAGTGTTACCATCGTACTTAGCTAAGTCTAGATTTGGGGTCCTTTTTTCAGTACGTGGAACATTATTTGCGAAAACTTCGTTTAAGTGAGCTCGTGCATGGGATGATTCGGCAACATGGAATTGTGGTCGTTCGTATGGAGCTTCATAACACGTAGGTTCCCATCTGTCGAATGGGTTGGTGGATGGCTCTTGGACTTGGGATTTCATCATGGAATACCTGTTAAATCAAGCATGTTTGGTAGATGGGGAGATCGTCTCTGGTGGATAATCCTCTGTAGTATTCGGTGTGAAAAATGCAAAAATAAGCTTGGTAGAGGCCAAAAATCTTGTATATAGATAAACACATGTGTGGAGCCTATTCCCACGTTTGAAAATAGTGTACTTGTCATGTACCATAATCATATAGGTTGTACATATGATTTAATACAAGTTCCAGTGGCTAAAAAGGCCAAAAACTAGTTTTCTAGACATATGACACATGGCATCAGTCTATTGCTTGCATGAGCCACATCCTTTGGTTAGGTGTCACATCCCATGTGTAGAGGACAACTCACATGTGTGGAATAAGCTGAAGTAGACGAATTTTGACTTTTAGAAGATTTTCAAGTAGATCTCCATATAGAAGAAAAATGGACCAAAAGTGCTCAAAATAGAAGGTTTTGTCCAAGTGTCAGTTTTGCATGATGAATCATCGTATGACAAAGCACCTTCACACATGTGGGATCAAAGGGATGATCAATATCACGAGCTCCCACTTATTGTATATATAGAGCCACATTTGGCCATAATCAATGTGAGACACCAATCTTGGTTTTGGAAGCAATTTTGAGTGATTCTCTCCATTTGTCTACATTTGTTTTGATTGTTTTGAGGTTCTATCAATGTGTACTTGATTTTCAGGTTGGAGTCCATACTCAGATAGTTTTTCACACGTGTGAAACCATAAAGTACACTTACCTTCAATTAATGATTGTTCTTGTTAGGATTTTGTGTCTAGAATTGATCTAGATTGATCTTAATCAGAAGTAGATTGATAGATCAAGTAATCTGACAACCAATCCCTCTTGAGGATCAGATTAGGATCCACTCTTGGTCCTTTTTGTACTTTTTTCACATGGTATCAGAGCCAAGTACAAGAGTTTTTGTTGAAATTGATAGGGTTAATCCAAGTCAAAGCCAAAATTAGCAGTTTTTTGGAAACTAGTCAAATTTTGTGTAGCGAGTTGGATTTGATAGCTATCCTCAAAAATTTTGGTCCAGATCTTGTTGTGGGCTGTAGGAACCCTTTTCACACGTGTGAGGCCATACAGCTCCGATTTTGACTGAGAAATTTCAAAAATCTGTAGAATTTGACTCACATACTCAATTTGAGTGATTTTTCGTGCAAAATCAAGCATTTTCTATAAAGAATCTAATCCCTTGATTAGTTCTTGGACTAGATCAGCCAAGAAATTAAATTTGGATCTTGAACTAGGTGCATTAATTGATTATCTCTGATTTTTTGAGTGCATGTTGAAGTTGAGAGAGATTTTGCTAAAAATGATAGATTAAGGAGTGATATGCAAGGTGAGAGGTTGAAATCCATTGTACCATCACTCTAGATTTGTTCAAGAGTGATAGGATCAAGTTTAGAAGCATCAATTTGCTAGAAAACATCTTTGGATCTGTCCTCCAAGTGAAACCTTTGAGAGTTTCTAGTGCATATAGAGCATCTATGCAAATCTTTTGTAGAATTTGACAGAGATTGGCTTCAATTGAAAGTTCTAGAAAGGAGATTGAGACCCAAGTCACATTATTCAATCCTACTCAATTTGTTTGAGTGTTTGTGAGGTTTGAAAAGAGTCATTAAGGTGTCTATGGCAAATGTGTAGAGAGAGATCCAATTTTTTAAGAGTTCCTTCCTTTGTAGAGGGCAAGATCTAGAAGCTCATTATGTGCTATTATAAGTTGTTGTAATTTTTTTTTTTATCTATTATGAATAATATGTTAATAAACAACAACTTTATGATTAATTTAAAAGCAAATAAGATTTTGAATAAGTGTATACTTATAATAAAATGTGGACTAAAAATTAAATGATCATTATCTCAAATTATTATGCTCTGACGAATTGAAGTTATTATCAGTTGAATATTACATGCTATCTTATGTATTTATGGACATTATGATGTGCTTCTATATTGAGAAAATTTTATAATCAAAATTTGACATTAATTTCAATATGGTATTAATGGGTAAGAATATAAGCGTGAGCTTAGTATGCATTTGAAAGGATGCTAAGTACCTTACATTTGAGAGCCGTGTGGTAGCTTGTTAAGCTTTGTTGATAAAAAAATTGCAATGTTATACACCTTTGTGTGTTTGCAAAGATCAATGAATAGTCGAACAATATTGTGGCAAAGTGTATTATTATCTCAAAGAAGATGTTTTTTAATTATAGTATATAAATAATTAACACATATATCTTTTAATTAGTTCACACATCTATTAATATTGATAAATTTTTCTAATTCTAAGTGATTGCGAGATGCGTTTGAAATGAAACTTTAGAAATGCAACATCGTAGAAAAATATATAATTCTAATTTAAAAAATATATATATTGACCACAACGGATCATTTTATGACAAAATTATTTGTGACATGTACAAACTTTATTCATCATCGCAAGATTCAAATTCATCAGGCCATACATCTTGCAACTCATCTCCGCTAAGATGATTTTTGTCATCCTATCGAAATCAAAACCTCTCTCAATATTGTCCTCATGCAAAGAATCATTGTTGTCCTCTTCATCATCTGAGTCGTCGGAATCATGAGAATCAATTCTCGAGTTTTTAATATTTAAAAAAACTCGAAGATATATGTACATCTTCATCAGATATACTTGTGTTGTCCAAATTTAGATCTTCCATTCGAATACATGCCTTGAGCGTGGCTTAATTTGAACAACATACCACCAATCTTTGTTTAGTCGATCTGGTTGAAAAATACCTGCACATTTAGCAATGTTAGGATTAGATATTTGTTATGCTCACATTTCAATTCACAATAAATAGATGTAATAAAAAAGTAGTGTAGATGATTAATATAACATTGATCACAATTAACAAAAATAAAAAATGTGAAATTTATGCACACCTGTTCACAATGACGAGGCAACACCAACGTGTCTGAAAAGTCCATGCTTAATGTCTTGGTTGAATCGATAGCAAAAAATCCACTACAATCTTTTTTTACAGTTGCATTTGATCCTCTATAGTTGATTTTGAACCATTTCACGTCAAACAACAAATATTTACCCATTTCACCAAAACACGCCTCATATATGGCTTGTATGGTTCCTACATACTCAAGCTCTCCAAAAATTGGACTTTGATCTCGAGCACTACTCCGACTTTCTTGATGGAAGGATGCCATCACACCACAATCATAAGTTCGTCATTTCATATCAGTTGATTCAATGCAATGATGACAACCATATGCCCACATTGCACTATACTTTCGATACTATCACATGTTGATTATAATTAAAACAAAAATCAATCATCGTACAAATTAAAATTGTTCACTTAAAAAAAATAGAGCTATAGACAAACCTTCCAATCACATCCTCTTGCAAATTCCCATCCTATGTCAGATATGAATTGTCCCTTTGATCTTGCTTGTTGGAGTGTATCAACCATCCAGTCTATAGTGCATTGGTTGGGCAATGGCTCAAGATCATGTGAAGGTGTAGCTTGACCTCTACGCCTAGTGTGTCGCTATCGATTTCTAATCAATACTCTTTTTTTTTTCTTCATATAATTCCAACATTACTCATGAATTATATAGCATGAAGATTGAAATTTGTTCTCTCAAACTAGGTGTCATTTTTTTTTAAGACTACCCATACCTTGAGGTTTTTCACCTTTCACCTCATTGTTTTCCTCATCATGCCATAGTCGTGGAGCAGATGGATCTATTTGAAACAAAACTTCGGTAACATAAAATAAAGATTTTTGCACTAACCATCCCTCTTACATGCTTCCCTCTGGCCTTGCCTTCTGACGCACAAAATCTTTCAACACTTTCATGAATCTCTTCATGAAAAACATCCACCTACAGAAAATTTTAAGACATCAATGAGAACATTCTGTTATTTATAATTTGAATGAATCACACTACATTTATTGAAACCACTAAAATTAAATTCAAGTGTATTATACCTTGAGTGCACAGGACCGGCAATACCAGCTTCTTGGACCAAGTGCACAAGCAGATGCACCTGTATGTCTAGGATAGAAGTTGGAAAATCCCTCTCAAGCATACATATAGCCTCCACCATATCTTCTTGCTTTGTTTGCATGTCTATCTCACAAATCTCCTTACCACACATCCATCTACATCATATTTGTAGTATAACTAGATTTTAGTACGTTCATATATTTTATCAAACTTGTATTAGAAAAAAAACACGCAATTTTATAAGATATCGATGTAAACAAAAAAATTAAGTACTTGACCAGGGATGCTAATTTGTAAATGGCATCACGAAGTTGATCAATTAGACAACCACGAATGCACATTGGAAATATGTACTCGACCATCTTCAACCAATCATGAGATTTTAGAACATGGAGTTTTCCTTCAGCTGCGAATGATGTTCGTAGTGAATGAGCAAAACGCGTTGGTGTTCTCATCTCACAAATGACTGACTGTACGTACTTATACTCTTCTTTCGTAAGAATCCAAGGGGCTCTTGGAATACTATAGGTATTTCCATCAAAACATAATTTTGCCCAATACTCTTTTTTTGTTTTTGATTCTTGTAGATCATGCCTGGCAGAAATACTATCTTTGTCACCCACCAAGTGTTTTCATATTGATTCACCCACATTTTTGAATATGTGCATAGGATCAAGCAAGTGATTGATCAAAAAATTATTCCAATATGGTAAACAATGAAAGATGGATAGTCTTTTCATACCATTGATTGGTTAGTTCTCGGATTCAATCCAAAATTTGTGCCAATCTGCCATAGACATTCTCTTTGGAGGCATTCTTGTTTCTGATCTTCCTCCAAAGCCTCTTCTATGAGCATTTCTAAATGGATGATTTTCATCATGAAAGTACTTGCGATGATTTTCATACACAACTTTGTTTAAATGACGTGAGTGGCGAGCATCAATATTTGGTCCACAAATGAGACACGTGTGATATCCAGAAGTTGTAAAACATAAAAGAATCAAATCCAATTCATGTTATGAATAGAATTATTTTAAAGAATAAATATTGCATGCATAAAAAATAAATATACAAACATTACAAGTGATTTCATTTTATAGTCACCTGAACAATCGCCCAATCCTAGATAGTCATGCATAGTCCACATTTACATCGCATGCAACAAAAATGTTTTGTCTTGAAGTGGATGTGAGATGTCGTATGCGTGGACTCCCTTCCATAGTAGTTCTAGTTCTTCAATCAATGGTGCAAAGTAGATATCCATATTTTTTACTTTATGTTTTCCAGGAATTAGAAATGCTAGCATGAGATGTCCTTTTTTGATGCTTAGCCAAGGTGGAATGTTATAGTTGACCAATACCACTGGCCAAGTAGACCACGTGCTTGAAATTTTTCCAAAGGGGTCAACCCCGTCTGTTGCAAGTCCAAATCTTATATTTCTTGTTTCACTTGCGAAACATGGATATTCTTCGTCAATGTGTTTCCATGCAAGAGAGTCTGAGAGTACTCTCATGATCTCATCCGAAGAACGATGACTAGCATGTCAATTCACAAGTTATGCAAGAGACTTGCAGCAAAACAATCGTTGCAATTGTGGGATTATTGGAAAGTTCTGTAACACCTTGCATGGGAAAGTGGTCTCTTGTAAGTCATCTCGATATTAAGGACTATCGCATATAGGACAAGCTTTTAACCCTCAATACTCACCATGATATAAGATGCAATCTTTTGGACAAGCATGATGCAATGTATAGTCCATTCCCATTGCACTCAACATTTTTCATGCCTCACCTCTTGTCTCTAACATAGTGTTTCCTTCTGGGAGTAGTTTGCACAATAACCTGTACATAATGAAATGAATTTTCATAATATAAAATAAAAGATCATTTAGCCAACTAAAACATTTGACTTGAACAACACATCTATTAAATCTTTAAAAAAAATCTCAATCTTATTTACCCAAACAAGGATGTAACACTTGTATCACTCCATTTATATTTTGCTTGGAGGTTCAATATAAGCAACGAAGCGGCCAAACGAGATGTCTTTGCTCTAGGATATAATGGTGTGTTTGATTCTTCTCTCAATTTTTTTTCCTCGGCACTAATAAATGATTCACTATCATGTTCAATGCGTTCTTCCACATCATGATGCTCATAGACGTTATTTATCAAGTTGTTCATGATTTCAACTTCATCTTGAATGCAAAAATCATGTTCAGCACTTGATCTTGATTCTGAAGAAGAAGAAGAAGAAGATCGAGACTGATTTGCTTTGGCACGTTGTTGTTCATCTATTTTCATCATGGCTTTCAATCCCATATGCTCACGACGTGATAGTTGATTTATGTGCCCATCGTATGCCAATCTTGTTTTGGATATGGAGTGATTGTTGTTATCGTCACTAGAGCTAGATGACAATTCATAGTCCTTCAAACATGGGAAACAAATTAACATATTCATCAATTAACATATAAGATTGTCATTCATGAAAATTAAAACTAAAATTAAGACATGCAAGTCAAACACCATATCTTAAATTAAGGCATGCAATATGAAATATGAAAAAAAACAACTAATTCACATTCAATATAACTTGCTCTCACTAAATAGATAAAATGTATTTTGATATTTGCAAGGTACATGCTTGAGTTTGGCTCAAAGCCTTTTGTACACATCTTGTAAGAGGGCGATTGAAGCTATATTTGATGAATAGCTCTTCACCACATTTAATGGGCCTTATCGCACATACCATTACGTATGTACTTTTTATGTTCATAGAAAAGTATTCTTCCTTTCCATTGGTGTGTTCCTCGAAATCACAATTAGTTAGTGAAGGGTGCCCAATGGAACTATTTATATATGCAGCAATATTGTCATATTTTTTTGGACGCCCATCAATGTACATACGATTTGATTTCAAAACATTCTCTCCTTGCACACATCGCTCTTCCAAAGAACAAGCATTGGCATTCAAACCATAAACCTGCATTCTCCATTGGTGACGACATAGAGCATGCCAATCACCCTAATTGTATTGAGATCCTGCATAAGGCATTAATCAGGACAAACCCGAAAATGCATCAGTCAAAAGAGATTTATTTATGATAAGGCACAATTTATCCCTCATGAAACCATTCTTTTGACAAACCCGGAAATGCATCAGTCAAAAGAGATTTATTTATGATAAGGCACAATTTATCCCTCATGAAACCATTCTTTTGTTGCTTATTACTTGACATGGCCCCCAAGTGACTAGACTCAACAAGTAATATATTAAGAAAACTCAAGTTCAACCCCTTGTCAAACCCCTATTACACGTGATAACTTAAATTTTATGTCTATGCGTGGTTTTGTTGCTTATCACCTGACCGGCTCATCAAGTGATTAGACTCAACCAATCCCAAGTCTAGTATACTAAGATAGCTCATATCACATGAGATAACTAAAATTTGATGTGTATATTTTGGAATAGCTCACTTTTGGTGCATATCACTAAAGGTTTCTCATAAAGTGACCAAATTCGAGAAATTGTGTGCTCATGAAATAGATTAAAGTCAATTCTCATCACTTTAGATAGTTCAAATCTAATGTCCACTACAAGATCTTGGTCCTTGTTATTTGACATAGAAGATTGAGTGACTGAACTTGGTCAATCTATGATTTGGAACAATGAATTTTGGCCCCTGATAGATTGAATCTAGTCCTTGGGCAGGATGATTAGTTTGCTGCTTGGAAGGACAAGAGAGCAATAGTTTTATTTTAAGAAGAGATTACGGCAGCAGAGATCTAATATAGGAGCATGAGCACTTCAACAGATGGACATTAAAAATGCTCAATTTTTCTTTGTCCCCCATCACCATCTCAAGAAAAACTCATTTTATGCTCTCAATGATTCTTTGAAATCAAATTCGACTGTGATACAATCAATTAGTCCTAGCAATCCTCTTAGCATTGCTGGTAGCACCTCTGCACAAGACCACAACCAAAGATTTCACAAACAAAGATGTTTGATCCATTCCTCAATGCTAGCAATCATCTAACAATGTCCGCCGAGTTATTTCCTTTTCATCCACTCAACACAAAGTCCGAAAACACCCCACCACATTCCCCTGCGCTCTTGTCAATTGCTCTCATCTCCATCCATCAACCATTCCTTCACAAAAAACCCCACCTCCAATCCCTCCTCAGATTCCACCCACAGAGATTTCAGATCTTTTATATCTTTAATCTTCCTTCAACTGGCTTTAACTGCACACCACACAACCATGTTCCTTGAAATCTATTAGCTCATTGGTACCATACTTCATGAAAGTAGTAGTATATCTAGCATCCCTCAATGTATTACAAAGAAGAAGAAGGAAGATTGCACCCAGCTTAACACTTGTTTTTTTATTTTTAAAAAAACGTTCCGACCCAGTACGTTCTAACCCAAAAGGGTCAGAAAGGGTTTCTAAGGGACACATATATAACAAATTAATTAATACTTTATAAACTAAATAATGTCCACAACTTATATGCGCCATCAAATCACATATTTACATTTGTCATTTTTTTTAAATCACAAAATTCTCTTAAACACATGGTCATTTTGTACCAACCATATCAAATCATCTACTTGTCTTATATCAAATCAAAATATAATTAATACTCATTTGTCCTTTTCAAAAAATCATCAAAATTTTCAAAGAAAACATGGTCCTCTTGTACCCAAAATATGTCATATCAATCACATGCTTTTGTCCTCAAAAAATATTTATAAAATTAGAGTCAAATCATTTTTTTAGTTCCATAATTTGTCTTTTTGACAAACCACTCACTATATGACACCTTCCAAGCCGTAACCATGTATTTCTATGCAAAAAAAATTTGCGTGGCACTGTCACTTGTGGCAAAAAAAATGCGTGGCAGAGCCACGCGACACTTGAAATCTGAAAAATGAATATAAATGCCCTCATTCAATATTTCTCCATACTTTCTTGTGGATTTCTTGAGGCTCACTATCACACTCAAGCTCTCACACTCTCACTCTCAAGCTTTCAATATCTCTCTCTCTCTCTCTCTCTCTCTCTCTCTCTCTCTCTCTCTCTCTCTCTCTCTCTCTCTCTCTCTCTCTCTCTCTCTCTCTCTCTCTCTCTCTCTCTCTCTCTCTCTCTCTCTCTCTCTCTCTCTCTCTCTCTCTCTCTCTCTCTCTCTCTCTCTCTCACCCTTGCAACCAGACGACCACGACAATAAATGCCCTCTCACCGAAGCCATTCGCACCTCAGCGAAGTGCGAAGCTAAAGCGTTTTCTGGCGACGATCTGCGGCGATCTTCTTGCTCTTGACACCGATCCTGGCGCTCGACTATTCAATTCGTTCATCATCATCTTCACACCATCTCCCCATCGTTATCACTCCCTTATGGGTGCCATCACCGAAATTTTCAACACAAACATCGTCGGCAGAATACCTTATATCTCAAGTTTCGCATGCTGAGGGGTAGTGTCACACGAGCACTTATCACGCTCTTGTCACACTATTGAACATCCTACAATCACAATCACACACCATACACCTACAACCTGCTTCATCCCTGACAGATACACATCCATAACATTAAAAGCATTGTCAAACACCTCCACTTCCTCCTATTCCACTCGTTATCTTCTTCACTCGAACTCACTCTGTTCACCCACCTTTACTTCATCACCCACACCGCTCTACCCAACACAACCATCTTCCACATAACTCCCTTTCCAAACCCGTTCATACCTCCCTTCCCCCACACTCTCTGAACCATTTTGCACTGCCACTTCCCATCTCAACCGAAGCCACTACATCATATCTCAACTGAAGCCCAACCTTTCCCATCTCAACCGAAGCCACTGCATTAGATCTTAACCGGAGCCCAACCTTTTCCATCTCAATCGAAGCCACTCCATCAGATCTCAACCGGAGCCCAACCTTTCCCATCTCAACCGAAGCCACTGCATTAGATCTCAACCGGAGCCCAACCTTTCCCATCTCAACCGAAGCCACTCCATCAGATTTCAACCAAAGCCCAACCCAGCAGATCTCAACTGAAGCCACTCCATCAGATCTCAGCCAGAGCCCAATCTTTCTCATCTCAACCGAAGCCACTCCATCATATTTCAACCGAAGCCCAACCCAGCAGATCTCAACCAAAGCCACTACATCATATCTCAACCGGAGCCCAACCTTTCTCATCTCAACTGAAGCCACTGCATTAGATCTCAATCGGAGCCCAGCCTTTCCCATCTCAACCAAAGCCACTCCATCAGATCTCAACCGGAGCCCAACCTTTTCCATCTCAACCAAAGCCACTCCATCAGATCTCAACCGGAGCCCAACCTTTCCCATCTCAACCGAAACCACTGCATTAGATCTCAACCGGAGCCCAACCTTTCCCATCTCAGCCGAAGCCACTCCATCAGATTTCAACCGAAGCCCAACCTAGCATATGTCAACGGAAGCCACTCCATCAGATCTCAACCGGAGCCCAACCTTTCCCATCTCAATCGAAGCCATTCCATCATATTTTAACCAAAGCCCAACCTAGTAGATCTCAACCGAAGCCACTCCATCAGATCTCAACCGGAGCCCAACCTTTCCTATCTCAACCGACACAGTTTTTCCAGAGCCCACCTTCTTCCATTTTCCAACCATGTCGTCCAACCCCAGTTCCAGTTTAGATGATCCCGAAGCAAGCAAGCTCAACATCCAGCTGTGCAAGCTTGACCTCACAAAGATGCAGACCTGATACTAGCAGGCGGAGTCCTTCTTCAAGGAAATCAAATTTCAGATCTCTTTCTTGACAAGTTATCAAAGCCCCTATTTGGTACACATGGCATATGCAATTATCATACCACGACAAGATCATGTCAGATCATAGTTCCCTCTATCAGGAATTATGTCTATGATGTATCCTTTGCGGCAGTTGACTTGCAACCTTATGGTTTCCCACGAGGGCCAAACATTGTCACAAGGACACTCCAGAAGATAGAGCAAATAGCATATTTCAAATATATTGATCCTTTTGTGACCAAGTGGAAGAACAATGATGGGTACATGCTGGAAGCAGTCAACGACAAACAACTTCAAGCAGCATGTGCATATCTCACCAGATGCACACAGAAGCCTCAAATGAAAGTGCTGAGGGTACCCATATCCCTATTTCACATGATGGCAGATTCACGACTGCATGCCCAGAACCTCTATGATTGGGCACAGTTTGCTTCAAATTGTCTTCATGAGTGCATTAAGCATAAGCAGCCTATCACGATATTAGGATATCTGATGACAGATATCACTCTACATCAAGTACAAAATGGGCCAAAGCTCCAACAACAACTGCAGCTTGCGAACAAGGCATGGGATATTCCCATTGAACACAAGAAACCCAAGCGTGCAAGGAAAACTTCACCATCAGGGTCCCAGGCCAAACGAGTCAATACCAGTATCCTCCCTCTGGTACACAAGCCAAGAAGCCCACCCTAGAATCCACAAGCAGCTACAATCTCCGGAGCTCAACATGCAGATATCTCAAGGGCTCAGTTGCCAGGTACACGACAACAAAAAAGACAAGAGAAGCTTCCAGCTGGGAGCACATCGCCGATGGGATCAGTTTCACATGGTTCCACGTCAGATCGTGGCAGCTCGTCCACAGCATCACAACAACACTTGTCACCCTCACATGTCAGCGACGGGGGTGATGGAGCAACTACATCCACACACCCCACCCACACTGATTACAATGCCAACGCCACCAACATCACCACTGGCACAAGTTTTTTTGGGGGGGGAGGAGTGGGGATATCCAGTCTCCAAGACACAGGAGCAGCCCAGGCCTAGCAAGTCATATTGGACATGTTTCTGGGATCGAGGTTTGAATCCCATTAGGATCAACCCAAACACAGCCCTCCAGTCAGAAGAAGACCATGAGATGATGGCCAGGCTATACTACAGAGCGGCCTTCATGTCGTCACGCTATGTGACCATGGTGGAAGACTGGCAGTAAATGGGCTTCGTAGAAAAAATAAGAGAATATCTGGGGCCCCTTAATTTCGAAAGTAAGCTTCGCTTCCAAGTTTTTGAAGCCCTAGGCCGGAAGATGAGCGAGCGAAAGCAGACGGCACGATGACGAGGCGAACAGGATTCACAAGACGTGCTCAAGAGGGCTAGTATGTAGCGGCCAATTGAGGGACTTCCAACTTTGGCAAATAAATTTTGCGGATAATAAGCACCTGGTTTTACGGAAGCGAATGAAAATCCACGCTTTTCCAAGTGCCAAGCGGAAGACATCACCGGTGTTGCAGTGGGTCCTGCAACAGATTAGGGGTGGATAATATTAGCCAATTCTCTAGTGCTGAGCCAAGATGAAGACATAAGTTATCTCTCACCCATGACCGAGGAGGTCTCAGAAGGAAGAGAGCAGAAGAAGCTGTCCAAATACACCACTACAAACTTTCCCAGATATGGACGAAGAATATTGTTCATCATCTGCTGGAAAGTTGCAGGCGAGGAGCTAGTAACATTTCTTTGAATAGTTGTAATAAATGTAGACCCCCCTTAAAATAGTAAGAGTGAGCCACCTTTTGATGGTGACCTCTAGTGGAAGGGCAAATTCCACATGTGATTTCTAATTTAGTAGAATTGCCACATGGGCTCCATATGGACAGCCTTCTTGCTTATTTAAGGGCCCTCCTCTCTTGTGAGGGAGCTTTTGATTGTATTTTCAAGTTCCCCCTCCACTTATAAAATCAGCTGATTGGACTTAGAGTAGAGTTCTTCAGACAAAAAGCCTTTCCAACACTTTGCTTCCCATCTGCTAGGATTATGGCTCGATCCAACTTGTTGCCAATCTCTGAAGAGGATCCTAGTCTTTCCCCTTTGAGGAAAAACCCAACTGATACTGGATATCACCCATGCTCAGTGAGTTTCAGTTCCGAAGGTGGCCGTCCCAAAATGAAGACCAACTGCTCCAAAGAAGATCTCCCCTGAAATTGCCCTTTCCAACTTTTGACTTCCTGCTTGTGTCTTGGTGGTCGTTGTCGCAAATGAAACTAACCCAAGAAACAGGCTAGCCATCCATCCTTTGCAAACATTGAGTCGTTTCGTTGTCGTTCACGTGCGAGTACTTGAACTGCAAATCCGCCCCACAGATTCTGTAGTCCTCTTTGTTTGATGGTATCAGCCTTCAAAAGAAAGGTTCCTTCTCAAGCCATCAGCTCCTTGTATCACAAGCAATCATGCAAACCAGGCAAAGCACGAGTACTAAGACTAACCCCCCCAGCCCACCATTCATAGTCTGACTGAATACAAAAGAAAGAGGTAGAACACTATAAACCCAAAACCATAAGTATCTCAGGTCAAACAATTAAGAAGAGGAAAAACAGTTAGAAAAAGAAAAATTAGCACCTCTTGACCAAGAAGCACATATATAGAAAGTAGATAAAGAGAAAACTGTATTACTAAAATGGGGAACCCTTAGCTACAGCATACAGAGATATATTGAGCAAGGCAACTGTCACCCCAAGAAAGAGATAAGAAGGAAGACTCCTTACATTTGATGAATAAGGATAAAAAAAACAGAGGAACAACATGAAAGAACAAAAAGTGCAACAAATAGACAGAAGCACCATGACAAGTGAAAGCAAGGATGCAATGGAAGTAATCAAAGACGTCAACAAAGAAGAAAATGATATTAGCAAGAGAAGACATGCAATATGGAGACGTCCAAAGCAAATAGTTGCTACTCTCTGTTCCAAAACAAATATCACAATAAGAAGCAGCTCATTGAGAGCCCAAGCAAGGAATTAGAAATCTTTGGACACAAGCACAAGGATGTCGCATTCGAGGTAATGGGCTACAACTGTTTTGTCTTGCCTTTTTCAGATTATGAATATTCCTTCATGGACCGTCAAGGGACTAGATTCCCCAATTAGAAGAAACCTCTTTACTGTTTATCTAGTAAATTTTCCTGCTCTTAGAGTCTACAAGAAAGCAAACTAAGTGAATTCCTTCTAAAAATCATCATCAAATACTTCAACCGGAATCACCACTATAGCTACAAACCTGCTCAAGGCACCAGAGGTTGTCTACTTACCCTCAGGATTGAAAAAGTGCCTTGACCTGCCCTGATCTCGATGGAAGGTTCACTGTCGAAATGGTGTTAATAAACTAGAGTTTATTTTCAACATTTATGCCTCCTATGACAGTATTATCAGATTGAAATTTTCAAGCCTGATTAATTCCATCAATTGTCTCCCTTTTATGTAGCCAGCGACTCTAGTATGTATCTGAAGAGTAAAGATGGTACTGGTAGGATCATGTAGAGAGAAAGGCATGCTTGGGATGGGCTAGTAGGGAAGTTTAATCTCCTTAATTCTTTGGAGCTCTGTTCTTTCTCTAGAAATCACACCCGGAATAATGGGCAAATTAAATCTTTGTTAGACAATATACAATCTACTGTTTCATACAAAGGTCATTGACTTCAAGTTGATAGCCTCTCCACCCTCTGCTCTTGCCCCATTTGGACCACCAACAAGTTTGGCTACTCTGACATTTCACTTCCTCTTCTCCACCAGTTAAAAGATCTTCTAACAATATTAAAAACCATCTGCATTTATGGAGAAAGGACTATAACCAACATCTCCAATCTCCTTTTCTCAGAGATCATCAGCCTTGAGCGCCAAATCCTAAAAAACAAAATTTTTCTTTTTAAGACTATGGGGGAAAACAGAAGAAGTTCTGTGTAGTGAAAGCCAATCATATCCATGCCTTATTGAAAACCATTAACAACAAAATGACCTACCTATAAGACCGTAGCTGGAGAATTGACCCTTGTGAACGAACTTAGAGACTTAGACCAACACAAGGCCACCTCATTCAGGAAGCGTACCCACCTCAACTGGTTAATCATAGTCGATCTCCTTTCGACCTCCCTTTTCAAGGAACTAAAAGCCCAGCACAGAACAAAAAACTTAATATGAGCTGAAATTGATTGTCAGTTACGCAGTTCTCTCCTCAATGATATGGTACATTCAATTGAAAGCAATGGACAGGCTCCCTTGCATGGCTCTAGAAAGCAAAAGATGGAAAAGTAAACTATATGAATACTCTATCAACCGGACCGTGACACAATCTTGTCTTCAGTCCAAAGACTGCAGGTGCATGTGCGTTGCCTGCTGTTAATCCATGCAGCAGCACATAGTGTACCGCAGGCATCCCAAAGGAAGCCAGGAACCACGACTTAGCTTCCCAGCTGTCAACTCTTCCCATCCAAACCCACTTGACATACAACCAGCCAACTCGCCAACAACGATCAGACTTAACCAACTTGAAGTTCTGAAAACCAACATTGAGATCCAACCTGGCGCCATGCCAGATCGGGGGTCCCGATGTGGGTGAATTTCCTCCAAGCAAGCCGCCCGACATACATCAAACTTAACAACCTCGAAGCTTCGTTACAAACGAGTAACATCCATTCCAAGCAAGCGGTCTGACTTACATCAGACTTAACCAATTGAAAGCTTCATCACGAGCGCTGGAAGCCAACCTGGCGCCAAACCAGACTGGACAACCATAAACAGGTAACGTCCACCCAAGCAAGCCATCCAACTCAGCCGACAGGTTAGAGCTCGTTCCCCAAGAGCTTAACCCATTCCCGTTCATGCAAGGAACACTCAGAACCACAAGCCGCGACAGACATGGAAACAACCAGTTCTTGGACCAAATGGTCCTGACATCATACCGCTGGCGCCACGGACCGAATGGTCCCGACTGCATACCGTTGGCGTCCCGGGATACGACCCTCAACTATGTGCCAACTTAAAAATTTGGAAGCGGCCTTACAACTGGCGCTTTTACCGAACACTGAAACCCAGAGGTAATCAGAGTCAGTTTGAGAAAAATCTCACTTTATTGATAAATCTGAGAAGGTTACATTTCAAGTGTGTGACCGACCCTAGTCTCTGGGGCGCTAGCATGCCAAGGCGAGAGCCATGACAACATTCCAGCAAGGGAGGCTGAGACTTGGTTGGAGCTCGCCCTGAGTCGCAACCCGCACTCCCCTATAGTATTGGTGTGATTCGGCACCCCCACCTCATACCAAGCACTCTACCCAAGCTGGTAAAGCACATTTTTCTCTCTCTAGGATTTTCTCTTTCTAGAAAGTCATTTTCTCTATCTAGATTTTATTGATCCCCAAGCTTCCTTTAATCATGCCTAGATCGTGTGAGGTGATTGCACATCGATCTGAGCTCTCTGGACTCCGCTAGAACCGAACAAAGATTTTCAGCCATAGGAACTTGGCGCCGGCTGGATTCGGGTCACAATAGCGCCGGGAGCGTCGCTGGCGCCGGGAGCAGCAGGGGCGCTACTGGCACCGGGGACATAGCTGCCGCCGAAAGTAAACCTTGTAAAGGTAGCTTTACAACATCCACCCCACCTTTATAAAATCTGATGTCCTCACCAGATGTCAGATTGAAGTAAAGGTGTCTCCCAATTAAAATAACTATACATTTAAGCTAATTGGCACAATACTCAATTTACTGGCCACTTTTTATTAACATTGAAGCTAGCACACCACAAGTCGGAGACTCAGCTCTTTGTACTGAAAGATTACATAACTTGAAAATATATCTTTGTCTAGGAAAAGCGTAGATTTGATATCGCTTTCATAAAACCCAAAAACCTTATTAACTGGTGACAGTGGCCTTTCTTTGAAATGTTCGCCCCTGTCGCTTCTAACTTTCAACTTTGGAACTCCTTTGAGCTCCTGATTTGTCCTTGATGCACTTTGTGTTGAGATCCCTGAGCTCCAGATTTGTTCAATTCCGCACAGGTATCAGGGCTCCATGAGCCAAAGGATTTATCGTTTGATTGTCCACTTTATGGTCCACTCCGTGCCTTGTTGCTTCTGCACCTTGATTTCTCTCCTTGTCCCAGCCTGATCTTGATACTTTTACATCTTGGCTCTTTAAGGTAGGCAAAGATTGAGTACTCCGCAAAGAACCTCTCACTTAGCTTGAAGTAGCTCTTTGAATCAGCCCAAATGTAACCATTGACCTCGTGGAAAGCCAAAGGGTCACACCAGTTTGATCCGCATCCGAACTATCTCTTCACGTTTGTTTGAAGCACCATGTTCGTCTCGCAAAACTTGACTTTCACAATTCCATCACTGGTGAGTTGCCTCACAGTCAAAACAAGAAGTGTACATCGAGCTTGGCTTCAAGTAGCTCTCTTTGAATCAGACACATGCACCCAGAGTTTGCACTAGTCCGATCTCAATGCGAACTGTCCCTTAGCGTCTGTTCAAAACACCAAGTCTCTCATGCAAGACTCAACTTTCACAGTTCCTTCATTGATCAGCTACCTTACACGTAACACAAGCCAGCGTACTCATATGTTTCCTCAGCATTGCTGGTCCAGAGAAAGCCTATAACAAACTTTTCTTTCCACAACAAAAACATGTCAACTTATTAGGTCCAAAGTTCGCCAGTCTCCTCGTGTGAGTATGGCTAGGTCACCTTGAATTTGCCCCCATTTTGATCAACTTTCATTCAAAATTTGCCCCAAGAGAGACATGTGTGTGATAGTTCCCCTCCACTTATAAAATCAGCTAATCGGACTTAGGGTAGAGTTCTTCGGACAAAAAGCCTTTCCAACACTTTGCTTCCCATCTGCTAGGATTATGGCTCGATCCAACTTGTTGCCAATCTCTGAAGAGGATCCTAGTCATTCCCCTTTGAGGAAAAACCCAACTGATACTGGATATCACCCAAGCTCAGTGAGTTTCAGTTCCGAAGGTGGCCGTCCCAAAATGAAGACCAACTGGTCCATAGAAGATCTCCCCTGAAATTGCCCTTTTCAACTTTTGACTTCCTGCTTGCGTCTGGTGGGCGTTGTCGCAAATGAAACTAACCCAAGAAACAAGTTAGCCATCCATCCTTTGCAAACATTGAGTCGTTTCGTTGCCGTTCACGTGCGAGTACTTGAACTGCAAATCCGCCCCACAGATTCTGGATATCATCCATGCTCAGGGAGTTTCAGTTCCGAAGGTGGCCTTCCCAAAATGAAGACCAACTACTCCACAGAAGATCTCCCCTGAAATTGCCCTATCCAACTTTTGACTTCCTGCTTGCATCTGGTGGGCGTTGTCGCAAATGAAACTAACCCAAGAAACAGGCTAGCCATCCATCATTTGCAAACATTGAGTCGTTTCGTTGCCGTTCACGTGCGAATACTTGAACTGCAAATCCGCCCCACAGATTCTGTAGTCCTCTTTGTTTGATGGTATCAGCGTTCAAAAGAAAAGGTTCCTTCTCGAGCCATCAACTCCTTGTATCACAAGCAATCATGCAAACCAGGCAAAGCACGAGTACTAAGACTCACCACGAATACATACAAGTAAGACAATAAGGCAGGTTTACTAACAAGTAACAAAGACAAGGTCCCCATTTGAGATGGTCCTGCCAACGGACCTTTGCCTGGCCGCGCTCATACAAATTGATCACGGAATCAGCCCACATAGGACACCCTTCCAACTATTTGTGCTTTCACAATTAAGCAGCACATTGCGTCAGTCACGCCCCACCACTTTTTGGTCGATAGCCCTTATAGCTAAACGATCGGCAGCTATCCCGCACCGGCAGCTAACCACCCGTGCTTTACACCCGAATTTGAACAGCATCTCTGTATCAATGGTTAACCCGTACAGTTCGAATATGTCGCCCCGCACCCCACAAGGTACAGGCCGTGCTTTCACCTACCTAGACAGCACTTTGCCTCATTCGTCCTACGTGAAGACAGCGCCAGGCCCGAACCGCGAGAACTGGTTGTGCTTACACCTCGAGGGCAGCACTTTGACTCATCAAGTCCCCTGTTCTGCCGACCACCTCGACCGTGGACGCACCCGTGCTTACACTGTGGGCAGCACCTTGCGCAACGGTTGTCCTGACAAATCCCAAAACGTGGCCATCCCTGTGAGACTTGGCACATAGCTGAGGGTCGTATCCCGGGACGCCAGTGGTATGCTGTCGGGATCATTTGGTCCAGGAACTAGTTGTTTCCATATCTGTCGCGGCTTGTGGTTTTGAGTGTTAATTGCATAAACGTGAATGGGTTAAGCTCTTGGGAAACGGGCTCTAACCTGTCGGCTGAGTTGGATGGCTTGTTTGGGTGGATGTTACTTGTTTATGGCTGTCCAGTCTAGCGTGGCGCCAGGTTGGCTTCCAACGCTCGTGACGAAGCTTTCAGTTGGTTAAGTCTGATGTAAGTCAGACCGCTTGCTTGGAATGGATGTTACTCGTTTGTAACAAAGCTTCGAGTTGGTTAAGTTTGATGTATGTCAGGCGGCTTGCTTGGAGGGAAGTCACCCACATCGGGACCCCCAATCTGGCATGGCGCCAGGTTGGATCTCAATGTTGGTTTTCGGAACTTCAAGTTGGTTAAGTCTGATCGTTGTTGGCGAGTTGGCTGCTTGTATGTCAAGTGGGTTTGGATGGCAAGAGTTGAAGGCTGGGAAGATAAGTCGTGGTTCCGGCTCCCTTTGGGATGCCTGCGCTACATGTGGTATTAGAGCCGACTGGCCGGTCAGCTATGCGGATCTCACGGAAATGGCCACGGTTTGGGGTTCATCAAGACAATTGTTGTGCAAGGTGCTGCCCACAGTGTAAGCATGGGTGCGTCCACGGTCGGGGTGGTCTACAGAACGGGGGACTTGATGAGTCAAGGTGCTACCCTTGAGGTGTAAGCACGGTCAGTTCTCGCGGTTCGGGCCTGGCGCTGTCTGCACGTAGGACGGATGAGGCAAAGTGCTCCCTAGGGAGGTGAAAGCACGGCCTGTACCTTGTGGGGTGCGGGGCGACATATTAGAACCGTACGGGTTAACCATTGATACAGAGATGCTGCTCGAATTCGGGTGTAAAGCACGGGTGGTTAGCTGCCGGTGCGGGATAGCTGCCGATCGTTTAGTTATAAGGGCTATCGACCAAAAAGTGGTGGGGCGTGACTGAGGCAATGTGCTGCTTAATGGTGAAAGCACGGATAGTTGGAGGGGTGTCCTATGTGGGCTGATTCCGTGAACGATTTGTATGGCGTGGCCAGGAAAAGGTCCGTTGGCAGGACCATCTCAAAGGGGGACCTTGTCTTTGTTACTTGTTAGTAAACCTGCCTGAGTGTCTTACTTGTATGTATTCGTGGTGAGTCTTAGTACTCGTGCTTTGCTTGGTTTGCATGATTGCTTGTGATACAAGGAGCTGATGGCTCGAGAAGGAACCTTTTCTTTTGAAGGCTGATACCATCAAACAAAGAGGACTACAGAATCTGTGGGGCGGATTTGCAGTTCAAGTACTCACACGTGAACGACAACGAAACGACTCAATGTTTGCAAAGGATGGATGGCTAGCCTGTTTCTTGGGTTAGTTTCATTTGCGACAACGCCCACCAGACGCAAGCAAGAAGTCAAAAGTTGGAAAGGGCCATTTCAGGGGAGATCTTTTATGGAGAAGTTGGTGTTCATTTTGGGACGGCCACCTTCGGAATTGAAACTCACTGAGCATGGGCGATATCCAGGACCTGTGCGGCGGATTTGCAGTTCAAGTACTCGCACGTGAACGACAACGAAATGACTCAATGTTCGCAAAGGATGGATGGCTAGCCTATTTTTTGGGTTAGGTTCATTTGCAACAACGCCCACCAGATGCAAGCAGGAAGTCAAAAGTTGGAAAGGGCAATTTCAGGGGAGATCTTCTATAACAGTTAGTCTTCATTTTGGGACGGCCACCTTCGGAACTGAAACTCACTGAGCATGGGCGAGTTTTTCCTCAAAGGGAAAAAGACTAGGATCATCTTCAGAGATTGGCAACAAGTTGGATCGAGCCATAATCCTAGCAGATGGGAAGCAAGGTGTTGGAAAGGCTTTTTGTCCGAAGAACTCTACTCTAAGTCCGATCAGCTGATTTTATAAGTGGAGGGGAACCATCACACAACCTCCAGATTTGATCAGTTCCGCAAAGGTATCAAGGCTCCATGAGCCAAAGGATTTTTCGTTTGATTGCCCACTTTATAGTCCACTCCGTGCCTTGTTGCTTCTGCACCTTGATTTCTCTCCTTGTCCCAGCCTGATCTTGATACTTTTTCATTTTGGCCCTTTAAGGTAGGCAAAGATTGAGTACTCCACAATGCACCTCTCACTTAGCTTGAAGTAGCTCTTTGAATCAGCCCAAATGTAACCATTGACCTCGTGGAAAGCCAAAGGGTCGCACCAGTTTGATCCGCATCCGAACTATCTCTTCGCGTTTGTTTGAAGCACCATGTTCGTCTCGCAAAACTTGACTTTCACAACTCCATCACTGGTGAGTTGCCTCACAGTCAAAACAAGAAGTGTACATCGAGCTTGGCTTCAAGTAGCTCTCTTTGAATCAGAAACATGCACCCAGAGTTTGCACTAATCCGATCTCAACGCGAACTGTCCCTTAGCGTCCGTTCGAAATACCAAGTCTCTCATGCAAGACTCAACTTTCACAGTTCCTTCATTGATCAGCTGTCTTACACGTAACACAAGCCAGCGTACTCATATGTTTCCTCATCATTGCTGGTCCAGAGAAAGATCATAACAAACTTTCCTTTCCACAACAAAAATTTGTCAACTTATGAGGTCCAAAGTTCGCCAGTCTCCTCGTGTGAGTATGGCTAGGTCACCTTGAATTTGCCCCCATTTTGATCAACTTTCATTCAAAATTTGCCCCAATAGAGAGGTGTGTGTGATAGTTCCCCTCCACTTATAAAATCAGCTGATCGGACTTGGAGTAGAGTTCTTTGGACAAAAAGCTTTTCCAACGCTTTGCTTCCCGTCTGCTAGGATTATGGCTCGACCCAACTTGTTGCCAATCTCTGAAGAGGATCCTAGACTTTCCCCTTTGAGGAAAAACCCAACTGATACTGGATATCACCCATGCTCAGTGAGTTTCAGTTCCGAAAGTGGCCGTCCTAAAATGAAGACCAACTGCTATAGAAGATCTCCCCTGAAATTGCCCTTTCCAACTTTTGACTTCCTACTTGCGTCTGGTGGGCGTTGTCGCAAATGAAACTAAGCCAAGAAACAGGCTAGCCATCCATCCTTTGCAAACATTGAGTCGTTTCGTTGTCGTTCATGTGTGAGTACTTGAACTGTAAATCCACCGCACAGGTTTTGGATATCACCCATGCTCAGTGAGTTTCAGTTCCGAAGGTGGCCGTCCCAAAATAAAGACCGGCTTCTCCATAGGAGATCTCCCCTGAAATGGCCCTTTCCAACTTTTGACTTCCTGCTTGCGTCTGGTGGGGGTTGTCGCAAATGAAACTAACCCAAGAAACAGGCTAGCCATCCATCCTTTGCAAAACATTGAGTCGTTTCGTTGTCGTTCACGTGCGAGTACTTGAACTGAAAATCCGCCCCACAGGTTCTGTAGTCCTCTTTGTTTGATGGTATCAGCCTTCAAAAGAAAAGGTTCCTTCTCGAGCCATCAGCTCCTTGTATCACAAGCAATCATGCAAACCAGGCAAAGCACGAGTACTAAGACTCACCACGAATACATACAAGTAAGACACTCAGGCAGGTTTACTAACAAGTAACAAAGACAAGGTCCCCCTTTGAGATGGTCCTGCCAACGGACCTTTGCCTGTCCGCGCCCATACAAATCGATCACGTAATCAGCCCACATAGGACACCCCTCCAACTATCCGTGCTTTCACCATTAAGCAGCACATTGCCTCAGTCACGCCCCACCACTTTTTGGTCGATAGCCCTTATAACTAAATGATCGGCAGCTATCCCGCACCGGCAGCTAACCACCCGTGCTTTACACCCGAATTCGAGCAGCATCTCTATATCAAGGTACAGACCGTGCTTTCACCTCCCTAGGCAGCACTTTGTCTCATCCGTCCTACGTGCAGACAGCGCCAGTCCCGAACCGCGAGAACTGACCTTGCTGACACCTCAAGGGCAGCACCTTGGCTCATCAAGTCCCCCGTTCTACCGACCACCGCGACCGTGGACGCACCCGTGCTTACACTGTGGGCAGCACCTTGCACAACAGTTGTCTTGATGAACCGCAAACCGTGGCCATTTTCGTGAGATCCGCATAGTTGACCGACCAGTCGGCTCTGATACCACATGTAGCGCAGGCATCCCAAAGGGAGCCGGCAACCACGACTTAGCTTCCCAGCCTTCAACTCTTGCCATTTAAACCCACTTGACATACAAGCAGCCAACTCGCCAACAACGATCAGACATAACCAACTTGAAGTTCCGAAAACCAACATTGAGATCCCGATGTGGGTGACTTCCCTACAAGCAAGCCGCCTGACATACATCAAACTTAACCAACTCGAAGCTTCGTTAAAAACGAGTAACATCCATTCCAAGCAAGCGGTCTGACTTACATCGGACTTAACCAACTGAAAGCTTCGTCACGAGCGCTGGAAGCCAACCTGGCGCCACGCCAGACTGGACAACCATAAACAAGTAACATCCACCCAAACAAGCCATCCAACTCAGCTGACAGGTTAGAGCCCGTTTCCGAAGAGCTTAACCCATTCACGTTCATGCAAGGAACACTCAAAACCACAAGCCGCGACAGATATGGAAACAACCAGTTCCTGGATCAAATGGTCCCGACAGCATACCACTGGCGCCACGGACCGAATGGTCCCGACGGCATACCGCTGGCGTCCCGGGATACGACCCTCAGCTATGTGCCAAGTGAAAAATTCTGAAGGCGGCCTTACAAATGGCGCTTTTACCGAACACTGAAACCTAGAAGGTAATCAGAGTCAGTTTGAGAAAAATCCCACTTTATTGATAAATTTGAGAAGGTTACATTTCAAGTGTGTGACCGATCCTAGTGTCCGGGGCGCTAGCATGCCAAGGCGAGAGCCATGACAACATTCCAGCAAGGGAGGCTGAGACTTGGTTGGAGCTCGCCCTGAGTCGCAACCCGCACTCCCCTATAGTATTGGTGTGATTCGGCACCCCCCCCCCCTCATACCAAGCACTCTACCCAAGCTGGTAAAGCACATTTTTCTCTCTTTAGGATTTTCTCTTTCTAGAAAGTTATTTTCTCTCTCTAGATTTCATTGATCCCCATGCTTCCTTTAATCATGCCTAGATTGTGTGAGGTGATTGATTGCACATCGATCTGAGCTCTCTGGACTCCGCTAGAACCGATCAAAGATTTTCAGCCATAGAAACTTGGCGCCGGCTGGATTCTGGTCACAGTGGCGGTGGGAGCGGCACCTGCGCCATTGGCGCCTGGAGCAGCAGGGGCACTGCTGGCGCCGGGGACATAGCTGGCGCCGATGGCACCGGAATTAAAGCTTGTAAAGGTAGCTTTACAACATGCACCCAGCGTGCCCTGTAAGACTCTAAGGGGTGACACTCCCTAAGGTCCCACAGCAAGTTAGAACGTCAAGGACTGAGCCTCCGACCTGTGGTGAGCCAATCAAGTAGTCACAAGTCATGAGCTAGCTCTGGAGCTCGAGTCATGGCCTAGTCAGGAAGCAAGTTGATTCTGCCACCGGAACGGCTCCCGGGACCCATGTCCGGGAGCCAGACTGATTCAGCCAGGCTTGCCAGGCTTAATCAGCAAAATAAGAACTAAGTTCCAAAAAGCGTGCTTTACCAGAAAGCACTATGTTTCAGAACAGAGGGGGTGCGTCGAATCACAGCAGAACTATAGGGGGAGTCCGGCAGACAGAAACTTGGGCAGCTCAACCAGCGCCAGGAATCCAGTCGCCAGGTCTTAGCTCCTTCTACTAGCACGAGCCAGGCACAATGCCCTGCACATGTTGGTGGCCCCGAGACCGGTCAGTCTATGTATGAATGTATCCTATTCCAAATCTAATAAAGTTAATCCTTGGGGATGATTACCATTTCGGTTTCGCCTCCGAGACTGGTCCAAGTAGAAAGACCCTTACTAGAACCTTTTTGCGTCGCTGGCGCCTAAGGGTCCCTGTCATCGACATGGGGCTTGCCGCTATGCCAATTGGTCAGTTTGGCGACCACTATGCCTTGGGTTTCATGTGTGGCTTGTCTTTGCCTTTGGTTACCTTTTTGGGGACGGATTCTGAGTTGGCTTTCAGGTTGGTTGGGATTCCAGTTTTCTTAAGTCTGAATGGTTAAGCTTGTTACGTTTCTGAGTTGGCTTTTATGTAAGTGCATGATGGAGTTAGACTTAAGCGCGTGTTCGGGAAACCACTCAAGTCCCAGCGCCCTTTGAGGCGTCGGCGCAACAGGAAGCGAACCTGGCGCCACGCCAGACTGGACAGCCATAAACAGGTAACGTCCACCCAAGCAAGCCATCCAACTCAGCCGACAAGTTAGAGCCCGTTCCCAAAGAGCTTAACCCATTCCCGTTCATGCAAGGAACACTCATAACCACAAGCCGCGATAGATATGGAAACAACCAGTTCCTGGACCAAATGGTCCCGATAGCATACCGCTGGCGCCACGGACCGAATGGTCCCGACGGCATACCGCTGGCGTCCCGGGATATGACCCTCAGTTATGTGCCAACTTAAAAATTTGGAAGCGGCCTTACAACTGGCGCTTTTACCGAACACTGAAACCCAGAAGGTAATTAGAGTCAGTTTGAGAAAAATCCCACTTTATTGATAAATCTGAGAAGGTTACATTTCAAGTGTGTGACCGACCCTAGTCTCCGGGGCGCTAGCATGCCAAGGCGAGAGCCATGACAACATTCCAACAAGGGAGGCTGAGACTTGCTTGGAGCTCGTCCTGAGTCGCAGCCCGCACTCCCCTATAGTATTGGTGTGATTCGGCACCCCCCTCATACCAAGCACTTTATCCAAGCTGGTAAAGCACATTTTTCTCTCTTTAGAATTTTCTCTTTCCAGAAAGTCATTTTCTCTCTCTAGATTTTATTGATTCCCATGCTTCCTTTAATCATGCCTAGATCGTGTGAGGTGATTGCACATCGATCTGAGCTCTCTGGACTCCGCTAGAATCGATCAAAGCTCTCTGGACTCCGCTAGAATCGAGCTTTCTGGCGCCGGCTGGATTCTGGTCACAATGGTGCCGGGAGTGGCGCCGGCGCCGGAAGCAACAGGGGCGCTGCTGGCGCCGGAAGTAAAGCTTGTAAAGGTAGCTTTACAGCACATAGGTAGCAGAATTGATGCCCACACGTGCCAAACAAAGTAGACATTGTCGTCAGAAATATATGGTTGGGTGGTTGCTCCATAGTGTGTTTTCCATTGTGTTTTACCTTGTAAGCAGGATCTTAGGGAGCTTCCCATACAATGGTATCAGAGCAAGGCTTACGAAGATTGGAGAACATGGAGAAGGGCTACCTTTCGTCGAAATTTCGGATTGGATCCACGGGAATTCTTTTCCAAGGTGGATAGAAAGGTTTCAAGTGGGTGTACTATCCCGGTTTCAATTTGCATGTTGCTAAGATCCATTACTCTTGGGATTCTTTGTGGTTTTATGGAGAATTGTCCTTGAAGGCCAATTTGTGAGGTTTTTTTGGATTGAGCTTGTTCTTGTGTAGATCAAATCTTTGGTAGATCTAAATTTTCCAGCAGGTGTCCTTTCGTTTTAGGGTTCATTAATGATGAAATTAATAATGCATCCCAGTTCCCTCCAATGATTTATGATTTTAGGCTATGTTTTGGTCAAAATTGCTTGGTTTTTCATGCCTTTTGGCACAAAATAGATAGTAAGAACCAAAATCCAATAGGATCGGATCAATTAGATGGTTGTAATTCTGTAAATTGGTTTGCATGTGTTAAAGAAAGAGTTGTATGTCATGAATTTCCAATTTATTGTGATGAAAAAACCGAAAATAGCCAAAAATCATCATTTTTGTTTGTTTTTTCATAAAGTTGGATAGAAGGGGACTGTAAAACACCATGTAGAGCTTTTAAAGAAGTGGACCAAAGTCTTTTGAAGCTTTCCATGAAGTTAGAACCAAGAATTCCAGCAATTAAACTTTGTAGGAAGTCAAAAAAGTTCAAAGAATGACCATTTTTGGTGATTTTTGGGGGATGAATCTCTTTAAATCCATAAAGAGATCATTTTGGAATTAATTATAGCATGATTACCATTCCTTTTAGCTTCCCAGCAAGCTATCAGACCTGTGAAATGATGGTCGGTGGCTTATGCACCGTCTCCATCAAGTTTGAAGCTAGTTTGACTTCTACAAATCAAGAAATCTTCGTCTCAGCCTATACTAATCTTAGGATCAGTATGAATGCTTCATGGAAGTCTAAGTGATTGTTTAAGACTGTTGGTAGCATCAATTTTGGGCTAGGATGGGTGTTTGCACATTTTTGCATGATTTTGTCTTGTGGAAATGCACCCTACTACAGTTTCTATGACACTATGATCTCGCACGTGTGAGGCCTAGGTGGCAGGCTAATGTGGCAAGCATCTTGTTCACTTGGTCTCCCTCTGTAATGGGCTTTATAACACCCAATTCGGTGTCCTGCAGCCAAAGTTATGATCATCTCAAGTTTTGCAGTTTTGTGAGTAAAATTGGCAAAATTTGAAATTGTTCCGATTGCATGCCAGTCATTTTCCTAATTTGTAGTATTTTGCTTGCATGGATTAGTTGCATGCTGATTGTCAGAGTGATTCTGACATGCATGAGGGATTTACAATCAATTTGAGTGGTCATACGCATGTGCTCTGACAGTTGGGTCACAAAGAAGTGTTAATGGCTGACAAATTCCATAAAATTGAAGTTTACATAAAAAAAACCGTAATGACGTTTGTAACTGATGTAATGTGCTTTGCATGCTAGTTTGACATTGAGTTAGTAGCATTAGGAATCGGACAGTGTTTTGATTTTTTCGATTTTGATTGCCTTTTGTACTAACAATATTTTCGTCAGAATTTTCGAATTTGAGTTTTCCGAAAAAATCGAAATTTCTTGGAGTCAAGCCAAGGTTGGATCTCAGCTTGACGAAAGCACTCTTGAGAAATGGCTTGGTGAGAAGATCGACATTGCATGATGATGATCCTATGTGCTCCAAGTTGACCTCTCCTCCAATAAGATTTTCCCTTACAAAGTGGTGTGCAACTTCAATATGCTTGTTCCTTGCATGAAAGATAGGATTGTTGGCTAGTGCTTGAGCCAAGATGTTGTCACACTTTATCATAGGTAGATCTTCTTCGATGCACTTGAGCTCCAATAATAGTCTTTTGATCCATAACACCTCTTTTGTTGTTGTTGTAAGGGCCTTATACTCGCCCTCACAAGATGATAGTGAGACGGTGTCTTGCTTCTTGGATAGCCATGATAGGAGATTTCCTCCAAAAAACATAGTGTAGGCACTTGTGCATTTTCAATCCACCTTGTCACTAGCAAAATCTGAGTCCGAGTAGGCAACCATGGAAAGATCTTCACTTTTGTAGAGTAATCCATAATCATTTGTTGAAGATACGTACCTCAAGACTCTCTTGGACGATTTCCAATGATGGATCTTAGGATCTTGCATGAATTGACTTAGCTTGTGCACACAATAGCTCAAATTGGGCCTAGTGATGGTCAATCAAATCAAGGAGCCAATAAGATTTCTAAAAAGGATGAAACACAAATTCAACTATTTTGAGACTATTCATGCTCTCAAATAGAAAGTCTCATCTTATAATTCATTTATTGAATATTAAGAATGTATCATTAGTAAGATTAAAACTAACGTTGTTGTCACTTGTTTATAATATATACTTAGAGACAAAGATTCTACATTCATTTGGTTAAGAAGTCTCAAAATATGAATATTGTCATGTCCACGTCTTGAGCACAGGATTCAATATAGTCCTGACTTGGATACCTAGTACTCCAGTTAATCAAGCTTATTGGTTATGCCACGTCATGCTGGATGTTTGCATGTAGAGAAGGTTAAATGGTATTTTCCATGGGTGATATTGTTAAGGCCCCTAAAATCTGCAAACAATCTAATTTTGATGAAGAGTTTGAACTTTTTGTAAAATTGTATTATTTGTGGTTGTTGATAGTAAAATTGGTTGTTGATAGTAAAACTGTGAAGTTCGGGCATGTGGCATTCTTTTGAAATTGAAACTGATCCAGACTATTTAGTGAGGAGCTTGAAGAATATATTGAGATCCCAAGTGATCAAGGGATCACTTTTAATGAGAAGCCAAGGATTGGAAAAAAGGCTCGTGATGTCATCCTGAGTGGAAAGTTTGATGTGGTGGGGTAACTTGATCTACTAGGCTTCTAAGTACTGGTGTTGGTAGATTCTTAGATTATGTTTACTGTTTATTCTCTTTTTGTTTCATGTCTGCCTGTTACCAAGTTCTGTAGGCTTTTCTTGATCGAACTAGATTCAATGCCCAGATCAGGCATAACGTCTGAGTGCGTAGTGTATGTCCAGCCTGTCAGAGGACACTTAGATTCGAACACTCTTGAATTGCACTTACATTCGTTCAATTATTGAAGCATGCAAGCCAAGATGCTCAACAACAAATCTGCTTTCTACTCAATTGAACACCAACAAGATTCCTACAAACTGAATTAGATAGATCTTGCAAAATGAAAACTAATCTACAACATACATCTAACCAAATGCAAGACATTAGAGGAGTTCTGAAATCTAAAATGACCCTTTGTAAAGATGTTTTTAATTTTTTTTTCTTAATTTCGTTCGATATGTGGTCCAATCAAAACACATATATTTGAAATCTATGTAACATAGATGAAAATCAATAAGTTATAGAAATAAACTTTCAAAATTTTTAAGATTGCCGCCAGGCAGGATGGAAGAATGCTATTGGTAGACTGTCTGCCTCGAACGTGTGAATCTACCCGACGACATTGTCTCTCGTTAAAATATTTAACCACATTGGTAAATATGTTGGTAAAATTCAAGCTACATAGGTACAGGTCATAGTTCGACAGTAAGTACAGTTACCACATGGAGTTACTGTGGTCTAGTTCCACAATCACATTTAATAAGTCTGATAGAACTTTGAAGTAACCACGAGAAGCAAAAGCTCCTTGAAACCTGATTCGAAAGTTTCTTCTAAGAAGAGAAGAAATTTCTCGAAGAAGAAATCATCGAACAAATCTGTAACGAAGGAAGATCTTAAAAATGATCTCGATTATGATCCAGCATCGTGGCGCGATAGTACAATCTTGTTATAGACGCTTTATCCTAGACTTTGTCGGACGCCATGGAAACGTTTGGGTCGAAAGTTAACGCTGATAACCAATCATCCCATCTGGTTGAAACTAACGCCAACTTGGTCAAGTCTTTTGCAAAAGTAGCGGATAATAGTCGGATCTGGTGGAGACTTGTACTCTTGTGCATATGCTTGAATGGCCCGGTTGAAATCCACTGCTATCGACCAACTGAATGGTTGGTAAATTATGTGTGAAAGATACAAAAAGGTTATCTATCTTAGATGTAGGGGTTTTACATTTTTCTATGTCAAGCATCTTGGTGTAGAATGATGATAGAGTCAAAAATTGGCATAGATGGCAAATTGATCAATTTCACATGTAATGCCTCTATTGAGCCAAAGTAGTGTAGGAGATGAAACTTGAGCTAAATAGAGTGTTGACAAGTGTAGTGATTTAGTTTGATGAAGTTCAAGAGGTCCAATAGTTCGGTATGAGAGAAGGTATACTTTTGGGGCACAAAATATCGAGCAGAGGAATAGAAGTCGACAAAGATAAAGTTGAGGTTATAAAAAATCTGCTGATACCAACAAATCTACGTGAACTAAGAGGTTTCTTAGGACATGTTGGTTATTACCGAAGATTTATCCAGAATCATGCCTCGATTGTTGCAGCCCTTACATAGTTACTTAAGAAACAAGTCGTGTATTTGTGTCAAGAACAGAAAGCATTCGAAGAACTCAAATAGAAGCTGATTAATGCTCTAATTTTAAGACCGTCTAACTGGATGATACTATTTCATAGTTATGTTGATGTGTCAGCATTCGTTATTGGTGTCTGTTTGAACCAAAAAGACGAACAAAAGAAAGACCATCCAATGTACTATGTTAGTCATCAACTTAGTTCCCTGGAGAAAAATTATTCGGCAACAGAAAGAGAAGCACTTCGAATGATATTTATTGTAAAGAAATTTTGACATTATTTGCTGGGTTATGCTTTTATATTCCATGTTGATCATTATGCTTTGAAGTATCTTGTGAACAAACCTGATTTATCTGGCCGAATTTCTCGCTGGATTTTGTTGCTAGAAGAATTTACATATCAAGTTGAACTTCCTCAAG
The DNA here is from genome assembly GCA_029204225.1 of Diphasiastrum complanatum. NCBI lineage: Eukaryota > Viridiplantae > Streptophyta > Lycopodiopsida > Lycopodiales > Lycopodiaceae > Diphasiastrum > Diphasiastrum complanatum. The sequence goes on along the minus strand of CM055100.1, from coordinate 64,849,294 downwards.
GAAACTATCATACTAATGTTGAATATCTTTCACGACTCAGCACAGGCAAAAGAACCAATTAATGATGACTTTTCCGATGAAAATTTATTCGAGATATCATCCACGAATTCTCTATATTATGATATTATTATTTATCTTAAGGATCAGATATATCCTGAAGGATATGACTTGGAGAAGAAGACAATGTTTCAATACAGAGTTGCACCTTATACCATTATTAACAATGTTCTGTACAAGCTTGGTGCAGATACTCAATTAAAAAGGTGTTTTGAAGCTGAAGATATTCCAAAGGTTATTCATGTTTTAATTCGGAAGATGTCGGAGGACATTTTGCCATGAAAAACACTATTAATAAAATATTGACTGCCAAATATTGGTGGCCTACAATATTTAAGAATGTCTCAAATTATATATGATTGTATGATCCATGCCAGAGATCTGGTAAACCAACGAAAGCTATGAATTGGCCGTTGATGCCAATCATACCACTTGCACCATTTGAAAAGTGAGGGATTGACTTTGTCGGTCCAATCAAGCCAGTGACCCCAACATACTAAGTGTCGATATATTTTGGTCGCGACGGATTATGCAACGAAGAATGTGGAAGCTGAAGCAACAAAACGAAATGATACAAAAACTGTCGCAACTTTCTTATTCAAATCGATAAAATCACACGTTATGGTTGTCCTCTCGAGTTAGTCAATGTCGTAGTACTCATTTTTTAAACGATACAATTGACTGCTGACAACCTATTTTCTGATCAAACACAAAGAAAATCCCCTGTAATCCGAAAGCCAATGGCTTAACTGAGAGAGCGAATGAAATACTATGCAAGATCCTTAATAAGATTATTGTTGCACATGCTACAGATTGGGATCAAAACTTACCCTCAGTTCTCTGGGCTTATCGAAACACGAAGAAGATAACGACGAAGTAGACGCCTTACTTTCTTACATATGGTATGCATCCTATTCTGTCGATTGAATTCGAAGTGCCCAACTTTTTATATACAAGCACAATGAATAGAAGTAGAATGTATTAACGAAAGGTTGTTGACTATTAAAAAACTATCAGAAGCTCGAACAAATTTGAAGGATCTTATAGAAAAAATTCAGGAGCAGTGAAAGAAAAAATATGATATAGGTCTTAAGATTGGTGATCTTAAACCCGATGATTATGCTTTGATCTATGATAGTCGCCATAAAAAAATTTTCTGGAAAGTTTCATATGAGGTGGATGAGACCGTACAAGGTTATTGAAGTATTTGAGAATGGTTCTGTCCAACTTGAGTCACTTGAAAGCAAATTGTTACCAACATGTATCAATAGCTCCATGACTCAGGAAATATTATCTCTAACGAAGGTCTTCGAGGGGAAAATCTTTCGAGAATCTATCAAATATCTTTCAAGGATCTATCCCAAATTTTTCTTGTTCTTTGATTTATATATTTATTACTTAATTATTGATTATTATTTTATTCATTATTTATTTTTTTGGATATTGTAAATCCTTTTTATTAAATTCATAAGTGTGCACGCGTTTCCATCTATCATTTGTATTTATGTGTTTATTTATGAATACACGAAAAATTGTGTAAACGTGATATTTCATTTTTAAATGCTCTTAATCTAATTAAGATTATCTTTTCACCGTCACCAAGATCGGTAGAGATACCGCTCTTAGTTATGAATTTGAAAGATGTCAAATCAACTTGCCATGTGATCATCTCCTCCATTTCATCAATGTATATCACTGTCAATTTCTATTTTCACTCTACTCTTACACTTTATGTTTACTCTTTCACTTTTGTTTACACTTGTTCATGGTGCTCTTGTGTTTGTGAAACGTTCTTGCTTGCAACAATTCAGTCTTTTGTGGATCGTTGCAAGTTGGCTGAGTTGAAAGTGAACCCGAGTAAGCACAAGAAATTTTCTATAGCGGGGACAACTCTGCAAGATGAGACCACAAGAAGAATAAAGGCAGAAACTGTCTTACAACTATGCAACAGTTCCGGATCAATTCAAATTGATCATCTTAAATTGTAGAGTTTTCAAGGCCAGATGCTCAAATATATTCGAGTCGAGTTTTTTCTTTTGCTAGAGAACGACAAAGCCTTAGCCGAAGAAGAACTCGCTGAGCTGAAGGAGTTATACCATTGGCATTACATGTAGCATGATCACTTTTAGTAATAAAACTATGCATACATCATATCAAGGTATGAATGAATAGATTAGGAGAAGAAAGGGGCTCACCATAATCAAGATCTACAGCTTTTTAGAACCATCCAGAGTAATCACTGTCCTCTCGAGGATTGCTGATGGTCAGCTCTCCCTTGTTGAAATAGACAAGGAATTTCAAAGGTCAGATTTTTTATGTTTTAAATAATATTTTTTAATAGTAATTGTAAGTTTTGTTATTATTTTTTTGATACTGACCATTAATTTTATTTTTTAATACAGACATTAATTATTCATAAAAGTTCAAGAGGCCCTAGTAACATGGTTTAACTATAATGATTTTGAGGAGTGTCAGAGGCTTTATCCACTGAGCAGTAAAAATGACGCTCTCACTCATTTTTTGATATTACTTAGAGATATGGTATTCAGTTCACTCATGCTTAGCATAGAAACAAATTAATTTTTTATTTTAAACATTCATATCTTATGCTAAGCATAGTAATCATATTCTCTTTGCTAGGATCTCAAGCCTAGCATAAATTTAATTTATGAGTAATTTGTTATGTTCATCCTTACCTTTCTCAAAATCAAATTTTTTTAATTATTTGTTTTGTACATCTTATGCTAAGCATAGTTGCATTCTCTCTTCTTTCAGTAGGCTGAAGACAAGAAAAATAAAGTCTTTCCAAAGCAATTTAAACGTCATATTCTTAAAGCGAAGGCATAAAAAAGAGACAGAGAAAGACTGGCACGAGGTGAGACCATTGTCGAGGAGAATTCAATAGAGACTTTCCTCCCAAAATGTGTCGATGATCAACCGTGTTTTTATACTGTGGAAGAAGGAGATTGTATGGAGATTCAAATTTTTTAAAGAAAAGGCCCTATAGATGAAAGAATCTCTAAATGATAATTCTCCATCCAAATTCACTGAGATCCATAGTGTGATGCAAGGATTTATTGAAATCACAACTCCTATTTGAAGAGTTGTAATATTCCATTCAAGTTGGCAGTCGGCTTCAATGCAAAAAGCTCTTCTAAAATATTGCAATGTTGGGATTGAAAATACTATATGGTATGTCTTTAACTTTTTTAAAACTTAATATTTTTTTAATTTTTAAATATTTTATGCTTAGCATAAATCATTGTTTAAAATAATAATTTACTTTTAATCTTCTATGCTTAGCATATTATAGATCATTGTTTAAAATAATAATAAATCACTTTTTTTTTGTAGGTACAAGCCCAATGTTTGCAATGCTGGTGGTGCATGATTGTGCAATGAGATTGAATACAAAACCATTGGCTATTATTCATTGGATGACAAATGTTCGATGTTGCACTATAACACCACCGGACTGACCAGCTTTAGGAACTTGTTCCAATTTTCAGTAGTAACAAAGAAACGGAAAAATCCGATAATAGTTTCTGTGGCTTGTCCTTATCAAAAGCCACAACAATTAATTGATCATCTTGTTGAAATTTTTTCACACCCAACAGATTAGGTTTTAGATTTGTTTAGCGGTAGCAGCACTACAAGCACATGCACTATGCAAAAAGATAGACATGTTGCTGTTGTAGAATTAGATTCTAGCTTAGTAAAATTTATAAAAATACGAATGAAGTCTATATCAGTTTTGCCGGATGAATTAATTGAGGTAGGAAAGTATATAGTATCTGACGAAGACTTTGTAATTCCACTGTCGAAAGAACCACAACCTCCCGCTAGTGGAAAGTGGGTGACATAGGGGCGTTTGCAGATGTACTAGTTCAAGATTATAATGTTGTAACTGTAGAGGAAATTGTGGAAGAGGTTGTTGTTGTTTCTATTGAGGCTCCTCCAAAAAAGTCCAAAGATGTCAATAACCTTGATGACTTTTGGAAATAGTGTACTCATCTGATTATTTTAAATATATGAATATCAAACTTTTTTGGCATGAAATTTTTAAATGAAAAGCTTTCAGGAAAGAATGGGAACATGCCAACTAAGCCAAGCATAGGAGGAGCAAAAGCACGTCGTTTTCTATTAAATCATACTGGTAAGGCTTCTAAAATTCAACACTCAATCTGGACAGATATTATTGCTGCCACTCAGGACTTCGAGAAAGACGGCAAAATCAGAGTACTAAAAGTTGATGTATGGAAAAAGCTTGATAGTATGATTGCTATTTTAAGAGAAGAAAAACACTCTGATATTGATCAGAAAGCTGTCCAAAGGACTTGTGTCGAGTTTGTTAATGCAATATCAAAAGCATGGGGAGAAGATCACATCACTCATTACATGGTTAGTATAAAATTTTCAAAATGCTTTCAAATTTTCATATATATTTAGATCTAAACATAAGACTAACATTATGATTTTGACATATGCAGCACATACTAAGAGATCATACAACATTTTTTGCAAATACATATGGAAGCTTGAGTGTATGGTCATCACAAAGGATGGAGAAGTCACACTGGCAAGCACGAGCAACATTTCATCGAAATACACAACATGGAGGAACCAATGAAAAACGAAACTACATTTGTCAATTGTTTCAGTGGTTCTACCGTAGAGTTCAGATTCGACATATAACAAAGTCCACACAATACAACAAGTTTAGAAAAGCATGCAAGTTCATACAAGAAGAGAAAATTGGATGATTGTTGAGTAGAAGATCATCATTGCTGAGTAGAAGATCATCATGACATGTTCAAAATTGCTTTGCAAATTCATTGAACAAGAGAGGAGCAATACCCAATGTAAATCTATTGATTGTATTATACAAAGTGTCAACTATTCATCATCAAAACTTGTATCAGATTCTATGGTAGTATTGTCATGAAGAAATTCTCTGCTAGCGTATGCATCTAATAGATGTGCATTATCCTTATTTCCACTAAGCTCAATATAAGTGGAATACAATGAATAATGGGAGCTCTTTGAAGGAACATTCCCATCAGTAAAGCCTAAAATGTTCAAAACATAAGATCTTTTGACAAAAATGATCTTATTTGTCTTAATAAATTTATGTCCTCCTAAATAAAATGATAAAGCTTTAACTGCCATTATAAGACTCTCCCCGACTGGGCACAACTTGGAATGAGTAATACAGATCTCACTCTTCAAGAAATGCCGAAGATAGTGGCCCAGTCCACTGTCCCTCTGGAACGAGGATGCGTGTTGTCTGAAACCACCTCGTCTCGCAGCAAAATCATCTATTATGAGAGCATCCTGCAATAGGAAATATGTTAGCAAAAACACATTCAGTGATTGAAAACATTCAAATGCAAGGAATATTAAACACTTACACATTCTTCATCATCAGCAGCAACCAGATCAGGATGATCAATATAATGACCATGTATTGAAGTGAAATCATCAGTGAAATACATTAATGATGGATGAGGGAAGCCCATCTGGGATTGAAATGCTGTGAATTCTTCATCGGATGGTCTGCCTTGCCCATCCTCAGCTATATTTGATAAAGTCTTATTCAGACATTCTTCACCGGTCATAAGACTCTCCTCCTCATCAAAATCAATACCAGCAACAAGGTCATCTGTCTCAAAATCTACAAAGTCTGAGAATTCGAAAATTGTGTCGGATAATAAACATAGAACCCCGTCTTCACGATAGTCAAAAAATTTACATAAATCAGCAGTAGTAAAATATACATCATTATTAATATAATATACAGACAAATTGAAAAGACATTTCGCATCCTCCATAGATTTGGATTCATCATCAGATGTATTTTGGCCAATGAAAGAATCCTGGAGAACATCAGTATTTAAATCAATGAAGTCACTTTCTTTATCAGGAGTGTCGATAAGAAAGTGACTGATATCCTTAATGGCTGACTGAACAGAGGAGGGTGCAAAAGGAGGGTCAACAACAAGAAACTCATCATCATCTGGGATCTGAACTAAAAGAAAAAGTACGAAACCACTCTGATATTCAACCAATCGACATTTCTTGTTGCAATACGAACACATAGAACTACTTTTGAAAAGATCAAACAATTTGGTGAACATTCTATCCAGTCTATGTCTAAAAGCTGAGAAGAAATGAACAAGATCAGTATAATGCATGTACTGGAATTGACCTATGGAGAAAATAGGCTTGCTAAATATATCTCTGAATCTGACATAAAATACGTCAAACTTTGGTTGTGCAATCCTGAAAACATGTAGATATGGCCTGAATAGGGTGTGGAAGTAGTCCAGATTTTCAGTAATCCCAAATTCACTCAGAAATGAACTCAAGCCTAATTCTCGTGAGGATGATGAGGAAGAGGCCATGGCAGTAGCATGAATATTGCACTTGTGCACACGGGAGAACTAAACCAAAACTAATTATTAAAATGGCGCAGAAGATGGATATGTACGACAGACAGATACAGAATATCGCACTTGTGCACGAGTAGGTACAATTGCAAGCAAACGGACAGCAATGAGCGCGCACAAAAGCGATATGTCACGAATTTTGAGAACACAAAAGATAAAAAATCATTCGGTTTCCGTGCCATTTTTTTGCACGTGTGGTCAACGGACTTATGACATGTGTCTACTTTTAATTCGACAACAGGCACAGGCACGTGTGAGATGACACCGGCACACGTGTGAAATGACACCTAGACACGTGTCGCGTGTTCATTCGATTGCTCATAAACATGTGTCGCTCACGCATTCGATCATACAAATGCCACACGTGGTGTGACAGGGTGACACGTGTCACTCTCACATTTGTCCGTACAACTCCCACACGTGTGACAGGACATTTTTTCGCACGTGCGAACCTCGATATAAAATCACAAATTTCAATGAATTTTTTTCACTTTTTTTTTTCGCTCCGCATATTGTATTTGTACGCGTCCTTCACAATCAAAATTTCTCCTACTACCTTCCATGCGCACAGGTCTGATACGTCTTCCTACGTGTCACCCCATATCGCACTTGTGCATCTTTTATCAAATCTAATCGTTCTCTTTGATATTCAGCTCGCATAGGTCCGATATACCGTACATTCTGTCCGTACATAGCGGTCCTCTGCGAGTTCTTTATCATTCCTTCCTTCTCATCCTAACCTTCACGCACAAGTCCGCTATCACATAGTTCACGCCCATGGATAGGAGAAAGCAGACAAGGAGAGACTTCTTTTCTCCTGGCTCATCCTCATCTCCTGCGGTTGCCATCACACCCCCTGATAGACCTAGAATGTGCAACCGCTGTAGGTGGCCCTTTGAGATATGCAGGTATCAGAGGTCAACAACTTTGTTGATCCCAAGAGCACCATTCTACCAGACTGTCCGGAACATAACAAGAAATGATCTCAGACAGCATGTTAGATTCACACCGAGTGCTCTTCAGTGCCTTCACGAGGTTGCTGAAGATTATATTAGCCTTTTTTTTTAGGATTCTTTTTTGCTTGCCATCCATACCAAGAGGGTTACCATAATGCCCAAGGATTTTCAACTTCTGATGAGAATGAGGGATAGGTACTGTAGGTTACATGTATCTCAGCCTGCTGCTCCTAGACCAACTCCTGTAGATAGGACTCATCTTCCTACGAAACGTCCTAGGAAGCAGACAGCCCCCAAGCATGCTCCTAAAAAGTGAAGCCTATCCCAGAATCCATTATAGATATTGCTGCTGTTGATAATGCTGTAAATATAGCTACCTCTGTTTTGGATACTCCTATAATTGTTGTAGATACCACACTTCCACCTCATCCTCCTCCCAATTTCTATACATATATAGATTCGGATGATTATCTTAAATTTGAGAAAGACATATCGGATGCTATAGATACAATTGGTATTCCTTTTTGTTTTAGACTAGAAGAACTTGATTTTAGTATTAATTTTAGAGTTCTAGATTGCCTGGATCTCAAAGACAGACGGGCTTCTATCAGTGATGTTGTGATAGAGTCCGGGCTGACACTCTTGCAATTTGACATTGCAAGAGATTCATCAAACGAGTTGCTGGTGCTGAGTAACTTTTTGCTCCAAGCCTTCAAGGAGAATAATGACACATTGTCACAGTGTCTGGCAAGTGGATTCACACCAACAACAAAGTATATGGTCATTCCTTATCATACCAAGTAAGATATATTAAGTGCTTCTTCATGTTTTATGCATTAACATTGACATTTTCAATTTAAATAGTTCTCAGAATTGTCGCTAAAGTACTTTCAATCTTATTTTGCAGTGATCACTGGAGTTTAAACCTGATCTCTATTAAGAGTTCTGTAAATAATATTATTAAATATTCTTGTGTCAAAATGAATTCAGCAAGAAATACGCATAAGAATGTAGATATATTCATTGACATTTTCTATTATTTTGTTTAATTTTGAAATGGCAATAAACATAAAGTACTTACGAGTCTTCCGTTGATGATAAATCTGAAATATGTTTCATTTACATTTTTGAATACTATTTGTTACTTGAAATATTTTCAGATATTTTAAAATTTAATTTTCAATGCTACTCTGTAAGGTGAATTAGTAAATGTTTGTTTTTATGAATGTTGTTCCGGAATGACAATATTGTTTTGAATTTGTTATAAAATCATATTCTCAAAAAATTAGTGAATATGATTAAATTTTTTAATATATTTCATCTTTTAAAATATAATTTTTTTAAAAATAAAATTTCAAGTTCTTAATTATGAAGATACTAATATAAGATTCCTTTTAAATTTTTTTTAATATTTTCAAAAGTCATGTAATTCTAGATGTAGATTTTCAAAAGTCATATAATTTTAGATGTATATTTAATTTTTTTATAATTAAAATTTATATGTTACAAACCTACATTGGGAAAATCTTTTTGAATTTGTACAAATTATAATTTTAAAAAATTAAAGTTTTTGAAAAATATTGATTTGAATTTATACTGTATTCATGCAAAATATTTGTTACCAAAAAATTTCTCAAATAAGTAAAATAATTTTTTTTGTTGATTTAGTATTTTTATATTTAATGGTTTTATTTATTATTAAGTAATTTAAAATATGTGCAAAATTGAATATGTTGTTAAAATTTTATATCTAATTTTTTTAGTATGATTTTAGTTTTTCACAAAAGACTATTTTTTTAGCATGAAAATATAAAATTTGTAAAGCATTTTAAATATAGGCATTTAAAAAATAAATAAATTGCAAAAAATGGATTTCCATGTCAATTCTTTTTTTTTTGGTCAATATGTTACCTACGGATCAACATAAAACAGCTTTTGCAACAAAATGGGGAACATATGCTTATAAAGTTATGCCATTTAGACTATGTAATGCACCAAGTTCATTTCAATGAGTTATGCAATTTGTTTTCAAGGAGTATTTGCAAAATAAATTGAATTTTATTTGGATGGTCTCGGAGTCCATAGTGCTGATATTGTTTGAAAAAAGTATTTGAACGTTGTCACAAATATCAGATTTTCTTAAATCTAGAAAAGTGCCAAATTTGGGTTACTCATGGATTTGTTCTTGGACATGTAATATCAAGATATGGAATTGCTACGGATTATTCCAAAATCAAGGTCATTGTGTTGCCTCCACCAAGAACAATTGCAAGAGTTTTCATTTTCATGGGTCATGTAAACTATTATCGGATATTCATTTTGTTTTTTGCATATCCTTTGCTATGAAAGAATCGCACTCACTTTGTTATTAATAAATGATTATAGTATTATCTCATATACTTTACTTTTATTTGTGTTTATAATACGATTTATTGCCCTCCTACTAATTAGTATTAATACGGTTGTTTCAGGGTAGAGAGTATTGCTATAAAAATGTTATTGGTATGAAAGCTTGGACTAAATGTTATTCTATGCTATTCAAGTTGTCATGTAGGAAATCTTCTTTCAAACATGAATAACAACTAATGCTCAATTATGACACCTATCTTTCCAATATTGCAGTTTTGTGTTGTGGGATAGCGGCAAGTAATAGTTGGGCATCTTAAAACCTGTTTCATTTTATGGTACCTTGTGCTATAAGATTTCATGTAGTTTTATCTAAACTTGTTATGCTATAAAACAAAGGGTTCTAAAGGTTTGGCTTGACTTGGTCAAGAGGGACTCTCTCTCTCTCTCTCTCTCTCTCTCTCTCTCTCTCTCTCTCTCTCTCTCTCTCTCTCTCTCTCTCTCTCTCTCTCTCTCTCTCTCTCTCTCTCTCTCTCTCTCTCTCTCTCTCTCTCTCTCTCTCTCTCTAGATGCACACCTGACTATCTTTTGCTCGGGGTAGTACCTTACATTTACATTATTTCAGTTTCATGGCTAACTTAGGTCTGTTTTGATGCTTTAGCCTTCATGATGGTTTCTTGATGCAAAGAAACTCGGTTATGTAAAACCTTCTTTCTCATAACCTCTTTATTCAGACTATCATATGTTGTATGAGAAAAGTCATTAATTTGTACAATTTCATTACTGCTACTGATAGAGCTACTTTTGATGCGGCTAGTCCTGAAGATAAGATTATTTGTCTCGTTGGCTTGATGAGTACTATTGATTGGGCCAATGTTTATATGAATTTTATATAAAAAAAAAAGAGATTCCTTGAATTCTATTGAAAGTATTTTTGTTAATATCTCTAGCTATGTGGAAAAATTTGAGGATGAAGAGCAGTTTTATAACTCTCATATTAGAAATGTGTTCTCTTGCTTGGAAAGAGAAAATGGTGTTATTCTTCACCTTCTCCTATTATTGAATCCCTCTTTCTCCACACCCTTTGATTTTCATTGATGACCTAGATGAGGAAAGTGTTTTTCAATCGTTTTTCAATCTTCTGAGAATCTATTACATATTTTTGGTCATATCGACATTTTTTTGAGAACATTGTTTTTAGTTGGACTTATTGTTCTCATATCAAGAATGAATGGTACAAACCGTATGATATTTTCTTTTTTGTAACTTCAATATTGAAAATAGTATGCCTTGTATATGTTCTACGAGTAAACGCTTTAAGAAATTTGTGTCGGATGTCTTTGGGCTTGTGATTTCTAGGGATTGTGGAATTATATATAATGTTGCAAGGATTCAAGTAAAGGGTTAAATCATGTCATTATGCGACTATCTAATATTAATGAAGTATCCTCTAAACTGTACAATGGTTGGTTTAAACTACCTACTTATCAAAGTATCAATGAGGAGACAATCAAAGAACATGCCTATATAGATATGCAAAAATATAGCTATTAACTATTTGAAACATACTAAATGGCTATATGGTAAATGCTTATCTCGTGCAAGGTTGAAAGAAATTGTGAACAAAAGAGATTGGGTTACTTCACATTTATATCTTAATAGGGTCGACAAAGCCCAACACAATCCATGTTTCATATGTATTATCTAGTCATGTTTTTGTCATGTTCCCTAACATTTATGGAAATACTGTGGAAAATTTTATGGAAACCCTTGAAAGAATTTGTATTACAATGTTATCTAAAGGTCTTCTTGGGAATAAAACTTTACCTTCAAAGCCCATAAAAACACATTCCAATGGATAACTAATGGACCATGATTGCTATTTTTCTAAGCTAGCCACATTTTTTTTAGGAGCTCTTGGTATGTTGTCTTCTCTCCTCATGGAGGGAGTAGGCCTTAAGGCAACTACATACCAGAGTATCCTAAATGTGGATATGAACCTATTCTGGCAATTGGATTCATCTACTGAATTCTATCTTAATGCACCCAACAAGATTATTGTAGGACATTTAGTGGGTCCCGCCACTAGAAATATCATAAGGCTAAGCTTATCAAGTGGGCCCCGCCACAATACAATGTACAGCTAGAGTAATAAGAGCGAGGGCACTGGCTTCCTGCGTGTATAAGCCCAACTCAATGAGCACACTAGCTAGTTCTAGGAATAAGCGACTACGAGCTTAGAACTCTAAAATGACATTAGAGGCCATAAGTTAAGTTGCCAATAAAAAGCTAAAAAGGCCCAAATTAGAACTCACATCAAACATGTGAGTTCCACCTTGTGCTTTCTTAGCACCATTAGATTTAGTTTTGATTAGAATCCCTGCCATTTTAATTAACCAATCAAAGATCAGGTGCAAGGCCTTTCCCAAGAATGAAAACCTCTTGTACCTATTTTTCATGTTCAACAGGAGGAGGAGATTTTGTCGAATTGAACAACAAACATTCTCTCTCTCTCTCTCTCTCTCTCTCTCTCTCTCTCTCTCTCTCTCTCTCTCTCTCTCTCTCTCTCTCTCTCTCTCTCTCTCTCTCTCTCTCTCTCTCTCTCTCTCTCTCTCTCTCTCTCTCTCAAGGACTCTACTATATGGTTATTGTCGGAAATCAATAGGTTAGTCAGCAGAAGCTCGAACGGGTGCATGTAGGATCGAAAGTGCCACAAACAACAGTAGAATATTCAAATTGAATGATTTAGACAAATACACAATGAAACGATACTGTAGTGGGACTGAAAATTTGCACTCTGATTAATATCAAACAATGAGTACAATGTTTGAAGTGATCGTGGAAAATTTCAAATCATTATGATCCAATCCACTTGAAAGATCTTTGGTTAGAAAGAGAAATACAGTATCAATCTCACCAATGTAGAAAAATCAGCATCTACACACAAAATGAGATGCAAACTCTAATAGAACTTGATCAAACTTGAATGAAATGATAAAGTACTATTGTTGTCTGCACAAAACTAGAAAGCTACTATATTTCACACGTGTGGATCCAAAAATAACAAATATAGATCATTCTACAAATAAAATTGCATGCAATCACAAGCATAGTGCACCAATGGAAAGTAGAACCCAAGAGAACCATGTATAAGCATGAAATGAGATAGAGAAGAGAGAAGATCACTCTCTCCATGAGTTACATCCTTTTATAGCAGGTCCAAAACCTATTTGGCCACGTGGATTTCCCTCCAAAATGCTAACCCTACTATTTTTTGGTCTAGATTCAAAGTACCCAACATTCAAATTTGAATATACTCAAACTCGTCTTCTAACTTTCCCACACTTTCAAAAAGTGTTTATTCAAATGACATTTAGACTAATGAACTTTGGAAATTTAATCTCTAAGTCTAAAAACAAAGTTGGTCTCAATATGCCAAATATGATCAAACTAGTTGAATCTTTCACACTCCCTCTTCAACTAGTTTTAGTATAGACTTTGATAACACTTCAAGTGATGTCCTATGTTTCATGAACAAGTCCTTTACCAATGCTTTGGCGAAGATATCAGCTACACATTCTCTTGAAGACGCATGTTGAAGCTCTACCTCCTTTGCAATGACTTGCTCCCTTACAAAATGATATTGCACCTCAATATGCTTGCTCCTAGCATGAAAAATAGGATTGGTTGCCAATCTTTGGGCTGATTGAATGTCACAAAATTACCTCTTCTTGAAGATGGATCCTCCTTGGTCCTATCATCAAGAGTAATGTTGACATAGCATGTGCATCCAAAGGTTCTTAGAAAGTTGACACTCGACCTCCACTTGAATATCATCTCAAAAGGTGTCCTTCCATCCAAAACCGCACTCGGCCACCTATTGCACAAGAAATTGGCATACAACAAAGCTTGATCCCAAAATGGTTTGTCAAGATTGGCACTTAATCTCATAGCTTTAGCATTTTCACATAAAGTCCTATTCTTCCTTTTAGCCACTCAATTTTGTTATGGGGTCCTTGATGTTGTATACTCCCTCTTGATCCCATGCTCATCACAAAAGGCCTTGAATTTGGTAGATATGTACTCACCACCATTGTCACTCCTTAAGCACTTGATCCTTGTGGGAAATTGGACCTCCCTTGCATTCTTGAACTTGATAAAGACATCATATACTTCATCCTTGCTCTTTAGTAGATAGATCCAACAAAATCTACTAAAATCATCAATGAATGTGACATACATCTTAGCTCCACTATTGCTAATTGTAGTAAATCCATGAATATCCGAATGTACAAGTTGAAAAGGCTTTGTAGATCTAGATATAGATCTAGTATAAGGTTGTCTATGTGACTTAGACAAAGCACAAGACTCACAAACATGTTTGATGCCACTTAAGAAACTTGGAAGACCTATCACAATCTTCTTCCTAGCCATTACCTCCAATGACTTGAAGTTGAGGTGTCCCATCCTATTATGCCAAACCTCTTGAATAGGTATTTGCTCCCTTGCAACACATCCAACTTGGTTAGCAATAACACAAGCATCTAGTTTGAACTTATTTCCTTGCCTTTTACCTTTTCCACTCAAGACATCCTTCCTTTTGATCATACAAGCATCTCCATCAAACTCCACTTTGAGGCCTTTACTTAGCATTTGACTCACACTAAGCAAATTCTTGGTAATAGATGGAATAAACAAGACATCCTCCAAATGAACATTCCTATTGTAGAGAGAGAAATAGGAATTGTGCCAATCCCTTTGATTGCACACTCACCATCATTGGCAGTGTAGATCACCCTCTTGTCATCTCCAAATGCCAACAAAGAAGTGAAATACTCTTTATGAAAGGTCATGTGTGAAAAACTTATGATGAATGTTAGTAATTGATTAATGTCAATAAATAAATTGTTGGAATTGTTATATGCTAGACATTCTCCTTTCGAGCAATACACTTCATTGATATGAGATGGATTACCAACTATTGTCTGCATACCTTGGTTTAACATGTCATTTTAAAAAAAAAGATGAAATGGTCATGGGATTGGAAACTTTTTAATACTTACCTGTGCAAATGCCTCCTTTATCATCTTAAACATTGTTGCATATGTTTCTCTACTGATGCTAGAAAAATCACATGCCCCTTGAACCAATGTAGTGTCCAATATTTTTTCAAGTTCATTCATAATGTTATCAGTAACTGAAGCTTTAATCTTTTTCATTTTGTTATTGTTTAACATTGATTTCATAGATTTAGAAGTCAAAATAGACCCTAGTGAGTTTCCAATGAAAACCTCATCGGCCAAATGATCTTCAACAACCAATGTTGATCTGCATTGCAAACATAATGTTCATAAAACTATCAATAGAGATTAGGACAATCATAATATTCACAACAACATAATAAACAAATCAATAGAAAGTTGAAATTAATAAATAACAGAACTAGTGATTATGATTGAATTTAAAAGTTCAAGCAATATTAAACCAAATAAGCTATAACTTACTTGAAAGTACGGATTCGTCTTTTTCGATAACCTCCTTTGAATGATAGATCACATATGTCCTTGGTTACCAATCGTTTTCTCTTGTTGTTTCTGACTTTTTTGTTGAGCACATCCGTATCTTTAACAAGAGACAAATATGAGATATGCATGGATTGAAATTAGTTTTTATCTCGTCATTACTAGTTGTAAAATGAAGCAAAGAAGATTTCAACGTTTGGATCTCCTTTTTTAACATCTCACTTTTTTCCAAACAAGTTTTTAACTTTGTAGATTTTTCTTCGCACTCCTTTGATATTTTCCTAAATTCCTCTTCCAAATAATGTATTCTTTGCATTGAATGTGCATTCCCATAGAGCCTCACATTCTCACAGTAACCCAAAAGGCCATTTTTGCCATGACACATATAGATTATTAATTGACTCACCAAACGAAAATCCGGATGTTGCAATGAATATGGATCAATAGGATACAATGTTCCCGATGACCATAAATCTACATGCTTTAGTTTTTCCTCCCTGTATCGGATCATATCAAAAGTTGACAATTTGGGTTGCTTTGAATTTATTGTCCTAAGCGGAGCATATTCTGGTGACAGATCCATATGAAGATGATAAAGCTTTGTCGTCAGTACAATAGTATAGTAACAAACAACACAATGACAATAACAGAGCTGGAGATGGTGCACCTTGGAGATAGAGATGGCGTAGGCTTTGTTTCTGAAATGTCACTCCTAATTCAAATTTTTGAGTGTTCCCAACTATTGGGAGAGAATATTTCAACATTTTGAAAAAATTATACTTTAATTGTGGCTAAGCACCAGTGAAGTTTGATGTGACTAAAGTAAGGTACATTCATTTTCATGGAAAGTAGTGCGGGCAGATGCGTAAAGAAGTTAAAAAATGATATTTTAGTAACTTTATTGTTATTTTTTTTCTCTCCTACATGGCATTTTTTATAGGGCCCATATTTTCTCTAATGGATATTTGTCAATAAGTGCTTTAGCAGCTTGCAGATCATAGAATTTGTAGTACATTCATTTTCATGGAAAGTAGTGCGGGCAGATGCGTAAAGAAGTCAGAAAACGATATTTTAGTAACTTTATTGTTATTTTTTTCTCTCCTACATGGCATTTTTTATAGGGCCCTCTTTGGACCCATATTTTCTCTAATGGATATCTGTCAATAAGTGCTTTATCAGCTTGCAGATCATAGAATTTGTAAGCCTTATAAAGTAATGGACATCAAAAAATCATGTACTCGGCTTTGGTATGGTAGAATTTTTTTCTTTGTTATGATGGGATTTGTACATAGCATACACATACACCCAAAGATTCTTAGATGATCTAGATATGGCTTTGTACCTAACCAAACCTCCTCAAAGATTTTGTTGTTCATGATCCTGGCATTGCAATGGTTCTACAAATAACAAACTGTTGCAATAGTCTTTTCCCAGAGCTTGTTCGGAAGGTTAGCAGCAAGTAATAGTGATTGTGTAGACTCAACAAGAGTCCGATTCTTTAATGGATAGTATGTTAGATTGCTAGCAAATTGTAGGGTTGATCGGTGACAATATACTTCAAATTTTGTGTAATATTGAAATTTCTTACACGTTCTAAGTCTATTGGTATCAATCTTGTTTAGATCCATTTTGATCTTGGATGTGTTTGATGCAACTTGTCCAACTTTATTCAACCTTAGTTTATTGGCATTCTAAGTATATATATGTTTTAGATCAATTATCACAGTAACAAAATCTTGAATAAAACTTTCACAAAGCCCATGTCCCATGCTTGTTTTATAGTTGGATATTAAACTATCTTGGTAGATAATATAAGTTAGTACATAAAAATGAAATTTAAAATCTATAATTCTAATTCTAAGTTAAAAAGAAAAAGAGACATATATGAGTTTTACTATTGATAGATTAATTGGTTTGCAGAAATGATCTATCTTTATTACATACACTATGAACTGTCGGCCCACCTCGCACCTCACATTTCCAACAGGTCCAAGCCAACCACTCTCTCAACCACTCTCACAATAAATCTATCAATGATTTTACAACACAAAGTAAGTGCAAGCAAGGATTGTCTTAATCACTCTCATAACAAATCTCTCATCCACTTTAAACAATGAGGATATGAGCTTCCAACTGTTAAGGTCATGGCCTTTCCCTATGCAATGCCATAAATGTGAATTTTATATTTTGTTGTTACGACAAGGTTTTCCAAATAAAAGTTTACTTGAAAATTCTCCACTTATGTGAAGGATAAGTGATGCTCGAATCCTTTCCTTCTCTCTCTAAAAGACTAGGGCCACATATGACGTGTGTGTGTGTGTGTGTGTCTCTCTCTCTCTCTCTCTCTCTCTCTCTCTCTCTCTCTCTCTCTCTCTCTCTCTTCCCCCACAATCGGGTACAATCTATAGCTCCACATGTGGACCACAATTTTCTTATGGCGTGTGTTATGATTCATGAAACTTTATGAGCACTTTTATGAAGCCTTTCAACAACTTATGACCTCATGCCAAAATGTGTCTTTTCCACAAATGAATGCAAGTCATGAATACAAGGGCACACCTCAAAGAAATCCTTTACTTATTAGGAATTGACAAATGTTTGCTTGGACAACGCGTGATTGACTGCCACATAACGCATGCACTTTTTGCCAAACACTGGGCATCCACATGAATACTTTACAATAATATTTAATGCTTAAGTGTCAATCTTGTAATGGCTATTTACACAATAGTTTTGTTGGAAGCTCTAAAGTTTTGAAAATCACATGCACATTCATTTCGAAGGTGGCTTGAGAAAAAAAAAAAAGACAAGGTGATTTATACATCATGAGAAGCTTTGTCTTATGCGGAGCATTTAAATTATCGTAATGCCAAGTCTTCAATTTTTCTTTGTATTTTGGATGCATCTCCAGAGGTGGAATTTGCTTGCAATTGGAATGCCACTCATGTTATTCAAGAATTCTCATCCTTGACTAAATACATCAGTGATTTTGTCCATAATTTATGAAAGAAAAAATTTCAGACTTGACATTAGGCCCATGGGCCTCGGGCCTTCCATGCAGGTCGGGGGGCCTTGCCCTCGGGCAAGGGCCCTCCCTGCGAGGAAGGCCCTTGGACCGGGGCCTTCCACCCCCCAAAAAGTCACAAAAACAATAAAGATTGCATAATCTAAAAATTAAAAAATAACAAAGAACTCATTTAGATGCTCAAACTCAAGTAACCTGTTAGCTTTTAACAAATCATCGCAATAGTTTACCCCGGGCCTTCACAAAACCAAGAAAGGCATGAATTAATAAAAATAAAATATTAGAAGGGGTTGAGTAAATAAAAATGATATAAAATGTTTGCGGAGCTTTACAATGGTATGAATTTCTATGTTCCTCTTTGTCGCCCGGTGCTTTGCCTTCTCTGCAGCTAAAGACACGCTAAAGTTTATGCGCACGCTCTTGGATGTTAGGAGCAGGCCACTTGGACAAAAATCGACGGTCGAAGATATACACGTGTCAAAATCTTAACGTTTTTGTAAAATCTAACGGTGGCTGTTCTTGCGCTCGGTCGCCACCCCTCGAGCAGTGCAGTCCTTTATCTGCACCTCGTTCCAGCACAACTTCCTCTTCTGTTTGTTGGATCGTGTTCTCAAAAACTTACGCGTCTCGATTAGCAAGCACGTGCTCGGGGGTAGGTGAGATGGTGGTAGAGCAGATTGCTGCCGCGGCTAAAGATTCGACAATGAAGGAGGAGGAGAGTGGGGGCGATGCTGATGGTCCAGCGTACGTTGCTGCTGGCGACGAGGAGGCAAATGATGATAAGATTTCAAGCTTCGAGAGGCCGCGTGATGACGAGATTATTGCTCATCACCATCAAATCTGCGCTCAGGAAGCCGAGAAATTTGAGTTTGTTGGCAACAAGGTGGATATCTGATACTCCTGTGGCATTTGGCCTTTTTCGTGCTTTGTTTTGGATTATGTTTCGTTTTCGAGAATGGCGAACTGAAAAATGCATCCGTCACGAAAGGTCTGTGAAAACAAGGGGTATCTGTATTGTGATTAGCAGGGGCGGATGTGTTTGATGGTGGTACAGACTCTTTTTTTCGAGAGACAATATTGCTTTTTCCCGTAAGAAATTGCTTAAGCAAAAATACTTGTATTTTATCTGCGACAGTTCACAGGAAGCAGTCTTTTGGTGCTGTTATTGCGTTCCTGCTTGTTATTCACTAAGATATCATGAGCTGAAATTCTTGGAGCTTTTTATATCTTTTAGACCATTCTGTGAGCTTCTGCATGAATTGCTAATTGCATCTGAGTTCCAACATTTGACAGATTTATTCGCAAAACAAACTCATTTAAAGAACTTTCTGGTTTGATATTTTAACGAAATCAATGATTGTTGCTACTAATTTAAAAGAAGATGATCTTTTTCGATTTAGGATAAATGGTAAGAAGTGACAATGTAACCCCTCATTTCGAAGGCATTTTCAAATGTTGTTTTGCTTTAGGCTCAGGCCTCTGCAACAAACCTTGCATATCTGCAAGTCATTTTCTGTTTCGTAGATGGCACTTAGGACAATGTTGCAAAAATGCAAATCATCTTAAGTGTCAAATATTGGTTAACAAATGTTGTCTACTTGGAATGTCACATTTCTCGATTACAATTGGCATGAGAAATCCCTTCATGATGTCACTTGTTTTCTTGTGACGATTGTATGCAGATTTCTAGATGGTCAATCCCGTTGATAAAGATATCGTCAGCTAGGTTAACTACTGGAATTTGAGAAAGCAAGTGGTTTAGATGTATGGGGATTTCCCGCTTGACCTTTTCATTGGGGAATCATGCCATAAAAGATGGTGAGGCCATAAGGCCAAGCCATTCTTTACAGCCTCACCATCTTTTATGGCAGGATGACCCAATGGAAGGTCAATGGGAAATCTCATTCCCTTATGTAAAGGATGATCTATGTTACCCAAAATGACAAGTGTGACCTCGGTCAAACTTTATGGAATTTAAAGCCTTGAAATCTTTATGGAAATATCTATGGCATGGCTTAGCTCTTTTTATGTTCTCAATGGTTTTTGCAAAATTTAAGCCTCTTTGGCAGTACACTATATCAACAATAGGGAATTCTTTACTTTGGAATTATTGCACGATCTGCAATAAAAATCGTTGTGATCTAATAAACTCTTACTGCAGGAGCCAATTTCAGTTCTAGCGGCTGAGTATGAGTCTGGGAATCCTGTATTCAAGGCAAAAATTGAGGTAGCCTTTAGAATTAAAGAGTTAGTTTCTTGGTAATAGACCTACATGAGGTGTCCAATAAGGGAGTGCTAGTCTAAGCACTAATCCATATAAAATAGTGCAATCTTTTTGAATTGATAGCTTTCTCATGCTAGTGTGGCCATGTGAATCAGTTTTTTGGCAAAGCAGTGTAACAATGAGTCATGAACTTGGACCGTTACACAGAAACTGGCGAGCCTATATGGAGCAATTCGACGCGCCCGGGGAGATGGGAATTGCTTTTTTCGAAGTTTCATGTTCTCATACTTGGTACCTTTTCCTTTCTGCTTAAAGCATGATATTGTGCACAATACAACCTGAATCAGAACAGCGAAACATATCTTTGCTTTCTGCTCGAAACATGATACTGTATGCGCTACAACCCAAAGTGAAACATGTTACATGTTTATTTCCACCATTGCAAACAGTGAAAGATGTTATGTGCATATTTCAAGCATTGCAATTTCTGATTCGCTCCATTGTCACTGTTAGAATAAACATTTAATCTCACTTTGATTTGTTGCTATTTATTACAACACTATAAAAAGGGTGATTCAGGATAGAACCATGCCTTCCCCTCATTTTTTTGTATCAACTTTCGAGAGTGCATAATACTTCCACCAGTTAGTAAGCTTGTTCTAGGGTTTGAAGGTTCCAATGGCTGCTGTGTCATCACATATGGTGGAGCACAATATAGAAATCAAGCCAAGCTGACCATCAAAGTCAATATATTGAAGATACAAGAAGATTCATAAGACCTTTAAGTCTTGATTATTGCTGTTATTGGTATTGTGCTGGCTATATTAGTGGTGCTGGACAACTGTACATGAGAGGCAGGATGTTTTGCAAAGTACATTTCATTTGACAAAAATCAACTCAACATTGACATTTCTGCTTGTTCCGCACATATGTTCTCATGCCAAGTTTGTAAACAGTCTCAGTGCCAGAATAAATGATCTAGAATGCAGAATTTGTTAAGAACTGAAATAGCAATCTCATTTAAGTGATGTTTTCAACCTTCATGTCGCTCAGCCTGTTGATTTTGTGTATCACAGAACCTACATAATATCATCTGTTTTTGCAAATCAGGAAATCGTGGAACCTAAATTGCCCTGTTCTTCAAGCTTGACTTGCCTAGAGCAGATCATTTTTATTGATAGCCTTTAAAGTTTGGTCAATTCAATGTTGAAGTCATGAGGTTGGGCTTATTTGCTCATATATTCACTGTTTAGTTGTATGCATATCCTCGCTTCAAACTCAAGGGTTTGGGTTAACAATCTATCACCTAGAAACCATGACAACCCAGAGAAACAGTCGTTACATGCAGACCATAGTTTTGGTGTTTCTTTCATTGCCCAGGATATGTTCCAATGGTGCAGAGGGGTTAAATGACTGGTTGATTATTCTATTGATACATTTGGAAAATGGAAGCTGACCTCCTCTCTTTATCTATGTATTAGGAGTACATATTGGAGACAAAAAATGGAGCAGAGGTTGCCCGTGTACTGAAAAGCGTGGAGTCCTGTAAGCGGGCTCTGATTGGACTTGGATATGCAGAATTCACTTTTGAAGATTTTCTTGCGGTACAATTGGTTGCAGAATAGATTTCCTTTTTACAGAAAAAGTTGGTTAAAGGAGCATCTAGCTCGTTTGAAGATGCACAAGTGATTGTCCTAACTCCTAGAGTCTTACTCATTAGAAGTTCCAACGGTTGCCTTGCTCGTCATATCTTTCAGATACAATGTCATTGATATTTGAAAATGAAAATCTTTACTTTGCTGTGGGGCCCATAATGCTGTGTTTTGTCGAGTGCCATACAAAAGAAGGCTTCTAAAGTACCTGACGCCTATGCATCATGTCATTTTTAGCAATGCCATGCATATTGTCTTGTTGCAAAATGTTTGTGAATGTCATTTGCATTTGTTAAACACATACTTTGTATCTCTTAAAGAGACTCAGTTTCATTCTGCAAAACTTGAGATTGACATTTCTGATCAGGACTACTTCTGAAGACTTCAAACTCTATTTTACTCAGGTCTTCGTCGAACAGCTGGAAAGTGTCCTACCAGGCACAACATCATCTATCAGGTGAAGTGTCTGAGGGATCTGTTTAATCATCATGAGTTTCAACATAAGTGATATTCGGAAGCACTAAGTTTGATTCTCTTTTATATTTTGAACTATGCATAAGATTAATACTCTCTGATTGTGTATTATTTTCATTTTGACCTAATATTTTGGTTTCTCATACAAACCAGTTTGTAACAAGTGATTTGTGTGAAGCTCGCATTGGATACATTTGAAAATTTTGCAAACAACGAACAAATACTTTGAAGGTCAAGTTATGTAGAGGGCAATAATTTGTAGAAAACCTAGTGTTTTTGTTTCAAAACTTTTGTTATAAGTTATTTGACGGCACTTCTTTTTGAAAAGCGACTTTTGAACTCTCCATGCCTGTAGCATCTAAACGGAGCTGTTGTGAAATGAGGGT
Organism: Diphasiastrum complanatum; assembly: GCA_029204225.1. Taxonomy (NCBI): domain Eukaryota; kingdom Viridiplantae; phylum Streptophyta; class Lycopodiopsida; order Lycopodiales; family Lycopodiaceae; genus Diphasiastrum; species Diphasiastrum complanatum. The sequence goes on along the minus strand of CM055100.1, from coordinate 64,826,203 downwards.
ATTTGGAAATCAATAGACAATCTGTTCTTCATACTTTCGCAAAATAATAAAAATATGATTTTTTTCATGAAGGCTCTTCCAGAGACAATCTTAAAGCAGGATGGTACCTCTTTGACTCCTTCATATAGTGTTACATGACTAGAAACATGAGTAGTTTAATTAAGTACGCAACTTGATTTCCTTAGAATCAAGATTCAATGATGTAAGCGTAGGCCTCCAAGGTACAAAAATCAGTTCTCCCTTCTAAGCTGCATGACTGAAATCAACTAGAAAGTAGCCCAAAATTGAAAGTGTCTCCTATCTAGTTTAGGTTGCATCCCCCTTCCAAGAAGCTTGGCCATTTTTGGTTAGATGAACATCCCAAGTTTTCCAAATTGTGAAAATGTATGTGAGGGAGTTGCTGGAAAATCCATGATTGAAAGCCAATGAATGCAAGATGTTGGATCTAGTTTCTAAGACAACTTGGAAATCTCCAAACCAACTTACACAACTAGGAGATAGTACACACCATCTACCAAATCCACATTGCACAAGTACAATAGCTTGGGTCTCCACCAAGTTATAAACACAACCTACATAGATTGCATCTCATAAGCTCAATAAAGCAAAACTTCAACTAGGACTATTGAATGAACTTGTAGTTGCAAATACGTACAGAAAATGTAGATGCATCATTGTGAAGGACGTACAATACTTAAGCACATCCATCTAAGGGCATTGAGCAGTTGGGTGCACTATTTCCCTCCAAAAGTAGTGCGCCCCTTATCATTTAAATTATGCATGAGGGTTTTTTGAGGGTTCTTTATAGTTTCTTTAAAGTAAGTAGGGATCAAAGACACTCATTTGATAGCTTATTGAGGTGTTTGGGCTCTTTGTGGGAGAACTCAACTATATTGCTCGAGTTTTGGGCTCTTTGTGGGAGAACTCAACTATATTGCTTGAGGGCTTTGTATCCAATTTGAATTGGTAAGTCTTTAGTGATTTTTGAGGGAGATGTTCATTGTTCATCAAAATAATCGCCTTTATGCTTTATGTGTTTCCATCTTTTGAATCTATTCATAAGTTGGTATTAGAACACTTTCTTGAGCATTTGGAAAGGTGCTAGTTTCTTTTACTTCTGTGTTTCGCTTTTTTTAGTTGCTTTCTCCCTTTTATTGTTCTCTCTCTAGATGTGTTCTTTCTCTAGCCGCTTCCTCTCTCTAGTCGTTTTCTCTCCATAGAGTCAATAATGTGTTCTTTTCTACATTTTTTGCCATAAGTTTTTCGTTTGTGATCAAAATTGAAACTTTTATCAGTTGTTGGTTTTCCAGTAGCTTGTTGCCCTGGAGAAGTGATTATCTTCGAATTCCTAATTCCAAAAACCTTAAAGTTCGATGTTTGGATAAACTCTTCTCAAATTATATTTTTGAATTTGGATATGTTCAATTTCCAATCTCCCAAATAGATACATAAACTCATCTTTTTCATCTTTTTTCGTGACAAAAGTTTGAACTAATTATATAGCTGTACCAAGGAAGCTTTTCATGAACTTAAAAGCTATCTACCTTTGCCATTTCGTGTGGACTTGTTGGTTGAAGATATGGGATCTTAGGAGGTTCTTGTACGTGCTTTTAGTCTTGATTATGCTTTCTGAATCCTTGTTCAATGCTTTAGACGTCACATTCTTAAGTTTTTGCTTTTTTGAATTGGCATACTGGTTTTTTAGAATTTTGAATGGAAAATTTCAGATTTGAAGCTTAGTTCATTAGTCTCTACTTTGCCTATTGATGGATCTTAGCCACTCTCTTAAATGAAACTTAGCCTCCATGCTAACCATTGTCTTGCATAAAACTCAGCCTTCAAGCAGCCTTGCAAGGGAAATTTGGCCTATTGATGAATCCTGCCCTCTTTCTTGCATGATACTTGGCTTTCAAGCAACCTTGCAAGGGAAAAAATGGCCTATTGATGGATCTTATCCACTATTTTGCATGAAGCGCAACCTTGCATGGAAATTTGGCCTATAGTGGATCTTAGCACTCTATTGCATTAAACTCAGCCTCCAAACAACCTTGCATGGGAAGATTGGCTTATTGATGGATCTTATCCACTCTTTTGCATGAAACTTGGTTGCCTTTCATATGTTCTGATTTGTATTCAAACGTTCACCTAGTATATTGTGTGATGGATGTTTGATGATGCAATCTAGTTTGTGAAGTTTGAAATGTGTCCATTCAACATTGTCATGTGCACTTGTGACACTGTGAACACTGAATTGTAATATGGTTTCAGTCTTCAGCTTTCTACCAACAATAGTTAACTTTGAAATGTATGTCCATTCAACATTGTCATGTGCACTTGTGACGCTGTGAACACTGAATTGTAATATGGTTTCAGTCTTCAGCTTTCTACCAACAATAGTTAACTTTGAAATGTATGTTTCCAATAGAAATCTAACATCTATAAGATTTTAGACAAATTGTAAACAATATACATATTACATAAGATATTTTTTAGCATTATATCTAAAAAATACAAAAAAAAAATGCCGATTCTTAAAAATAGCAATCACTAAAGGGTCTTCCCAATCCTGTCCATAAACTAGTAAATGAGGCAGAGTGTAGAACCCTCCCTCGGCACATGGTACACTGGTTGCAGGACCTCAACCAACTGCTTGGCCTGTCACAAAATCATCTCCAAAAGGAATCCTTTGGAACCTAAGTCCAGTTGGCATGTTGCTATGATGCCACTGTGTGAACTCCGAGCTGGCTGCCATCTAGCACAATGCAGGTTGAATCCAAAGCAACTGCTCCAACACGATGAAGTGGTAGGCAAAGCGTGTGGGTCCTAGCTTCTTCATATCCAGCGGGCTATATGTCCCTGAAGATGGCACTGGATGTGATGGAGGAAATCCAGGGCTCCTAGGTCATGCATCAAAAGATCGATGCAGTGTGCTGCACATGCGGTCCATACAATAGTAGGGTAGTCCCTCTTCAAAAGCTCACCCATAGCCACATAGTTGCTGGCATTGTCAGTGACCACCTACACCCCATGATGTGCCCCCACCTCGATATTTGCTGCACGTATATGGTCATAGACAAACTCTCCCAAACCAACAGTGCCATTTCGAGAAGCATCCACACCCCTGTGAAATACAGTGTTCAGTGAACATGAAACCAAGATGTTGATAGTAGGCCTGCGCCTAATATCAATCCACCCATCCGATAAAATAGAGCAACCCTATGTGGCCCAAGCATGTCGTATGGGGATGAGCTCTCTCGTGATGCATGCATGCTCCTCTCTCAGCTGGCGAGTACGAAGAGCCTCGCGTGTGGGGAGGCTCCAAGTGGCATCACAAGCTGCAATCTCCCTCGCCATGTCATGAAAGATGGTGGTGTCGACCAAGGCAAATGCAAGGTATCCACTGAAAAAAACCGGTGTTAAGTCTAGTGGCTGCCTTATGGTGTGTCCGCTGCCACACTGCATGCACTGTGGTATGTCAATATCTACTCGCATTGTCTTATGTAGGTGCTTGTGGTCGTGGCTTGACTCTAGGGCATGTGTGTGCGCCACCTTGTGCTCTCTCCCCAACACCTCCCATAGCCGCCATAGGAATTGCCGCCTCTGCTGAACCTGGGCTACTACCCTCAATAGGCCCCCCCCAACTGACTCCACTGATGGAAAAGCCTCTCCTATAGATGATGGCCTTGCTACTGTTGGCCGTGATGGGTCTGGCTCTGCCGATGAAGTGCATGATGGCCCTACTGCTGCTCCTACTACACATGGAGGCCGTGATGGGCCTGCTTCTGATGAACTAGGCCGTCAGAACTAGGCCGTGATGGCCCTGCGCCACCCAGCCCTTGACCCAGTGTCAACATAACCTAATTGCCCACCAATTTGTACCATGGGCCCATTCGTTGCTACTGCTCCTCCATATGTGTTTAGTAGGCACTCTCACTCAAGTGCAAGAATTGCCACGCATGTGGCAATGCCCATGGTCCGCCCATTTGGCCTGGTCACACCAAGCGAGTGTGCTCTGATCCTCGTCATGCTGCAAAAGGTGGCACCGCAAAACAAGCAACGCCATCTGCGTGCACCTAAACTTGTAAAAACTATGGTGTCTCCCTCTAGGAGATCCACCATCAACCACACCTCGTCTCGTCACAAACATGGCTATAGAAACCCTCAAGACGCTATAAAAAAAGGTCAAAAACTCAATGGAAAGTGGATAGGTGAAAAAAGGGAGCTAAAACAAGCCTAGAGAGCCACCTAATACCTAAATCGTAATTCCAATGGATGCATGAGGCCTACCCTAAACCCTAACCCCAAAACCTAGAAAAAACACAATGCAAAATGCCTCATGCACACCAACCACGTGAATGCTCATAGTGACCACCTATGCACAAAGAAGCTTGGGAACATGCAATCACTCTCTCGCTAGCAACCCTACATCCAATCTTAGCAACATGAATCACTCAAATGATGCATATAGCTTGCAAAACAAGCAAGGAAAAACAAGGTGAAAAAAAGCTTCAAGAAGTTGCCGTGCTTGCAAATCCCCACATGATCACTATTGCCCTCTTCTATGTGCTACATTCACCTTGCACTCATCATGACCTCCACATAGAGTGCTCACACTACCCATTCGGCCTCCTATTCCTCTCTCCACAAGACTTTCTTTTTTCCAAGAAGTGCGTTGGCAATGGGGCTTCGCAGCTGCAAACAAAAAATTTACGGGTGTCTAGAACAGAGTTCTGGGGCTCCAAAATGCAGCATTCCAAAAAGCAAGGGCTTGGAACGCCATTTCGAGGCAACTTAGTCGCATCATGTCACAATCAAAGAATCATTCAAAATTCTTTTTCTGGGTCCGATTCTTTCCGATTCGAATCGGACTCGATCGACTCTTTGATGAATCGTGGTTCGTTTGCCAATGAATCGTGGTTCGTGGAAACACTAGAAGGTATACCTTTTTAGCAATCTATTTATTTTGTCTTCCACAAGCCCATACATGCAGTTGTTCATTTGCTTCACTCTATGTGGGCTACTGGAGCCATACGCACAGATGGCGATCTTGTGGACGACTGAAGGACATACACACAGAATGTGTATCTAGGTCAGGGTTGTCCCCCAAGCACTTGTTTAATTGTGAAAAGTTTGTTTGTACTTTCTGACGACTCGCTCATTTATCTGACAATGTCCCGTCTTTGTGTAGGTCATGGCCCCTTGTTGCGTAGGATCGAGAGACAGATGTTGGATTTTGAGCGCAGATAGGGATGTTTCATTGGATCTTAGGGTGAGTGTGACAAGTTTTGTTGGAGATGCTCACATGGTGGGGTGTGGTGGACAAATCCACTCTTGATATTACCACTCTTGCCACTCACATCCTTGCTCAGGATTGTTTCGCTTCGGCCTGTGAGTAGAACTGGAGCACTTGAGAAAAAAAAAAGGAAGAAGAGATCAAGTACATGGGATACACCTCCCTACTTCACCAAGCAGGAAGCATCCTACATCAGATACTAGAAGATGGCCTAGATGGTACTATGAAACTATCAAGGATAGTGTCATTTTGGAACAGGAAGAGTCCAGTACACAAGGGACTAGGAGATTGGCTAGGCTTGAAAAGTAACTTGAAGATCAAGATCAACAGGAGGATCATCGTGAGGATGGGGATGTACACTTTGCATATATGGCCACATATTGGAAACCAAGCATCCATCTACTTTCAGGGAGGCTGAAAAAGAGGACATTTGGAGGAAAGCTATGGATGAGGAGTACGACTCTATCATGAAGAACAAGACTTGGAGGCAGGTAAAATGGCCATTGGATGCAAGTGGGTCTATAGAACTAAGTACAAATTATATTGTCCTATAGATAAACCCAAGGCAAGATTGGTGGCAAAAGGTTATGCTCAATAGGAAGGGATTGACTATGAAGAAACTTTTGCACCAATTGCTATGTCAACTACTATGAGGACAATTTTGTCATTGACAACTCACAAAACTTCCAAGAGAACAAAGTAAACATTAAGGGGGAGTGTTAGGAATTAATGTTTATTTGTAACCCCTAGTGTTTGATTGGCCATGCTTGCGTGCTATTATAGGCACCATTTCTATTTATAGTAAATTCTAAAGTCAATTTGGTCGTTCATGTATGTAGGTGGGCGCACTAGTTCTAGGATAGGTCTTGGTTATAGTACTTAGAAATTCATTATGGGACTTTACCCAAAATAGCTTTTTGACTTTAGCCATTAGCTTTTTGGCATTTAAGCTTTTGCTTTTGCTTTTAGCATTTCGAACCTTATCACAGCTGTCTACCAATGACAGCCAGGCTAGCATGCAAAGTTGTTATAGGTTTTTGTATGAATGCATCCTTTGTGGATGATAGAAATCCTTAGATGGGGCATGTCCATTACTAAACTTGACGAACGAAGATGTCATCCTATAGGTCAATTTGTTATTAATGGAACATGAAGACCGAATTGAAGATTACGATGCGGATATGAAGCTACAACCAAGCAAGACATTATGAAAATAAGTGCAACCAAGAAGATCGCACGTTTATACAGTTCCTTGCACATTAATGCCATTAATGTAGTTCTTTAACCTTCTTGAGGGACAATCCAAATTCTTAGGCCTTCTTGAGGCCATTTCCTAGCTTGGCATAGATGGAAATAAGGGGAAAATCGTTCAATAGATGTTCATTGAAACTAAATTTGTTAACTTTAAGAAGCTCACTCTCATGAACATAAAAAGGCATGTTGCAAAAGTAGCATATAGTTGGTGCACACTGCACCATCTTTTCTCTCTTCTTGCTTTTCATGTATTCTCTCCCATCCATGCAAGTGCCTTGTATTCCTGTGTAACCTTTGGGAGGGTGCACCACCACTATCATTCAAATTTCGAGGCATTCTTCTCTTGGAGACTAGAACTCTCTCATTGTGTGTGGTTGAACTTGGTTGTAGGTGTGCTAGGAGCCTCGACGATCTTCATCAATGCTCTCTCTTGCGTCCCATAGTAGATGATGGATCTTCATTGTCTCATTCTATCTTCCCTTGGGCTTTGTACCCGAGTACTAGCTCTACTATCTCTCTCCACCTCTTTCTCTCAAGTTTTGTTTCTATATTGAGTGTTACTATACTCTCTACTTGAAAATTTTCCCTCTTACATGGTTTGGTTTTTCTCTCTACTTGAGTAAGTACCCTACTTTCTCTCTCTACTAGAGGCTAGTTGCTTTTTTTTCTTCTTCGTGTGTGTGTGTGTGTGTGTGTGTCTCTCTCTCTCTCTCTCTCTCTCTCTCTCTCTCTCTCTCTCTCTCTCTCTTTGCCTCCATAGTGAAGGACTAGACTGCATCTTGATAAAATAGACTCCTTTTGTAGGACTTGGGATCTAGAGACTAATATTAAAAAGACTAAGATTGTGGTCTTCAATACATCTAGATTCCTTTTAGTAGAGAGTCCTTTTTCTTGGATAGTCAACACTTAAAAATTGTTTCTTCTTACACATATCTAGGAGCACTCTTTACTTGGTCTCAATTTAGTATGAGCCAAGTTGCTATGAGAAGACCGGGGAAATGAAGGCTTCCTTCTTCAACATGGAGGGACTATTCTTTCGTAGGCATATTTGAGATGGAGAGAGTAAGTGTCACCTTTTCAATACCACCCCGGTTATTCTGACTACCATGTATGCCATAGAGACTTGTTGTATTGGGGTAACTTGGTTGGAGTGGGCTCCTAAGCGTGCATTGAAACATCGATCAAGTAGTTCCAATCATTGTTGCAACCAACGCGTTTGGAAAAGGTTCCAAACGCGTTTCCAAACGTGGCCGTTTGAAACGGCCATTCCAAATGTGGCCATTTGAAACAGCCAGATTCGAAAGGATTTTTTTTTTGATTTTATCATTTTTTAGACATTTTACTGTAAAGACCTTAAATTTCACACTCTAAAAGTGAGTAAAAAGGTTCCAAATGTTTGAATGATTTTTCCAAACGTTTGAAATGGTTGGTTGGAACCATAGTTGCAGCGAATCGCGATTCGCTGTCGAATCGTTGTAAAAAAAAAACGAGAATATATTGTTTTTTGGGCCTCCTCCTCGCGGCCAATATTGTTACACCTCCAAGGCCAACCTGAAGGTCTAATGCTCCTTTCAGAGGTGGCACTTGAGGAAATGAAGGAGCCCCATCAGAATTTAATTGAGGGACACAACTACAACTCGATATTTGCAAACTTTTCCTCAAAACAATACTCCTACTGGGCTACAAAATCAACTGCAGGTCTATCTAGCAAAATGCACCATTAGGAAACATGCTTTATTGTCCACGAGGGATCAACATTAGACCTGGTGCAAATTGCTGGATTAGATCACAGGTCAGGCCGTCAAACAATGTAAACAGACTCTTGCTAGCGAAAGGACATGCAGTTGATTGTGTATTGAACTAGTAGTGGAAGCTATAGTGGAGTTATAATGCACACAGGTTGAGAATTCATTTTAGTTGTGAGGTCAAACTTTATGTTATTAAGCCAGGTTGTTTTAGACCCACTGGACCATTTTGCACCCAAATAGAGCTTTCATCTGATACCCATATTGCCCAAAAAAAAATCCAAAAAAAAAAAACCGATTCTAAACGATTCTGGAATTTTTCTGAATCACGATTCGGACCGCGATTCTGAATCGCAGTGCATCTATGGAACTTGGAACTATGATTCCAATTTTTCTTTTTACTTCATATTTCATAATTTATAGTAATTTTATTCATATGTAGTCAAACAACTTGTCGACTACTGTAGCTGCCATTCAAGATGTTTTAAATAGTCTACTTTTTATGTATTATGCTCATTTGGATGACATATTTGATATGCATTTCACAGTATTTGAAATTCATGAAGAGTAGAACATATTTGAAATTTGTGAAGAGTACCACAGAACATAATTATTGCATGCCATTGGAAAGTTGTGAAGAAGTTAGAATCAAGTTTATGTTCTTTAAAAAATCATTTCTATCAAGTTGATGCTGATGCATAATAAGGATATTGGCAAAGGCATTGTAAAGGATAATGTGACCAATTTAGATCAGTATTGGTTGTCACTCAACAAAGATTCCTTTTTTTTGGGGGGGGGGGGGTGAGGGGCGGGCTTAGGCCCCTCTTTGTGGTCTTGCTGTGATACTGATGTGTTGCATGCATGCTTGTTAATCATCTTGTCGTCGATCATACATTGCATGCTTTATTTGCATGTGAATATGTGGGTATACCTTAAAGTTTGGGATCCTTTGTTGAGGCTTGTGACAAAGAAACCAAGAGACAGCAATGTGAGTAATTACTAAGTGAATTTCATGGCCAGAATCTGTAAACTTAGAGCTCAATGACACCATCAGAATTCAGAATCTACTGAAAATGATTGCAAAAATCAGCCACCTGGAAAATTATATCATAGCGCCTGAAGGAAACATAAAATTTCTGGCTATGATTGGTCCATAATGCAGTAGTGCATAAGATCTCTTTGCCGTGTCTGATCAACCTTCAAAGGTAGAGAAAAGAGATTCTGGGAATACGAGGGCTTATGAGAGTGTATGTTTGTTTTATCAATTGCAGTAACTGATCGAGAACCTCAAAATGTAGTACCAAGTTCCAACAACAGCATGGAGGGAGTCAGAATCAATCTGTCCTAACCAGTTTACATGAAATCAGAGTCAAACCTGTGTTAGCCTCCAGGTTTAGTTCACATAAAATTAATTTCGAGAAAGCTCATCAACATGGTTAATAACTGGCAGCTTTTCAATTCTGGGTAAATCAGCAACTTCAGGCACATTGATTTTGACATGACCCAGCAGAAAGGCTTACCTGCTGACTCAATTTTCTTTGTGGTATTTACCTAGTGTGAGAAACATGTACTAGATAGAAAAGAGAGTACGATTGCAAATCGATGCTCTTAGTTGAGCTGGAAAGACAGAGGCTGTTGCTCTCGTGAAATCCGTTTTCCTGCACCGCCGGCCTGAGTATCTGAGCTAAAGGTATATGGTTTTCTGTTTTGCGAGATTGGATGCGAGTAGAATGTTGTAGTGATTCTGACCGACTTTGGGGAAATACAAAAACCTCATCTAGACTTTAGCAAAACTGAAGTTTGGAAATGGATCAATTGATGCCTTTGCAGTTTGAAAAGTTAGTCTGTCCTATGTTTTGACATCTTGGTTTGAATTCTACATGACCGTGATAAGTCAAATTTTGACACCCTGGTTAGAATTTCATTTGATCTTCCTTTTACTTTTCAAAACTCCACATGCACTTGGTGCTCTTCAGAGTATCAGCTGGATTTTTGTGATGCTTTCATCTGCCACTCTTTAGAAAGTGAACCATTACTGTTGTCAATGTCTTTAGTACATGAACTGTTGTTTGGATAATGTTTGTTCATGGAAGTTACTGAAATCATTGAAGTTGCTCTCAAAACATCCTTTTTGAGAAGTTTTTTAGATTTATTCCAACTTGAATTGTCTATTGTCAATGGTCGGACTTTTCTATATACCAACTCAATGATCACGCATATTTTTTCTTTTACAGTGAACTCCAGTCTTTTTTGTTAATGGTCCTGGTGCCACTTAGTGCTATTTTGAAAGTCTCCCTTTCTTTCCCTTTTGCTCCTCATAATTGAGTATAGGTGTAGTTAGCAACATGAAAGCCCGTTAAATTTGGATTGTATTTGAAGCTTGGAGATATTTGTGCTATTAATAATGGTGCAACATTATGCAGTGTCGATACCCTCGTAGACCGCTGCCGAGATCAATACGTATCCAACTATGGTAAGTAGAGATTGCTCAGTTTTTTATTCTCCCGTACGTTGACCTAATGCATAACACATTGAGGCCTTAGACATGCTGCTTGCAGGGAAAGGATATCAAATGTTGGTCTTAATCTCTGTTTAATGACTATGTCAGCCAGTTGCTTCCATTGTATGCCTCCTGCAATTTTGACGATCCTGTTAAGGGAATATCCAGTGCATGTTGATTTTTTTTTTGGCATGCATGAAGCTATACATAATTAGTACTTCCCAGGTTTCCATTCGCTTTCATAATTTGAAGAAATTTTTTGCTCCAGCATATTTCAGAAATCTTTTAATCATTTCAATAACTACAAATGTACAATTGTCATGTAAAATTTCAAAAACTAGGACATGGAGTAAAAGCTCTAACAATAACAATGATATAAAAAAGTCGACACTTGGGGCGTCCCCAATAAATCTCTTGAAACAAAACTGCTCCAATTGGAGCAAGGAAGCATGGTCCTCAAGTTCTTGATCACTTTGAAGCTCCTCCTCCATCCTAGCATGATCTTTGACATCAAGATGATTAGTAGCATTATGATCCACTTTACAAGATTGTCCTTCATAAAAAATAACATCCCTACTCACTATGATTTTCTTAGTGATGGGATTGAAGACTCTATACCCTTTGCTATTTTCACCATATCCCACAAATATACCTTTGACAGAAGTGGCATCATCCTTCTTCCTTGTATCCAAGGATTGGTGTACATAGCATGTAGATCCAAATATTCTTAGATCTTTGAGATTTGGCTTTTCTCCAAATAGAGCCTCAAATGGTGTGATTCCTCCAATGGCTTGGTTGGGCAATCTATTGCAGAAAAAGTAAGCACAAGTAATGGCCTCACCCCAAAATGGTTTTGGTAGAGAAGCATCTGGCCTTAAGGCTTTAGCACACTCACAAAGAGATCTATTTTTCCTCTCGGCCACACCATTTTGTTGAGGGGTATAAGGACAAGATTCCGAGTTTAGCTGCAGCTGCCCCTCTCATGCCAAAAATAAGGCCTGTAAAGAGTACTCTCAAGTAAGTGTAGGCTGACACCACCACCAATGGCTGCCCATCAAATATTATCTCATGTCATGGCATGAAGGCTTGGATGTGTTGAGGATCATACACATTCGGGATGTGCTAATAGGAAGGAGAGAGACTTGCTATTGCTACTTGTATTATTACAGCTGCACTATCATGTACTTAGCTGAATCATTGTAGCAACCAAACATGCTTGAAACCTGCCATGTTTCAAATGCATTTGAAATGTGGCATTCAGAAAATGCTTTTTGGTCCCACAACGTATTTTTTTGGAAGGTAAGCATAGGCCTTGTCAGAAAGTCTTTTTTTAACAGAACATGATGTAAGGGCCATTTGGTGAATCACGTTTAGAACGTGCCATTCAAAAAGTTGCTTTGGCCCAAAAACTCATTTTCTTGGGGGAAACTTCTGTCTTGTTAGAAAGAAAAAATAGGTTATCTCACGAAAGAACAACATTTTAGGGCCTTTTGGTGAATCTTAACATTTCATGCAGCAACTTTAGTCTGAAACTGCAATCGTTCTCTTGTATGCCGTATGATGTATGCTATTAATTTGAATTTTATGGTTTGTGTAACTTTTAGCATCCTGACGTCTTTGAGATCTGTCACCTATTTTCAAGGATGTTGTATCATTGTGCATTGTCCTATGCTTTCCAATATGATACTTATTATTATATACCATATAACAGTTAATGAGCATTTTTTTAAGAAACTAGTAGAAATTTTTATGTATTTGAAAACCCTAAAATCCAGCAAAGGTTCCAAAGCGTATGGTCAATTTTTTCAAACGTTTGGTTGTTAAGTTAAGCTCGGTCTGATTGTTGAGCCTAATTTCTGCCAAACGGTGAAACAAACTACAACAGATAATTCAATGTGATTTCAATCTTTTTTGATTATCTTTTGCTGAATATCAGGCTTATAGGCCAATTTTTGAACTGCCAAATTTGCTGATTCTTCCAATTCCAAAAAGACGGGAAACATTATTGTGTATTCATGAAAGATCAGCTGGAAAACTTGGTTTTCAATGTTGTATAATGATGAATATTTGACGTCTTAGACGAAGTCTGAATATCTTGGGTTAGCCGTAAAATCTCAGACACAGCTCCTACTTAAAAAGCAAAGGGAATAATCATGACTCTGCATGCTTTTTTATGTTCCACTGTGTCCTGCATTTGCAAACAAATGCCACAGAACTTTGATACAAAGGTGTTGTCTGTTGGACCTTCCCTTGCTGAGCATTGCTTTTAGAACAGTTTTGCTGTTTTTATTATTGATCAGACCGTTCATATCCAAAGATATTTGTTCAATTTAAGTGAAGTGATCTGTTATAATTTCAGAGTTATTCCATTTTCCCTGAGGTTTGCGGTTGCCAATCTAATGTGGTAGCTAGAGAGTTGACTTTATTTGCCAGCCCACATTTAACAGGTCCTGCTGTTTAGTTGTGATGTTTTTCAGGTTTGTCACTTCTTGTGAGATACGTCAACGAGCTGATTTTTTTGAGCCTTTCATTTATGGGACAAGTAATTTAACTGTCCAACAGGTAGAGCATACCAAATGTCTATTCCTGATATCTTATTGACACGTTTTTTTATTGTAGTTACCTAATAATAATATCTTAAATGGATGCCTGATTGTTTATTTGCAATTGCCCATCACTTCCTTCTGAAAATTGGTTGTTGTCTGCACTTTTTGATGTAGTTCTGCAAAGCATCAGTGGAGCCTATGGGTGAAGAAAGTGATCATGTACATATTACTGCACTGACAGATGCACTGGGTGTCCCAGTTCGGGTGGTGTATTTAGATAGAAGCCTAGGTGATTCAGGCAAGGTTGCAGAAGTCAACCATCATGATTTCATTCCAGCAAGTTCACCAAGTCCTGAAAAATCTGCTGTTCCACCCGTAACTTTGCTATATAGACCAGGTCATTATGATATTCTTTATGCCAAGTGAGAAACAGTTCATCTTGGCTCTTTACAATTGCCTCTTTGAATGGTCAACTCAGACATTCACAACAATTTTTTTTCTTTCGAAAAGTGTCTTCAACATATATATGCCCTTGTTTCACGAAAGTATTTGAATATCCAGCCAAGTTGAAAGACATCTGGCTACCGAGAAATGTTCTATTAAAGAGAGATAAGGGTCTATTGTAGAAGTACCATGTAATATTTTGCTGTGGCAAGTGTCGAAGTTCTCAGAAAGAATTTCTGGGTTCTTTGCAGTAGTCACTGTGTAATTTTTTGAAGTATTACCAATAAGATCATTTTACCATGAATGGTGCATGGCATAAATAACATATAATCTGATGATTAGTTTCTGGACAAGTTATCTCATAAAGACCCAAGTTTTGTAGCATGCAACCCCAATAGGATCTTCATGAAGCAGAATCTGTATTCTGGAGGTGATACTCAATATCATGATGCAAGCTTGCCAAATTTATCCAAACCAAATATGTATGAATTTTGCTTCTTAAATCAGAATGTTGATCGGATAGTGTGAGTTAGACGTTACTTGTGCATTTTTGTCCTTCTTGGGCAAAGGTTTGTATAGGTAAGGTACAACGGGAAAGATCAAGAATCTGAGCCAGCTAGTAGCTATGTGCGCTGTATCTAGCAAAGGATCTGGTCTACAAAGTCTCTTCCTTTTTAGAAATCATGCTTTGTGTGAAGTATTTTGAAAAAAGAAAAGGGTTTTTGTTAGATACTGAGGACGGAAGAAAGAGATTCAAACATTCTTCTGTCAAGTTTGGGAACTTCACAATAATGTGATGAGCACAGGAATAGTTGAAGCAACGATGGCCTTTTATCCTAGTGTCAAGGCAAAAGCATAGAGCCCATTGAAAATATTTGAGATGCTCGAGTTGGTAGGACCTTCAAGTATGCCTTCAGTGATAAAAAATCTGAGCTGTTCTAAGATACACCCTTGATGCATGAAATACATTGAAATGTTTTTATTGTGAGACCATTTAATATCACTAGCATGATCATGTAGAACATTTACAGCGCACATCAGCTTGCAACTGCATAGATAGGTAATGGATCACAAAGCTATGTGGTTTTTGTGATTTTCATTGTGGTATATGTACAAGCTCTATGTGGTTTTTGTTATTTTCGTACATCTTTTCATAAGTATTTTCATGCCATAAGTTTTGAAGCTTCTGGGTTACCCCCTTTGTTTGCAAACAGGGATTCCAGTTTGGGTCTCCATTGCCACATGAACTCGTTTATCCAACTTGGCTCTGGTGTAGGACCCATGCTTTTATCTATACATCTACATTGTAAATAGAGCATACATAAGAATTATTGTGATATACCCTCTATTGATTTAAATGATGTTATTTGGTTGTTTTTTATGCTTACGGTATATTCAAAATGCTGTGCTTAAGTAAGGGTGTCTTGTGTTTTTAACTAATCAACACAGTCTTGACATCCAAGTCAAAAATAAAAAAGTCAAGGTTTTGATAAGTAGCAAAAGATTGGTTTTGTGAGAGGCAGCATGTGCACGTTGCCACTTTTGCATGTTGTAGCTTTGACTTTAGAGACTAGCTTGAACTGCAAAATGTGTTGTGCAATTGAATTTTGTCTTTAATTTTTTTTTAATTCCATTTATTTTATTTTGTAAATGGGCTCCAATACAAACTAAAGGTTCACTAGCCAATGATGAGTAAAAAATCACATCACAACATTTAAAAGTTACACTTTTTGTCAGAATTTGATTTTGAGTATTTAAAAAAACATAGCCAAGGAAACATGCGTAAGCAAGAGGCACTCAACAAAAAAAAAAAAACTAAGAAGCAAGAAAAGCATATGCTATGAGAATCGGTTAGAAGATGCATCAAAGGAATTTTTCTTGAAGGCCCAACAACAATAAGCTTTCTTAAAGTGATAACAGAGACGAAAGAACATTTACTTAAGGAAGAGAGCTACAAGTCTTTGATTAAGATTCACGTCGAACTAGGGCAAGCTTCCTCCTAATTCTTCTAGTACATTAGTAGAACACATACAACATACGTTGTGAAAATTTGGCAAAATCTAGCTTGGATACTTTGTGAATTTTTGTTTGTGAGAAAATCTCACACGTGTGGAGCCTGTTCCCACATGTGGAAAATAGACTAATTATGATAGATCTATGTTGAGTTAGGGGTACTCAAGTTTCTAGTAGAGATCTAGCCACATGTTAGATGTTGATTAGGCCATTTTTGGCATTAGAGCAAAATAGGCAAGTACGATTAGTCTTGTATGGATCTACTATGTATTCCTGGTTACTATGGTTATTTGGTGCACTTAACATAGTCAGTGAACATAGACATATGATCAAATATTGTGTTAAACAATTACTTGCAGAGTTAACATATCTTGTTCTAAAAGATTTATTGGTTAACTTAAGAGAGATTTGGATATGGGTCTAAATGTGGTGTTGTACTTGTACAATTAAGATTTGCACCTAGACATTTGAGATTTCCAAATCTTTAGAATTAACTTGAGTGATTGGATTACTCCTGTGAAATGTTAATTAGTGACACAAGCAATGTGAAGAGAATTCATCAAAAATTGTTTGTTCATTTATGTTGCTTGTAAGACGCATGATTTATGAATCATTCTGATTCATCACGAAAAGTTATGTGCATAGGATATACAAGAATTATTGGAGAGTATTTCTCAAATGAGGATTAGTGATTGTATCCCATAGAGCTCAATTGGATAACGAATCATAACGGTTCCAAGAATGATAACTGAATTCTCAAGGAATCTAGCAAAACTTTGGATATTTAGATTTAGTTCTAGACTGTAATATGAAGTTTTTGGTGGATGAAGATGGTTATTGATACCATTTCGGTATGCTTGTTGTCTTTGATTACTTGATGGTTTGAAATTTGGATAACGCACATTTTGGTTAAGAATCCAGTTTGAGGAATATTTTTAAAATCTAGTATCACCAGGATGGAGAAAATTTTAGAATGATTCTTATATGTTTCATGAGTTATGTATTAGGCATAAACTCCAGTATCCTTTAGAAATTTAGTATCATTTCGATTCCAGATAATTATGATTGATGAATCATAAGAATCTAACTATTTGTGATTGACAAATTATAAATGGATACTTAATCAGAGGATAATGATTTAATGTGTTGACTCTTAAGGATGTCAAGCAAATTCCAATCTATTGAATGAGAGGAGATTTCATATCAGTATTTGAAAGTGTAAATCTCTTTACTTCAGTATCTTTTTGAGTCATATTGGTTCTCATAGACATTCCTTATTAAGTAAACTGTTTTTGTTTATGAAGAAGTTTTGCTTATTTTAGTGGATTGTAGTATGCTATAGAATTGTAGTCTATATGTGCTTGCGTATGAGTTCAGCTGTTGGAGTTAATCTTCACTCCTACTCACCTAAACTCCTTCCCTGAGCACTGCGATATTCTCCCTCTACAACGACAACAGTCCTAATCACATAAGTCGAACAATTTGTACATATAACTACTTGAAGCAGAGTAGGATCGACTCGACTTCACCGGCTCAACTGAAGTCTATCAACGACTTCGACTCCATCGACATTGTCTCAAAGGTGAACAAGTCAACTCAACTCATTCGACACCTTCGACAATTGTCGACTATCACTAGTCAAAATGGAGCTCGTCATTTGCCCTGTACACTACAGACTACGTCATCATTCACTGTGTAGTAATTGCATCACTTTACGACTGTTAACCCACATATTTGTAACCTTCACGACCACTACAATTGATGTGTATATACATACAATAAATTAGTAACGAAATTATGAAATGATTTATATCAGAGAAGAAGAGTCAATAATCAGTGGTAGCATGAATCAGAGTTCCTCTGTGAAATCCCTTGTATCAAACTATCTGATTCCATAGGATCAGAGTTTTCAGAGAGAGTGAAGGTAATTCAAGAAGTAGAGATAGTATTCGATCTGTAACTAGCATAGTACGATCACAATAGCACATAGTGCGCCAATACTGTGAACCATTCTTGGGCAAAAGATTGTGATCTGATCATTGTATTCACAACAGCTTAATACAAATTTTCTATTTTCTTATGTGTGTTCCACTATCAAATGCCCTTTTGATAATTTCTCTCTCGTGTACTAATACTCAATCCACAACTCACTTGAAATATCTCATTCAAAGGAATCATGGTTGTCTTAGACACCTAACTGTTTCGCTCCCTTCATGGTTGTCTTCGACATTTACAAGGATATTCCTCTGGTCGATCTAAGTAATAGTCTGAATCAATAGATTGGTAAAGATCTTGTCATAATTCTATGTTGAGTCTTTCCCTTAACTGAATATCTCATTTAACAAGGGTAGTATCAGAGCTGATAAATATTATATTCAAACACAATGATTCTGTTTCATATAAACTCAACAAAGTGGTATCAGAGCCATAGGTCCAAACTATTATAGTATTCAAGACTATTTTACAATTTCTTAGATCACTCATCATGGAAGGTACATCTTCAAAAATCCGCTTGATCAATAAGTTCCACATGTGGAAATTCAAAATGAAGATGATACTCATTGAGAAAGACTTTGGGGGTACATCAACGGATCCATAACCAAGCCGGCTGAACTAGACATGCTGAAAACTTGGGAAGCTAAGGATGACAAAGCTCTTGCCATTGTATCTCTCAATCTTAAAGATTCACATATTGATCGACTCGTCTCAACCTGAGAAAGAAGTTCATGTCATTCAAGATGAGTGAAGGAACCTCAGTCACTGGTCATCTGAATGAATTCAAATAGCTGCTCAATCAGCTAGCTGTAATAGGTTCACTAGTATCGGATGAAGATGCTAACATGTCTCTTCTATCTAGTCTTCTTCCCTCTTACGACAACTTAGTGTTGCTTTTTGAGCAATGCTCCTGACCTGTGTCTACAAAAGTTTACACCAAGTTTATTGCAGGAAGAAATAAGAAGGAAAATCTTATCCACATCGAATGCAAAGGCAGTCGCCCTCTATTTGAATAAGCAATAGTTCCAAAAGAAGAAATCTTCGAAGGACAAGAAGACCAAAACTGAACAGACTGATTTAGACCAGCAATCACAACAGCACAATCGACAATATCAAAAGCCTAAAACTAGAGTCTTCTGCAAGTATTGCAAGAGAAACAAACAATCACGACATCAAGGACTGTCGAGTTCTCAAGCACAATGAAGCAAAGAAAATGCAACAAGATGGAAGATCTGATTCTGTCAGAACCTCTCATGAAGACCCAACACTGTTAATGGTACAAGATGATCAACAATGTAGAGATGCCTTGCTTTGGTACCTCAATTCTGGTGCTTCTCATCACATGACTCCATGTAAGTTCCTCTTCAAAAAACCCACGCTAGCATATTCGAAGTATATTTACTTCAATGACTCCATTACACATCAAATCGAAGGAAAAAGTTCCTTACGCCTTCATCTTCTAAATGGTAATTCAACATTGCTTAAGAACGTGCTTTATGTACCTAAGTTGACAAAGAATTTACTTTCTATCATCAAGCTCACAGATCAGGGCTGCAGATCCTTGTTCAATTTGAAACAATGTACTATTTTGGATAAAGATTGTAATGAAATCCTCTCTGCTAATAGAGAAGGTAACTTGTACATTCTGAGTCATGAGTATGCACTTTCTACCAATGTGAGTACTTGAAATGCCCAGTTATGGCATCAAAGATTAGGACACTTAAACATGAGATCTATCTTATACATGCATCATAACAATATGGTTAAGAACTTAAGTATTAATGCTGCATCCACTAACATTCGACATGTTTGTGAGATGTGTCTACTAGGCAAACAGCCTAGATCAAGATTCCCAAAGGGACAAGCCACTAGAGCTAAGTCCATTTTAGGATTGATACATAGTGATCTGTGCGGCCCTATGAGTACTCCTTCTCTAGGTTCAACTCTATATTTTGTCACTTTTATTGATGACTATTCAAGATTCACCAGTATTATATTCATCAAGAACAAGTATGAGGTATTCAACTAGTTCAAAAAATTTAAGCAGTTTGTTGAGACACAGACTGCTCAAAAACTCAAGACCTTGTGCACAGATAGTGGGGGAGAGTATCTGTCAGATGAAATGTCTGACTACTTATCATCATGTGGCATTCATCATCAGTTCACCACCAGTTACACACCACAACAGATTGGAGTAGTTGAGAGAAAGAACCGAACACTTCTCAATGCAGCACGATCAATGATGTCAAATCTCAGCTACCCAACAATTTTTGGGCTGAAGCAATTCAAAAACTTGCTACCTGTAGAACTACTCAAGCACTAAAGGAGTCGACCCAAAGACTCCATTCGAAGCCTTTCATGGATTCAAACTGACTCCGAAGCACCTCCGAGTGTTTGGTTGTCTTTGCTATGTGAATATTTCATATGATCTGAGAAAGAACTCGATCATGTCAGTTGCAAAAGTATCTTCATCGGATACTCGTCATCACACAAAGCCTATCAAATCTATGATATCAAATTGGGCCGGGTCGAGATGACGTCTTCCTCGAACATAGATTTTATGACTTCAAGTAGAAGCAGCTAATGCAAGAGTTCGTTCCAATGACTCCCATTACCATCGACATGCTTCAACCTCCTACAACTGCTCTGACAACAATCGAAGATACCCATATCACACAACAAGGAGAATCATCATCGTAGCAACTGACTATTGTTCGAAGGTCGACATCGACAAGAGCCTGATCGATCGTTATATCCCTCAGATGTTCATCAGTTATGATGAACTTGCCTCAGTAGCAAAAGCATTGTCGAATTCAAATGCAGACAACTGGCGCATTGCCATGAATGCTGAGTATAATTCATTGATGAAGGACAAGACCTGGCATCTTGTCGAAGCTCCTCCTGATGCAAAGATTATCGACACCAAGTGGATCTTCAAGTTGAAGCTCAATCTAGATGGTTGTATAACCAAATGGAAAGCTCGAGTAGTTGTCAAAGGATATGAACAAACTTATGGAATTGACTACACTGAGACTTTCAGTCCAATTGTAAAACTTCAGTCAATTCGATCTTTACTTGCTATCACAGTTGTCGAATTTTTGGAAGTTCACCAGATGGATGTTCAAACATCATTTTTGAACGGATACATACAAGAAGATATTTACATCTATCAACCCGAAGGTTACATTCTTCAAGGCCAAGAACACAAGGTATGTAAGCTGCAGAAAGCTCTTTATGGGCTATAGCAAGCCCCAATGATCTGGTTCAATAGAATCAATCAATTCTTGTTGCAACATGACTTCATTTATAAGGGAAAGCTCCTCAAGATTCTGCTTACAAGACAAACACAATGGAAAATACACAATCGATAAATCACCCAACCAAGTAGAAGCAACCAATCAACTCTAGAGCTTCACCCCCAAGCCAAGGATTAGGAAGCATGAAAGTAGAGTGAGAGCATGGCAATGAATCAACCACAAATGTATGTAGTAGAGCGAGTTTGGTCTCCTTATATAGAGCCTAGAACCACCTGTGCACATGGTCATGCAAGGTCCTAACTCCCCTGTACATAGATTCATCTACAATAGAATGTCTACGCTTGGATCCTATATTCATAGATTTGCTATTGATAACTCTACACATGCATACATTGCCCCAAACCTTGTACTAACTCCATTTAGTGTGTTCTAGGCCTCACAAGGATATTAGTTACTTTCGGGTCACGTCCAGTATGATGTGGCATAACTAGCAACTTGTTTCACTTGAGTACCGTGTATACCTCCATCTGTTTGTGGCATATATAAAGATTCATAAAAATAGATACCACAATCTGCAAGTTCCTTTGGACTTCTTCCTCTGTATTGTAGCTTTCCAACATCAGAGTGAATCATGTCTAATATTTCTGCAAGTGATTGTGTGGGCTCCCATTCACTTATGCATGATGGATATAAATCTGAAAGAAAAAAACAATGTTGAAACATTTAAATCATAATCTGAAGAGCATCAATAAAGGAAATCACCTATTATTGCTGTAGAGTGCATATGTTTTGATATACTTACAATTACATTTTGGATGATCATGAGGATTGATATCATGTACTTTGATTTCTGAATGCATATATACATGTTGCACTAAGACTTTTGATATCGATTGACCTCCCAGGGTAGTCTCAAACTCCAAAATTTTTGCTTTCCAATAAGATTTGTAAGTCATTTTGCTCTTTTCTTTTGTCGAAAATTGCCCTTTGATAATGGATGCAGCAATACCCATGAGTTCTTCGTATATTTTGTTGGCTTCCAGTTATCTCTGATATGTTACTTAATTTTAATTTTTCGTATCACATTTAATCTAATGTGAATGCCAACATAGTCACAGTTACTGCGTATACCATATTTTATGTAACTGTACATACTATATTTCTATAACTATAACTAGTATAGTTAGAAAATTTCATTATACTAACCAGCATAGTAAAGTAGATTTAACTTGAGATATTGACGTCGGACAGATTAGCACGTGACGGGCAGGAAAAAGAAACCAATAGGATACGTCCATGCTGCCCGGACACAAATTTCAAAATTTTCTATATTGCATTTTTATTTTTTAGTTAATTTGAACTACGTTACGTATATTTCAAATTTGTGCATTTTGATTGGGCCTGGTGACGGTCGAAACTAAAGAAAAAAAATAAAAGTATATTCACAAAGGGCACTTGTCACATAAAGATCTGTTTTCCTCTCAGCAACTCCATTTTGAGATGGAGAATAAGCACAAGAAAACTCTCTCTTTATTCCTTCACCTTCACAATATTCATGAAACTTGTTGGAGATGTATTTACCTCCTCCATCACATCTTAAAGCTTTAACTTTGAAAGAAAACTGTTTCTCAACATAAGCTTTAAAGATTAGGAAGTGATTAAATACCATAGCCTTTGAAGAAAGTAGATACAACCAAATATATATAGTAAAGTCATCAATACAGGTGACAAAACATGTTGCACCACCAATACTTTTAGGAGAGAAAAAATGTACATCCGAGTGTATAAGCTCCAAAGGATGAGTAGTCTTGATAAAAGTCTTTTGATATGGCTTTTTGTGTGATTTTGCAATAGCACAAGCCTCACAAGGCTTGAAATCTTTGGAAAGAGATTTTGGAAGACCAATAGCCTTCACTTTCTTGACCATAGAAGACATAGATTTAAAGTTAGGATGTCCCAACCTTCTATGCCACAACTCCTCCTTAGATAGCAAAGCAACTTCACAAAGGTTTGCATTCTCATAAGAATTCAACTTAAAAATTCCACCACATCTAGATCCATCAGCTAGGATCTCATCATTTTTCTTGATAAAGCAAGTATTGGAGTTGAACTTTACATCACAACCATTATCAGGCAACTTTTCCACACTAATCAAGTTCTTTGTAAGTTTTGGAATGATAAGAACATTAGAAAGTGCAAGAACTTTTGAAGAAGCAAGTTTCAATGGAATGTTGCCAATTCCTTCTATAAAGCACTCATGATCATTAGTAGTGTAAATAGATCTCTTAAGTCCTTTGTAAGGTACAATTGAGTCAAAAGACTCCTTTGAACAACACATATGTGAAGAAGCTCCACTATCTATGTACCAAGCTCCATCTTTCTTGAAAGGTGATGAAGAAAAATTGGACACCATAAGTGATCCTTCTCCATCACTTGCAACAAAATCTTCTTCAATCTCTTTGGAGAGATTAGCTTGCTTGAGTTGGTTTTTCTTCTTAAAGCAATTAGAGGCATAGTGCCCCTTCTTGCCACAGAAGAAACACTTCACTTTCTTCTTCTTGGTCTTTGAAATAGAGAGATGAGATGAATCATCCTCTTCACCATCTTTGTCTCGATCTTTGGCTTTGTCTTTGTTGGATGTTTGAGAGAACTGGTTCTTACTCCTTTTATGCTTGTCTTTGACAAAGAGGGCTTTGTCACTTCCACCATGCTCGAGTCTGTTCATCCTGGAAAGTTAAGAGTGAGTATTCTAGAAGTATTCTTTGCTTCATAGATGGACTTAAGTGCATTCCAAACATCTTTAGTTGTGGTGCAAGATCCTATCTCTCTCAAAATTTCATTAGATACATTCATCTTAATGAAATGTAGAGCCATTCTAGCTCTCTTCCTATACTTAGGAATTTCAGCCTGTGCTTGAGGCTCCTCCTCAACACCAAGCACAATATCCATAACATCCTGGAGTATCAAAATAGACTCCATTACGAACCTCCAAATTGAGTAATTAGAAGTATTTAGTCTTTCATTTGCTTCTAGAAGATATCCTCCCAGAGGTGTCATTTAGATGAAGACTTCTTAGTTATTGGACTGCAATATGTTTGAGCTTGTTCCAATCAGACTTAAAGTTGCTGCTCTCTTTCACTATAGGTATTTTCAAGGATGTTCTACCTTCCTATGTGAAACACTTGCAACTGTATTTGAGATGAATCTCAAATATTCCACAAGACAAGATTATTTAGATCAGACACACAAAGTGGATTGAGACACTTTGGCTAGTTTGAATCCTACTTTTGGCATGTGTGAAATGCTTTAAAAGAAAATACTATTGACACTCAGAAGGCTCAAAGGGTGTTCAATTACTTCAAATTTAGTCTTGATCTTCAATTTCTTGTGAAGGATTCTCAAAACAATTGATTCAGAACAAAGCAAGGTTGAATCAAATCAAAATGCTGTCACTCGGAATTTGGACCCATTGCTATCTTCTTTAAGAGATTATAACTCTTGATAGACACATCAGATTGATTTGGTTTCAATTTCTATGGAAAGTACACATTATAAGCTTTCCATCAAGCTATAAGACAACTATCTTTGGATCTACAAGCAAGGAGATAGAAGGGACTGAGAATCTCTGATTTTCACACGTGCGGAATTCCAGAATTTCGTACTACCACTTTTCAGGTCTGAAAATTTAGTTCCAATTCGATTTGATCCAAACACACATCAGAGAAAGGTGAGAAAAGTGCAAAACTGCTATTTTGCTTGATTTAGCTCTCAATTTCTTGTACAATCAGAGATGTTAGCATGCAAAGCTCAATTCGGCTCTGATACCATGACAAAATTTCCAAAATTCACACGTGTGGGGAAGATCCACAAGTATGATAGATCTAATTAAGCTTTATGATTAGCACAATAACATGATTCTAGATTGATCAACAAGATCTAGTACAGAAGTTATGGCTTAACCACAATCTAGCATGCTAAGCATTAGAATATGATAACAATGAATCATTAATGAGCAAACGTACAAGATATCAGTGTATTAGCAAAGCTTTGGTTCTTCATAAAAAATTATGAGGAGAGCTACACATATTTATGGAGTTTGAGGTAGCTCGAGGTAGAACCACATCCATCCATCATTTAATGACATCTAAAGTAGAGTCTATGTGACATTTGTCACATGTCATGCATGAATCTCTACCAACTTTTTCCAGGTGTCCTAGTTCTAACTAGAAATGTACAAATCATCATGCATGTGTCCATTACACTTTGTGCATGCCTTGCATGTCACTATGGATCACTTACAATTAATACATGTGAATTGCCACGAGTTTCTACTAGCATAATTTTGTTGATTCTATGTCTACAATCTATATGCAAGTTGTACTCATTATTCTAGGTATGACATATCCATGTAGCTCGAGTTTTATCTAGGCCAAACTTGGCATTTTGCATTTATGAACAACATACTTGCCTGGTACAATATTTGTAGCAAGCCTAAATTCAAGATGGATAATTTTTTCATTTCAACAATAATTTCTCAAGCAAGCCAGTCTTGCTAAAGAGAGTTATCAAGAAGGATCTCTCATGGTGTCTATGTACTCTTCTTCTAGTTTTGAAAATGAAAACTCATGGTTGATAGATAGTGGGTCTAGTTCTCATATGACTAGTTCAAAAAAGTCTTTCACTCATCTTCCACCTTACAATGGTTCTAGAAAGTTTATTTTCATTCCTATTGATGGTGAATGCAAGATAAAAGGAATTGGTAGTGTACCAATTGGTGTTGAATCCAGTATGATTCTTAAAGATGTACTTTTTGTGTCTAATCTCACTATGAAGCTCATTAGTGTTGGCAAGATACTAGATGGTGGTTTCCAAGTTGATTTTGGAAAAGATGCTTGCTTGGTTAAGAGGGATGGTGATGTGGTAGCAAGTGGGACTAGATGTGGTAATCTTTTCAAGATTGATGCTAATCCTTGTGGAAGTGTGGCCAATAGGAGCTTGGGTCATCTCAAGGAGGAGAAGGCAAGTGATCTACCTTAGCCTATGTTCCAAGATGGTAGGGCTCATGAAGATGGTGCTTTGGCAAAAGCACATGGAGAGTTATTGCCAAGGAGGTCTACTTAGCATCAATTCTCTTATCTTGTTCATTTGGATGATCTCATTTCATCATGTAGAAGCAAAGGTGGT
The DNA here is from genome assembly GCA_029204225.1 of Diphasiastrum complanatum. NCBI lineage: Eukaryota > Viridiplantae > Streptophyta > Lycopodiopsida > Lycopodiales > Lycopodiaceae > Diphasiastrum > Diphasiastrum complanatum. Next base: position 64,799,972 of record CM055100.1, on the reverse strand, counting down.
GCCATTTCATGTGACTTCTTATTTGAAGACTTCAATTGGAGGTATCTCTTAGCAATGGTGCTTGATATGAAGATTGCAATAGTTGATACTTTGGGGATCTTTATATCCATATGCTTTTCCAATATTCCTTTGCATATAAGGAGTAAGGATGATCTAATCTCAATCAAGAGGATGATGGTAGGATTCTCAAGTCTACCAAAAGTCCAAGTGCATGATGGAGATTTGCCAAGGCTTGAGGAGGATCTTCTCAACACATGGTTTCAAGGGGATATTCAAGAGGCAAGGACAAGTCTATGTGGATCACTTGGCAAAGAGGGGCAATTTTCAGGTGGTATCTACTCCAACATTCTCACTTATGCTTCTCTTCCATTACTTGATGTACCATCTTGCTTTATTGAGATTTCTACATCTCAAAGTTCAAGTAAGACAACACTAGTCTTATATGATGCCTATTATATGGACATATTTCTTGTCAGTGATGGCTTGTATATGTTTCCAAATCATTTTGAAAAAAAAAAGTGGTTGTGTCATCAAATGTATGCTCTTGGATCTAGTAAGAGCAAGAATGAGTTTGTCACTCATAGTTTGAAAAATCATGTTTTTTTCATTTTGTGAGGCGTTTTGTAAACTTTTCTTGAGGTTAAGTGAATCATACATGAAGGACAATTACTATCCTTGAGCAAGTATTTAGCCTCAAGAAGATCAAGATAGTGTTTGATTTAAAGATTAGATTCATCATGGAAAAAGTTCATAGTATGTGGACTAGTCAAGCTAGAATTGAAAATCTTGATAATCATCACATTTGCTCATCTTATGATCTTGATCTTTATGATATTTATGAGGCATGGAAGCCTCATATTTCACTCTTTATGGTGCAGCCATCTTCTTGCAAGTGGAGCTTTCAAGTCAAAGATCATCATCAAGGATGGAGGGAACACAAGGATATGGTGGCAAATTGGTGGAATGCTCTTCAATGGAATTGGCAAGTGATTTCTACCAAAGAAGTCCTATCATGGATATGGTGAAGTTGCTACATGGAGGATCCCTTGGCTGGTTTTTACATGATATGCATACCAAAGGATCCACTCAAAAAGTTTCACAAGCTCCTTGGTTGATCTAGTACCTTACCAAGCTAGTTTTTGAGGAGTGTGAAAATTTGAAAAATCTAGTACCTTACCAAGCTAGTTTTTGAGGAGTGTGAAAATTTTTGAGGAGTGTGAAAATTTGGCAAAATCTAGCTTGGATATTTTGTAAATTCTTGTTTGTGAGAAAATCTCACACGTGGAGCATGTTCCCACGTGTGGAAAAGAGACTAACTATGATAGATCTATGTTGAGTTAGGGGTACTCAAGTTTTTAGTAGAGATCTAGCCACATGTTAGATGTTGATTAGGCCATTTTTGGCAAGATAGGCAAGTACACATCTTAGAGCATGATTAGGCCAAAAGTAGAAAGTGATGTAGCTCGAGCCAAGTTAGGCTTATGACATTTGTCATGCTGAGATTTGGTGTGTGACATGTCCCTATGTGTTGGCATGAGAGCTAGTGACCAATCAAAAAGCTAGAATCTATCAAAATGGTCCAATCAAGATTGAGGGCTCATATGTCACTCAACCAATAGAATTTTGAGAAGGAAAAGAAGAGCTCCAATCATGTTCCGCTCTCCTCTACTTCGAGTAGCTACATATAGAGGCAAAATTTCATTTGTATTATGAGTTTTTTTGTAAAAATTATCAACATTTCCTTGACTAGTTTTAGGCCAAATTTGGTAATTTTGGCACATAGTTTTGAATCTGACCTTTCACACGTGTGGAACAGGTCTAGATACTTTTATTTTAGTATATATTTTATGTTGAAGAAGTGTCAAACTTCAAGAGCTTCGAAATGACACCAAAATCATGTCATTTGGACATATAGGCCAAAATTGGCTATTTTAGGCTAGTGGTGCCCTAAAATTGGGTCCTAAGTTCTAGAGAGAGGAGAGAGAGTCATCTCTCTCACCTATATTAGGCTGAATTTCATGGAGAATCAGGTTGAAGAAACTTTTGTATTGTTTCATTGAGATGAATACATCATTGTCTATATTTCTTCCTCCATTGTGAGCATTGTCTTCAAGCTCTTGTGTATGATCTTAGGTGCTTTCCAAAAGCGGTAGTGTTAGCAATTGTGCTAACACAGAGAAAAATAAAAAGAAAGAAATTAAACTCCGTGGCATGTGTTTTGTAAGCCCACGTATGAGTACTTGTCAATAAACTTCCACCATGGCATGTGTTTTGTAATCCATGAGTAGAAGCTTAAAATAATAATAAAATAGTTTAAACTTAGATTTAGAACTTAGACTTAGGAAACTTAAGATTAGAAATATTTGTCTTAAGTTTTCCTAAGTTAGAGACTTTGAAGTTCTAAATCCTAAGTTAGAAGTTCTAGAATGGCTAGAAATAAGTTAGTCCCATAAGTTAGTGAATACTTATGGAAGACCCTCCTTGCCATAAAAAGGAGAGGTATATGCCATGTAAATAACACTTTGAGATTATGGCAAATTGCTCTTGTTATTATCTTGTATTTTCATTGTGCTCCCTTTGGAAAGGTGCATAGCTTGAGGGAAGGTGCTCGGGCCTTCTCTTGTCTCCTTTTCATCGGTTTCTATATTGTGGCATGGTTTTATTCGCTATTTGCTTAGTTAGCCGCAATCTATTATTCCTATCTCCCTTTTGGGTGTTAAATTAGAAGTAGTTTAATCTTCTTGCTAGTTGGGAACCGCCTTAGCAAGGTCTTATTATTTTGTTAATCTTGGTTAGTTGGGAAACCTTAGCCAAGCTAGTTCTATTCCGTATCGACCACTAGATGGGAAAGCCTTGGTGCTCCTGTTCTTGTTTGTTTATTTCCATTTTGAAAGCTTTGATAGATTCTTAAAAGGTGGACGATCCTCTTTACACTATACTACACCTGTGAGTAGATCTAGCCATCGCATAAACTAGAAATACTTCCAACATTGGCGCCATTGCCGCTTTTTAAGATTTTTCTACCTAGCTTCTTTTCCTTTCATTTTTTCGCTTCCGTGTTGGTGTGTATGCTTGCTTGCTTTTTAACCTTCAAACCACAACACGAGCCTTCTTTTCAGGTCCTCAACGAGCTGCAGAGCAACCTATCAAGCCGAGGGAAAGCAACAAAAGTGTCAACTTGGGCATTTTCTTTGAAAGAAATGATCCAAGTGACATTTGTTTCATCCAACTAGGTATATCAAAATTTGTCGGTCTGTCTGCAGCCATAACAGACACTGATCTTCCATTTTTTCACCTCCACGAATTTTGACACTGCTCAGATTCTCTAAAAACACCCTAATATACTATCAAAATCCACTGTTTTTCAATCAAATCTGGGTCTTAGAATTCGCTGACTTCACTGAGACTAGATCTATAAAAAATCAGTCCTCCAGCAGCTCCGCAAATTCTATCTCACAGATTTTGCCTGTTTTCTGTCAGAAAATCACATTTTTCACTATTTTTCTCATCTGTCAGTAAAACCTCAATATTAGAATTCGCCAGTCATACCACGAAATCGCCCATAGTGAGAACAAATTCTCTATACCCTCTGCGAATTCTATCTCTATTTTTTTTTCAAAAATATATAAAAAAATCAGGATTTTTACAGAAAGCACCCCTTGTCAAAATTCGCGAGTACTGTAGTTAGATTTATCTGACTGTCCACGAAAACCCGGATTGTCCACGAATTTTTGTACAGTAGAAAAGTTCAGTATTTGTCCAAACCCTCCATTATGCAAGAAAACTGTCCTTTTTGTCTTTTTTTGTCAAGTACAGTACTGCCCTGATCATCTGAACTGTTACTCTACTCCACACTCTGCATCATGTCTCGAGATTGTGTTGAATCTTCCAATCTAACCCCTCCACGACTAGAATGAAAAATTTCACGTATTGATGCACCAAAGTACGATGGAGAATCTAACCTAGTCTGATTTCTCCAAGACTTTGATAATGCATGCAGCTTCTATGGAGATACCTTTGAGACTGAAAAGCTTCGCCTATTTCCCATGGTACTCTATGGTGTCAGAAATGGTGAACTCCTACAACTTTGTCATAGCACGAGCAAGAAACGAAGGTCAAACGAGAACAATTCATGATAGTCAACGTCCCTTGATTCGAAACACAAACGATTCGCGAATCATTCGTGAATCGTAAACACACCTCCAGGACCGCAAATCGCAAAGGGATGCAAAATGAAAAACTACGAAAGGAACAAAAGCAAATGGGAGATTACGAAACAAACAAAGAGGAATCTTTCGCACTGTAGCAGAGTCTAGAGGGAGGTCAGAGAAGATCGAGTCGATGAGACGAAACGAGACATGGACATATGAGACCGCTCGACAAGCCGCTCTTTGCCAAGCAAAGAAGGGCAATTGGATTAAATGTACAAAGTTGCAAGGTTCAAGAAGGAGTGTTAGAAATGGTGAACTCTTGCAACTTTGTCACAACACGAGCAAGAAACGAAGGTAGAACGAGAACAATTCATGACAGTCAACGTCCCTTGATTCGAAGCATGAACGATTCGTGAATCATTCGTGAATCATAAACACACCTCCAAGACCGCAAACCGCAAAGGGACGCAAACCAAAAACTACGAAAGAAACGAAAAGAATGAAAGCAAACGGGAGATTACGAAACAAACGAAGAGAAATCTTTTGTGCTGCTAGCTGGCAGCTCAACGGGCTTGGAGTCATAGACTTCACGCCTAGTTGAAACGAGTGGCAACGAGGAGACTAACTAACTAGCTGATTAGCGTTAACTAGTCTTGTGATTCTACGTTTAGCTATCTTGTAAACTCCACATAGTGGAGGTATAAATGATCCTTTATGGATCATAACTAACAATCTGAATATTTGATCTGTAAGAGACAGAGAGATAGACGTAGTGAGTAGAGCAGGCAGAAAAATATTAGGAACAATAGAGCTGTGCATGAAAGTCTGCGCGAGCAGAACACAACGAAAGAGCAGATTGTCATTCCGAAATTAAACAGATAATACAGTCGCTCTATTTTCATGCATCTTCTTGTCTTGTGCTGTCTGTCCTAATTGCTAGAATACAATATGTTCTGTGATGTGCAGTCGCGTGTCTAGGATTCTACAAAAGCTTCCGCGCAAAAGAAAATTCAAAGACATGCAATTGTTTGCGAATAAGAAGACGAAGACGAAATTTAAATAGTCTCGCTTCCAGACATATGGAACAACCAAAGAGTGGTATTTTAACCTCGAAACTCTTGATCTTGCTTCTTGGACCACTCTCAAAGATGCCCTCATAAAATCCAAACTAACTCAGAGACGCCCTCAAACCATCCAAACTGACTCAGAGGCCATTCATCCAAATTACCCATATCAAGATGTGTCGTGACAAGTCTGTTCGAAACTACATTGAGCGCTTTAAACGTCTCAAGGTCGAATGTGTTGACAAAAACATCACTGAATGTATAGCCATAAAACTGTTCTTGATTAAATTGCCTAGAAACATCCGCCGCAAACTAAAACCAGTTGACCTTTATGACCAACTTAAAGACGTGATGAATGATGCTATCCGTGAAGAAGACGAAGGTTCTGACGATGACTTTGACTATCGTGAAAAGAAATCTAAGAATCTTGACCGTCTTAATCACCCGAAGTCTGAAAATGTTGCCCAATCTTTTGAACTTCTGCATCAAATGGAAACTTGGCAAAAAGCTCAACAATCTCATATGGATAAACTCACTGACGATTTCCAAACCACCATGAAACAGATTGTTGAGAAATATTTTCAAGCACGAGAAAATGTCTGGTGTCCAATCTGCTCACAACATCATACTGAATGCCCTCAACTGCGAAACCATTTTCCAGCAGCACCCAGACCCACCATCTATCGAGCATACTGCCCGTACCCTCCACAACAGCCTACACCACGACTAGGTATACCAACCACAACCAACTGCACCAAATCAGTACCAACCACCACGTCAACAGGTTGTCGTTAACCAACCTTCTCCACAACAAGCTATGCATTATCTTGATCCCAATACTATCGATCCAGCAACCTACTATGTGGAAGACCATACTCAACAATACCTCACTGAGACAGTGTCAGGACGAGTAGTTGTGAGATAAATCAGTGAACCAACTAATTGACAAAATAAAGTGGCATAAACTAGTGCACTCTCATCCTGGTTAGATAGTTTCTTACCAACCTCCACAAGTGTGGATACTGGCTTGCTATCGCACATTTTGAAATGCTTCAAAATCTCATTCATGTACTTTGTTTGTGTTAGTGCGACGCTACTGCAACCTTGCCATACTTCCACACCCAAACAATAGTGCATCAAGCCAAGATCAGTCATATCGAAACTAGAAGATAAGTCCATCTTGATTGCACCAATCAAATCATCGTCATTTCCTGTGATTATGAGGTCGTCTACGTATAACACAATCAATGTGATACTAGAGTCATGAGCAAAGTAGTAAAGATTGAAATCTGAAGAAGTGCGTGTCAAACCTCTAGGTAGGAGATGCTCATCAAAGTGGCTATACCAAGCACATGGTGCTTACTTCAAACCATATAAGGCTTTCTTCAGCTTGCATACTTTGTCTTCTATGCCATGTACCATGAAGCCACCAGGTTGCTCCATGTACAGTTCTTCTTCAAGCTTACCCTTCAGGAACACGGACTTTACGTCCATCTAGTGTAGATTCCATTCAAATAACACCGCCAAAGCAATCATCATGAGAAGTGTATTCCACTTGGCCACAAGAGCGAAGGTCTCTTCGTAGTCAATGCCCTTGCTTTGCGCATAACCCTTCACTACAAGCCTTGCTTTGTGTTTTGCAATAGTTCCATCGGCATTGTATTTTGTCCCGTATACCCATTTGTTGCCAATGGGCCTTTTGCACTTTGGAAGATCCACTATCTGCTTTTTCCATATCTCCCGATTTTTGGCCTCCTCAAAGCAAGAGGGTTCAGTAGATGAAATAATATCACTCATAAGTGCTTACCTGAATCCTGTCAGGTTCCTTCCTCTCTCTTGCGGAATGCCACAACTCTCCCTCCTTACTAGGTTCGGCAATTTCTCCTTCCTTGTCACTCATGAGTTTAGTATACCATTTAGGTAACTTACGTTGAGGTGATCCGCTACAAGGTGAATAGGAATCCCATGGTGCATCTTGCTCCTTCTTTTTGTCACCTACTATCTTAGTCTTTTCCAATCCAATAGATTTGTTTCTCACTCTCCATCTCGTCTCTATGGTGGGAAGAGTACCACATTCCTCATTGTCATCATGATGATATTCTTGTGGTGGTAGAACTACTTCATCCTCCTTGAGAAGCTTACATAGCTCATCATTATCCTTTTCTTCATCCCCAAATCTATGGATTTCATCAAATAAGACATCACGGCTTATGTGCACACATAGCCCATCTGGATCATAACATCTATATCCCTTGGTTTGTTTATCATAACCTATAAAACCTCGTTTCACATCCTTGATCTAGCATTTCTTGTTGTTGAACTCCACTTCAACTTATGATTAGTCATTGTACCAATAGATAAAAGAATCTTCTGAAGACTAGGAACATACAACACATTTTCAATTACCTTCACATGTCCATCGGGAAATTGAATAGGCACTGCACCAACTCCATGAATTTGGCACTCGTCACCGTTCGCCTACGCAACTCCATCTCCATTGTCAGTAAGCTCTAGGTTTTTAAACCACAATTTGTTGTCAGTCATGTGTCTCGTTGCTCCTGAGTCCACGTACCAATGCATGTGATCAATGGAATGTTGCGATGCTAATGTTGTCGTAAATGCCGTGCCTTGATCTTTGTTATCACTTTCATTTTCTTTCTCATCAAAATTGGTCAATTGCTTCACTTTGCCCCTCTTAATGTCTGCCTTTTTCTTGTGACAATCTCTTGCCCAATGTCCAGGCTTTTGGCAGTAGAAACAATTGCCTTTCTTCTTCTTGCCTGATGTGGATCCTTGATTGTCATCCTCCACATTCGACTTCTTGGATTGCTTCTTGTATTTATGCTTCCCTTTGGCTAGCATTGCTTGATCTTACGATGTGGAAAGTCGAGTTTTTACCACTTCACGCCTTTGTTCCTCTAGGATGATGCCATGAAGATTTTCAAATGTTGGTAACCTCTCCCTCGAAGCAATGCCACTTGCAAACATTTGGAAATTTTCAGATAGGCCATTCATAGTTGTGTGAACTAGCTCAACATCTCTTATTGGCTCTCCAATAGCTGTCAACAGGTCTTGTAACTCCTTTATTTGTGTAGAATAGGACACCTCCATGCGAACACTTATGAGTTTGGTCCTCAAAAACATCATTCGAGAGGGATTCGCTATCTGAAACTGTGTCTTCAGTGCATCCCAAGCACCTCTTGCTGATACAGCTTCACTTATGAGGGCAATGACATGATCCTTCACTGACAAATTTATCAAGGATAAGGCCTTATGCACCCTTTTGTCAAATGCATGAATCTCGGCTGGAGTTGTAGTTGGCCGTTGTTCCACCCCAGTGACAATGTCCCACAGCTCCTTTTCCATGAAAATACTTTTTATTTAGAATTTCCAAATGCTATAATTGAATACCCCATCCAATTTACTAGCTTCTCCAAGCACGGATTCCCCCGATCCTACCATTTTGCCAAAAATTGCTGAGGACACTTAGGTCCAATGACAAAATGAGGGCCAATGACAAGCTTATAGAGCAATTTAGACTTCTAAAAGTCAACTTTAAGGTCTAACCAACAAAGTTTCAGGACCTCCCGCCGCTTTTTCACCAAATCGAAACATTGGGAAAGGACTTGTTCATGAAGCATAGGACTTCACTTGGAGTGCTATCAAAGTCCATGCTAAAACTAGTTGAAGAGGGAGTGTGAGAAATTCAACTAGTTTGGTCATATTTGTTACATTTGTTTATATGGCATTTGAGGCCAATTTCATATCAGACTTAGAGTTTGACATTTTAAAGTTATATTAGTCTAAAAGCATTTGAATAAACACTTTTGGAAAGTGTGGAAAACTATATAATTTGAGTTTTAGTAAATTCAAATTTGAATGTTGGGTACATTGAATCTAGTCTAAAAAATAGTAGGGTTTTCATTATGGAGGGAAACCAAGTGGCAATTTAGGTTTTGGACCTATTATAAAAGGATGTAACTCGTGGGAAGAGGGATCACTCTCTCTCTCTCTCTTATCTCATTCATGCTTATACATGGTTCTCTTGGGTTCTACTATCTATTGGTGCACGATACTTGTGATATCTTGCAATTATATGTGTAGAATGATCATTAGTTGCTATTTTCATATCCACACGTGTGAAATATAGTAGCATACTGTAATTGTAAGGACATCAACATTATTCTATGTTTTGGTTAATGTTTGATCAAGATCTATTAGAGTTTGCATCTCATTCTTAGAGTAGATGCTGATTTTTCTACATTGGCAAGATTGGTGATATGTTGTCCTTCTAACCCAAGATCATTTTATGGATTTAGATCTTTATTGATCTGAAATCTTTCACAGATTGCTTACCCACATTGGCTTTCGATCCAAATGTTCCTATGGCGTCTGACAAGGTCCAAGAATACGCCCCAAGAAATCCTTGACAATTTTTTTTTTTGAAAATGTGAACACTCAAGCTAAGGTAGGTAGGAATTTGGCAAGATAAGGCGGTTCATTAATATGAGTTTGAAAATGATGTACGCATACATGACAACATGGAATCTAGTACATTTATCATGGATGGAATAAACTTGAAATGCATTTCTTGAGAGCTACATCGGGTGATAGTGAGGGATAGGTGCATGTACTAAAACATCATGAATATATTTGCATATGGAAGAGACATATTAGTGCACGCAAAAGTTATATGTTTTCAAGGACACAAACTACAAGCTTAAAATGTTTGTTATAACCTTTTGAGTTAACAAGTCAAATTGTAGGTTATAAGATCAAAGACTTGAATGGTCAAAGATAGTCAAATATATGAAACCCCAATTTCCAATAAAAAATAGGTAGATCAACAAGAAAGAGTCAATTAGCTTCATATTGTTTGGGCTAAAGAAGAATAGTCTCAAATATTTGCTAGAACCAACCTTCATGAATCAAGAGCACCAACTTTGTAAGATTAAAGGGAACATTGAAACTTCACATATGTAAACAAAGAGAAGGCCTTTCATCTTTACCAAAATGATCATATCGTGAACAAGTTAGCATCACAACAGGTCATTTTAAGTATGTTTGTTGGTTACAAACATTTAACATCATAAAGCGTTAAATGTTCTTTTATTTTAATTTTATATGCGAAGTCACATAAGTCTTGCAAAACACGCAATATCAATACTTGAAAAATACCATAAGTCTCGCAAAACAAGCAATATCAATACTTGAATAATGCCAAGTTCCCCGAAGTAGCAAAAAGATGTGATTTTGACTAGCATGGACATTAAGTCTATGGATGAAAATCTAGAAAAGCTATACCTAAGCTAAAATGATTGAAGTTACTATATGGTTAGTGTGCATTTTCGAAGTCAATTGGAATTTGGTGAAAAACAAATCTTAAACAAAATTCCAAAGATGTAGATGGCAAGCAAAGAATTTTTTTTTTAAATTCACGTACAAAAAATACGAATTTTCTGAAATGGGTCAAAATTCTAAAAAAGAGTAACCTTTTTTCAGTTTTTAAATTTTTGTCCAAAAATATGCAATTTTCACAAAAATTAAAAACCGTTTATACAAAAAATATACATTTTGACTAAAAAATTAACACATCATGTCCAAAAAAAAAACAAATTTTTTAATAAAACTAAAAAACTAAAAATTGCCAAGACAATAAAATACACAAATATTTATGGTTTTTTTAATATCCAAATTGACTTTCATGAATATAACTTGCAAAATACATTTGATGCTAGTTACACTAAATCCATACATTTTGGAAAAATTGAAAATATCTTTTATATTATTTTTTTCACAATTCAAATTTCAAGGAATTCTCACTAACTCCTCTCAAGTCGGTGCTTGAAATATTATCAAGACTTCCTTTTTAAATGAAGTTGATGACTCATCTTTCTCATTAGAGTCTATCGACAAATTCTCATATGAGTCCAATGTTGACAAAAAAAATATGTAGTGTGGCTTTGCTACATTGATCTTGAGTCGAAGATAATGGTTGTGCACTTAACTCAAGATGCTCTTGTAAATAAATATTGTTGACTGTTGTAAATGGTATCAACTTGAAATTGAATGCAAGTACCTCCACATCTTGGAGATTTACATTATCTATTCTTAGTTGCTTCTTTGCTGAATGCTTTCTCTCGCCTTTTGGGTCTAATTGCATCATTTTTAACTTATGCCTTCCACAGAAAGCATTTGTTGAAGTGGTACGCATCCAATGCACATGTACAATTTTTGCCAACGTGTCGTTGCTCTGATTGAAGTCAATCACTTTAACAATCCAAAATGGATAAATTTTACTATTTTTTAAAGTAAAAAAAATGCAATGAGACTCCCAATATTTATTTGCTTCCCTAGGACTTCATAGCTGGCAGAATCATTGTCGACCATTGTTCTGGTCTCATCAAACTTGACGTCTTTGACAGTCGTCATTAGATTCATTTATGACATGTAAATCCTGTAGTATAATGAATGGTTGAGTTATCCTAATTCGACTTTCTCGTCGAGTTTCTTTTGAAGCTTATCAGAAATATGTGCATAAGCTGCACAGCCAAAAATTCGAACATGTGTCAGATTGGGTTTTCTACCCCACCATAGTTCGTGTGGTGTCATGTGAGGAACACTTTTGGCGAATTTTTCTAAAACTCAGATAAATTTCACGTTCTTCATCTTGAAGAAGGGTGTTGTAAAACAACAGAGGAGTCCATTATTGGCGTTGGAATTAAAGATCTAAATGGCCACTAATTCATCTCCCAAGTTAAGTGAACTCAATTTCTGCCCCCACCTATGTCGATCAAACTCATCACAAAGATTGTATGATGCATAAAGAATTGTTTCCACAAAATTGGTATAATGCTTGAACAGTTGTTTCCAAAAACTTTAATGCTACAAATGGACCAACTAAATGATGTTCTCTTTGAAGTTTTTGGACTTCCTGAACAAAACTTAGATGATACAAAGGCGCAAGCTTAACTTGAGAAGAAGACATGCTTTGTAAAAAATGAACTCCTTCAGAAGGTAACTATGCCACAAGTTTGAAAATTGCTTTTTCCACAATAATGCGACACCACCAATATTATTCTGAGCACTTTCAATTTCTCACAAATAGTATAAACAAACATTCTTGATTTTTTTTCACAATTTTTACTAGGCCAAAATATCTTTACAATTTTACGAACTAAGAATAACTTAAATGCTAAACATTTTTGGACATGCAAAATTTTTGTACATTAAAAATATATTTAATTTTTAAAAATTTCGAAGATAAGCAGAGTAATTAACTTCTTGAACAAGTTAGAACCCACCTTCAAAAAACAAAGGCTGAGAAAAAACAAAGGGAGAGTCATCAGACTAGGGACAATAGCATTGAAGATGATCCAAAAGACACGTATGTCCCCAAGTCTGTTGAAGATCCCCCTAATTTTACATAACAAGGCAATAAGAAATCACAAAATTTGTTGAAAGACAATCTTACACTCTTTGCATCGTGAATATTCCTTACGGCCTCAAACTAGCAGGCTCGTTGAACGTCGATTGCCCATTCAAGTACATGGAGGTGAATGACGTAGTTGCAACTTTCCTTGGAGATCACTATAGCTCCACTTTGGAGGATACTGATATTTCACTCCAGCTGGCAACAAGTAGGTGTGTATAAGGCCTTACTCAAGATCTCAAGTCATCCCTATATTTTAAACATTCTTTGTTTTTCTCTTTTTCTTAACTATGTATCTTGAATTATTGTAGGCACAAGTCAAATGTGAGGAACTTTGGTGGTGTCGTCTCTGTAATGAGATTGAATATCTAATCATCGACAATTTTTTTGTCGATGGAAAGAGATCGATGCTGGACTACAACATTGTGGAAAGTTTGGACATCGGCAATTATTTTGACTTTTCTATAGTGACAAAAAATTAAAAATTATCGCTGGCTCTTTGGCTTCTCCATTCCAAAAGCCACAACTACTTGTAAAAAAATTAATTGACATGTTTTCTCATCCTATTGATTGGATTTGAGTTTATTTAGTGGTAGTGGCACAACTAGTGCATTTGCGGTCCAAAAGGGCAGACCATGTAGTGGCAATAGAATTAGATGATGGTTTAGTGAATTTTATCGAAATTAACTGGAATTTTAGTTTTGCCCGATGAATTTTAGGAGGTGGGTAAAGGATAGGGCCTTCTGAAAATAGTGTTCCTTCACTCTGTAAGGAGCCTTAACCACTTGCTAGTCGCATTGTGGGTGACCTGGCAGAAGTAGTTGAGAGCAACGATATAATGTAGTGGTAGATGTAGTTACTCAAGATTAGGCAGTGGCTCCAATATATACAAATGTTAGAAGATCTGCTAGTCATGCTCCAAGTGAACAGGTTGAAATTTGTTTATTGCATTGTAAATTTTTCTATCAAAATTATGTATGTGGACATTTTTACCTCTTAGATGATTGTATGTGTGTGTGTGTGTGTTAGAACAAAAAATCTTAAGTTTTGCATTTGTAGCATTTTTTAAAATATTAAAATACTAACACTAAATTGCATACAAGCTTCTAAAATTATATCAAAATCTATTAAATTGTATTTTCAAAAAAAAAAAACTAGAACTTTTCAAAATTTTAGATTCATCTAATTTAACAATTATTATTCATGATAACAAACAACACACAATTAATGTTTGTATTTAATTTCTAAATTTAAGGTTCAAAATTTACATGAATTACCAAAATATTGTTAAGGCCTAAAACAAATGGGTTCTCCGCCATTTCTTGTTTCAAAAGATTTCGTGTTGAAAGATAAAAAGGAAAATAGGTTCTTGTCTTCTTTTAGACATGTTTTTCAAGTGTGCTTTATGGATGGGAAGGTCCTCTTCCCCTATAAGTAAAACACACATGAAAAAATGTTGCATTTGGAGCTCTCAAATGTCATGAAATAAATCTAATGCAGTTAATTATAATCTAGGAACTTTACATATTTTCTAATATAGAAATGAATGAAAGTTTCTCAAATTTGCCTATTTGAAAACAGTTTTTAGATTAGCTCCATTTTCTTAAGTGCTTTATGTTATGGAACACCTTGCGACCTACAATTTTTGGCTTTGAAAAGTTGATTATGCTTTTCAAATGCCAATTTTGTTTAAGAAATATGGTCATGTGAAAAAAGCCCAACTATCCATTACACAATTGAAGGAGCTCTCAACAGATGGCATTCTGCCTGGTAAGAAATCACAAGCTCGGTCTCTCTGGGCCTCTGCTATGAGTCCTTAACGGGCAGAATGTCACCGGCTCCTTCGATAATATATATTTGCCATTGGCATAATATTTTGCCCTTATTGGGGCCTATATTATCTTGAATAATATAGGGCCCCTGAAGTTTTCTTCAACAAATGAACTAACTATTTGCTCAAGTTTGCTACACCACAATTTCACCGACACTCCCATTTTAAATAGCCTCTAGACTACCGACCGGATGACTCGAATCGTTGCAAGTGGAACACATTGCTAATTTTAGCAAACATGGTCCAATTTTGCTTGATACCAACCAAAAAACATGAGAAAAATCCTCCAAGTGCCCATTACTTGCAAGCACCCTTGGGCTATTGGCCCTTGGGTTGTCTCAAAATACACAAGACTTGATAAGACTCGCCCTACCTCCTCCTTCCTCCCTTAATACTCACTCACTCCTCAATTGTAGTAGATGTGAAGGTAAAAACATACATGTGGCACGTTGTGGTTGGTCAGGAGAAACTTGATTAAAGGCCATAGGAGGGTTTCACAAAAGAGTTTCATATTAGCCTTCCATCGGCAACTCGTAAGTCAGGTTATCCTTCTTTTGACGGTTGGCTACCATGTTGTAGCAAGTCTTGTCGCTCCAACATATTATGTTTGCATGGACCCGTGCAATGGCTGACTCGTTGCATGGGTCGGCCTATCAACGACTCTTTCCTCTGGAGTTGGCTGAGGCAGGGTGAGCCTTGAATCCTTCCTCACCTGGGTGTGCAGATATTATAGTGTCTATGGAGCAATGGTGATACACCCATTACATGTGAGTCCCATTACATGTGACTTTAATGGTGTTTTGGGAATGTGGGTCCTACCCATGTTGCTTCTTTTCCCCCTGTCTCTCTCCGTTGCTCACATTTGTCTTTTCTCTCTCTCTCTCTCTCTCTCTCTCACACACACACACACACACACACACACACACACACACACACACACATCGGATACTTATACTTCCTCACGCCAAGGAAATTGACGTCCCTCATCTTTGAATTCTTCATACTTCGCTTGTTTCTATGCTTCCTGAGCTCTTCGGTGTTGAGTTCTCAGCTTGTAAGCACTAGGGTTCCTCATTCTATCTCTAGCTATAGTACCAGCTTATAGTCCTATTGATCAGTTTTCCTGTACACAGACAATCATGGAAAAAAGAATTTGGAGTACTGGGTCTTGTAGAGAAGCCAGGCCGGAGGCAGTGCAAAAAGATAACGCTGAGCAGAAATCTTATTCACATTGCTTGTATTCTAGATCAGCTTCTAGGTGTCTGCTTCTTTTGTTGATTCTCATCAATGCAGCTAGCATAGCAGCATGGGAGAAACCGACGACTTACGGTAAAGAAAACAAATACAGTTGATTGATGTGTTTGAAGATTTTAAATTGCCTAATTCATTGCATCCAATATTACCGTAAAACATAATCATCCAACTTTTGATATGTATTGCCTATCCTGCAGATCCAACCGCTCTCACTCACTCGAATATGCAGCACAAAATCGATTGTCTCAGTCAATGGTATATTTCCTGGACCAACCCTTTATGCCAACGAGGGAGACAGAATCATAGTGAAGGTCACGAATCGAGCACAATATAACATCACAATTCATTGGTATAAACGCTCATCCTACATAGAATAGTTCCACATTACAAAATGATTTCAAAAATGAAATCTAACACTCTCCCTTAATGTGAACTCATAAAAATTGAGGTATTAAGTTGAGCATATTGTTATACTTAGAATGATTATCGAATGTCAATGCGTTTGTAAATATATCCGTTATCATGAACTCTGATCTGCAAAAGTTTAGAATAATTTCCCTTTTGAGTACTTTGTCTATAAGAAAATGATACTTTATTTCAATGTGCTTGCTCTGGGAATGATATATAGGATTAACAGATAAAGCATTGTACTCTAACTATCGCAAAAGATAAAATTAGCTTATAACTAACTAAAATTGATGTCCGATAATAAAGAACTTAATTAGATAGCTTCCTTTACAGCATATGCAACAACAACGTATTCCACCTCTGTCGAAGATAATGCAATCCAATTCTACTTCTTCTTGTTCCAAGAGACATGACCATTGTTGAATACAAAAACATAATCTGATGTCAACTTTCTCCTGTCAACATCTCTGCTTAGGCCATATTGTATCTAGACATGGATCGCCACTGATGTCTAAGATACATATTATCATGGATTTTCCACCCCTAGAATAATTCGTGAAGTTTATGTGTTTATGAGGCATGTCAACTACTATAGGATCTTCATTCTATTCTTTGCAGATTTGGCACATCCTATCTACAAGCTGACAATTGATCCACACTGGATGGAGGGAAGCCCTACAAGCTTTCCAAAAGCTAAAAGAAGCACTCATATCTGCACCGATCTTACAACCTCCCAATTGTACAATTAAGTTTCATGTGCATATTGACGCATCAAAGTATGTCATAGGAGCAGTCTTGACCCAGCCGAGTGAGTACAAGAAATATTTTCCTATTCGCTTTGTCAGTTGACAACTCAACGATGCTAAAATCAACGATTGAGCGAGAAGCCTTGTCAATGGTCTCTACAGTCAAGAAGTTTCGCCATTATCTAATGGCCACTCACATTCCATCAACACTGATCATCAACCTTTGCTCTACATAGTCAATAAAACTTGCAAAACAGGAAGAATCACTAGATGGTTATACTTGTTGCTAGAGTTTGATTTCTGTATAGTGGTACGCAAGGGACAACAACATTATATGGAAGATCATGTATCATGAATCAAATCAACGCAAAAGGATCCCCAACCTGATGATGAGTTACCAGATTCTGCTCTATAAAATGTACATAAGTGGGTCCCACATGCATGAGGCCATGGAGCCATGTGGAAAACCTACCCTACTATAGGTTAGATCAAGTCTAATGAGTTGGTCAAGTCATTTGGTAGTGATTCTTGGTTTATAGGACCTACATTCAATTTAAGGTGAAAATTGACCAACTAGCCACCTACTTGGCATGACTCCAGGAAAGAGGCTCCATAGTGAAAAGATAGATTATTTTTGGAGCTCATTGGCAATCTCGAGCTACTCCACTATGTACATTGTGATTTTGTATCCAAATGCAACCAAGTGGATTTCTACTTCATTCTCAGTCTATAGGTCGTATAGCAGTTGTGGTTCACACGTGTGGACTTGGATTTCATCATTGATCAATGCTTTTGATTGTTATTGCTTGTTGTTTGTCAAATTGCCAATCTAGATCAACTTTTTGTGTCTAGTTTTTTTTTAGATTGTTAAGCAAGCAGCCAATCACTCTTGTGGATCTTTCTAAGATCCATTTATGGTCCTAAAGTACAGTACTTTCACATGGTATCAGAGCCAAGTACAAGAGCATAAGCCATTGATCTAAATCAAATCCATTTTTAGCAAGCTTTGGTGCTAAAAACTAGTATTGAGAGGGCTAGTGCTAGGCTAAATTGTATATTTTGTTAACCCCATGGTAATTCCCAAAAGATAGAAAACCATGAGGGAGCTAGTAATTTGGGCTCTCTAAACTTGAGATTTAATAAATAAGCCTCTTAATAATAAATTAAGGGATGGCCTCCTTAACATGTGTAAGTTAAGAGGTGACTTCCTTAATATGTGCAAATCAAGAGGTGGAACCCAAAATGTTATAGAATGGGGTTCACCCATTCGTATATAGAGGAACCTCCTCCACAAGTTTTCAAAGCATATGATTTGTAAGGAGATGCTACTGCTTTGTTAATTGAAGATCCACCATTTGCATTCCATTCTATGCTCTATCTTCATGCATTCAATTTGGGTACTTGTGTATTGTTGTTTCTTCCTTTTTTCAGATTTGGTTTTGTGATTAACATCAGGTAGATGTGTAGGGCTTAGTGGTAGATCATAACCAATCAGATTTGATGCTGCTTTGTGCTTACTCCCCGAGGAGTTTTTAGTACAAATGTTGAGTGATATTTGTAATAAACATTTTGTGATTACATTTAGTTTTGTTGATCCGGTGATTTCAGTAGGATTAGATTCAATCTTATTCACTGTATCTTGCTTAGATTAGATTAGTAATAATTTGCATTCTCTAAGAAACCAAAGAAGATTTGAAACAGACTTTAGAACGTACACATCTGAGTCTTGATAGATCATAGATTTAAGTTGAGCTTCCATTATTAGTCAAGGATTGAGATCAGGCTGTAGATGTGCCAATCTGACAGGCTGGGCACATCACCATTATACGAAAAGCCATAGGATTGAGAAGAGATGCAAATTTTTTGTCGGCTGTAGGTTGATAGGAATCTGTGAACAATATCAGTAGAACCAATATCGTGAACAATATCAGTAGAACCAATAAACATTGTGCTAGTGAATCAGCAAACATTGGCACCGTTGCCACTGATAACCTTCTTAAATCTTGTTAGAGATCTCCGCTATAACAATCGATTTTACAGTTCTTCTTGTTTCTGTTTGCTTGCTTGCTTTCTTGCATTCATCTTTTTCACAAGCATGCATTCCATTTTTCTCTAAGATCTAAATTGCATCAAAACACCACCACGCCGACGTTCAAGCAAACACCCCTAATATCTCTTTACACCAATCCTCCACTAACACATCCCTATCACGCACCATTTAAGGAGGAGGAAGAATAGTCTGAGTCTAGAACAAACGGTCTTAGAACCATTTGCATCCAATGCCCTCTATTTACGTTTGAATCTGATGCCTCTACACTCGTCTGCACTCGATGCCTCTACACTCGTCTGCATCCAACGCCTCTACACTTGTCTGAGTATAAAACAGACAGTCTTAGAACTGTTTGCATCCAATGCCCTCTATCTATGTTTGCATTCGATGCCTCTACACCCGTCTGCATCTGACGCCCTCTATCTCTATTTGTGTCCGATGCCTCTACACCCATTTACATCAGATGGCTAGAACCATTCGCATCCGCCCTTGCACCGCATTCAACTGTAGCAATCGTAGCAACTGCCAACTACACCGCATTCAATCATAGCCAACCACATTCCAACCGCATCCACCCTTGCACCACATTCAACCATATTCAACTGCACTCAACAGCAATAGACCGCACTTGCACTACAAGGGAGACGCAACACGAGCCTCTAAATTGTCAGCGATGACCGGAATTAAAAAATTACATCCAATTTACATTCGATAGTCTAGAATCCAACGTTGCATCCGACAATACATTTTATTACATTTGACGTTACATCCGACGACTAAACACTTGAAAGTCAGATCCAACAGTTGCATCTGATGTTTAGGTCTGACGGTTCGCCTCCAACGACTTAGAACCGGAGATCCATCTGATGAATTTTTTCGCCATTTTTGCCTTTTTTGCAAAACTCACATTTTGCATCCGACAATTTTTCAAATTTTTCGGAATCTTCACATTCTTCTAGATTTTCATCCGACGATTTTGCATCCGACTTAAGCACTGGACTCTCGAAGAGAGGTGCAATTTATAGCTATCATTGTTTTCCAATAAAGAATTGAGCACTGGTTTTTCAGAAGTGTTTAGAGGTGTTTCTCCCATCTATTCCTAACCCAAGTAGCAAGTGTGTGAGTTCATAAATCTTAAGTCAGGTGTGCGAGTGCCTACTGTCTACAATGCGAGTTGTTTTTTTAGGTGTGCGAGTCATTTTTTTTAATTCTGAGTCATTACGTCTACCGTTGTTTGTTGTGCGAGTCATTTTTAGGTTTGTACGAGTCATTTTGTTCCCCTGTGCGAGTCATTTTCTACTTCTTTATGGGAACCTTTCAAACCAGTGCGAGTCATTTTTGGGTTTATGCGAGTCATTTTGTGATGTTTTTTACCTCCTTCTGACCTGTACGAGTCATTTTACCCTGTGTGAGTACTGAACGTCTTATACGAGTCATTTTAGCCTGTGCGGGTACTGAGCTTCTTGTGCGAGTCATCTTGTGGGTAGGTCATTTTCATAGTGTGCGAGTAAGTTCTCGCGTATGAATCATTTTTCACCCCGAGTTGTGTGTGAGTACTTCCTGTGCGAGTCATTCCCATGGGTTCTAGCTCCACGGGTACAGGTTTGTGCGAGTTATATTCTGGTACGAGTCATCTTCCAAGTCTGGGCAAGTCATTTGGAATTGTTCCCCTATGCGAGTCATTTCTAGTTCATTCGGGAATCCTTCAACCATGTGCGAGTCATCTTCCAACTCTGTGCGAGTCCTGTGCGAGTCATCTGTTTCCGTCCACGAGTCATTTTTTTGCGTGAGTCATCTTTTGTGCGAGTCATCCGTTTCCGTCCACGAGTCATTTTTTTGCGCGAGTCATCTTCTGTGCAAGTCCTGTGCGAGTCGTCCGTTTCCGTCCACAAGTCATTTTTTTACGCGAGTCATCTTTTGTGCGAGTCCTGTGCGAGTCGTCCATTTTTGCCCATGAGTCATTCTTTTGCGTGAGTCATCTTCTATGTGAGTCCTGTGCGAGTCGTCCGTTTTCGTCCACGAGTCAATTTTTTTGCGCGAGTCATGTTCTGCGCGAGTCCTATGCGAGTCCTCCGTTTCCATCCATGAGTCATGTTTTGTATGAGTCCCTAGTCATTTTCTTGCTTTGTGGTCCATTTGAGTTGATTAGGTCTGAAATAACTCGCACAACTATATGAGTCATTTCCTGATTTTCGCAATGACTTTTGTCAGCTACAAGAATCCTAGAAGAGGTGAGTAATTTCAAAAAAAAGAAAAAAACAAAAAAAGGACTCCCAAATAAGGTAAGAAAACCCAGAACAAACTTGTAGAAATACTTTCAAGTGCAAAATCTCTGATCTCTCCTAAAATAGAACACCCTAAACCCTAAACCCTGTTTTTTGGCAAGATATGGACTTGTGCGAGTCCCAGACATGCATGTGAATTCTATCCAGAGAGGTTCATTTGTGATCACAACGGAGACCCATAATTTCAAGCACTTGAAACTTAGTAAAATCCTCTACGATCAGCATCATATGGTTCCACTCAGGAAACTCCAAGCTCTCGCAGATACACGTTGCACCTAGAATTGTACATATCCATCTTTCATCGCCGACAATCCTATCATGATGAATCTGTTTTGATAGCCTTAGGCACCTCTAGTAGGGAATACCTTAGAAGTGTCCTAGTAGGAAACCATAGATCCGTCACGATAAGTTTGCCAAATCTGTCGATATCAACATCCATCACCCATCACCTAAGTGCATAGAATCTCGACATAGAGAGCGCTTGTTTTGAAACAAGTTTGCCTGAGACAGTTGTTTTTCTTGTAAGGAGTTCAATGGTATGTTAAGAGCGTTCAAATGGCAAGGAGCAAATGGCCTTTCATAATCTCAAGCTAACAAACGTTGAGTTTTCTGAGTGAAAGATTTATATGCTGAATTACTACTGACCGGTGGGGATCAATCCATTGCCTTCAAATCTCAAGACCGGCAATGAAGAGGCCTATCCAGGTACTGCCACCCTCAAGTGGTAATATGAGAATAGGAGACTCTAGTGAGGCAAATGACAGTGGCGTGTCAACAATGCCAAACATGTCAAACCAGGATCAAATTTCATTGGAATAACTCGAAAATATTATGAGACTCTATGTTATCACCAATGGTAAGATACAGAGCAAAAATGGCTATATTTGCATATTTCATCATGGTAAGTATTCGCATAGATTCCCAACGAAAACTTTAACACATATGCGAATACTCTACTTACACATCTTGACCAAGAAATCGAAAAAGGCCCCCTTAAAAATGGAGGTACTTTTGTCCTAAGGACTAGAGACTCTAGAAATATCAAGAAAGTCCAAAGAAGGTGAGAGAAACATAACAACCTCTCCAAATTATCTAACGATACAAATTCTTGACCTTTCCTCAAATAGTACTTGCACGGTACTCGTTTTGGCAAGCTTGGCCTTTGTGCAAACCTCTTCACTTGTGTGCAAATTCTCCAGAGCTAAAATTCCCCAATACCTCTCGAAAGATCAAAATTTGAAACTTCGCATCATCAATCCAAGCATGAAAATGAGATCTGTCACCGCCAAAAGTGAAACAGTGAGATATTTTTATACTTAGGCATGTACATATTCACAATTACCATCAACATCTTGGACACCTATTCCTATCTCGTCTAGTTGGGATAAGCCTTAGGTATATTCAATAGGGATTGCCTTGGATATAATTTGGTAGGGAGCCATAGATAAGCAAGAATAGGTTATCACACTCATCATCCATCATCCATCACCTAAGTATTGATTTTCTATTAGAGCACCATGAGCGGGAAGTCAGAGCAGCCTCCTCCCAAAGTGGAAGGGAGAATTTAACGGATTGATGCACCAAATCTAATGGGGAAACCAACCCCATACGATGTTTTCAAGACTTCAAAAACACTTGTACGTTCTACGACGATACTTCTGAAGCTGAAAAGCTCAGACTATTCCCCATGATCCTACTTGGTGACACAAAGGAATGGTATGTGAATAGTGAAAAGTCAGACACAGCCATGTGGTCTGCACTCATGGCGGCCTCAGCTCCTCATCAACATAGGCCAACCAAGGCCAATCAATGCAGACGACCAGTGTTCCTACCAACGCCAACAACAATGCTTCATTGGAAAAATGTACATTGAGTAGTGGTCGCCCATACTACCGCTATTGTACATCATCCATTCAATCATCTGCGGAGGCCACAAAAAGCACAAGTCATCATCGAGCAAGGGCGGTATACAAGCCGACATCAAAAAAGTAAAAATGATTTTAGAGTTATTAGAACCAACTAATCTACGAGAGCTTAGAGGTTTTCTAGGACACGTAGGATATTATCGTAGGATAATTAAGGATTATGCCATAGTAGTAACTCCTTAACAAGTTTATTAAAAAAGACTGTTGAGTATCATTGGTCACAAGACCATCAGCAAGCTTTTGATAAGTTAAAACAGTCATTAGCGGAAGCCACTGGAGTTAGACCTCCAAATTGGACTAAAAATTTTCATGTATATGTGTCTACACATCATCATTTGCAATAGGTGTAGTGCTTAGTCAGAAAGATGACTAAAATATAGATTACTCAATTTATTATGCGGGTAGACAACTTGTTGCATTAGAAAATAACTATTTTGCTACAGAGCGTGAAGCACTACGAATGATTTATTCAGTAAAGAAATTTAGACATTATCTTTTAGGATACCCTTTTGTTTTTCACGTAGATCACTACGAATTGAAACATTTAGTGAATAAACTTGATCTTTCGGGTAGGGTAGCTAGATGGGTATTGTTACTAGATGAGTTTAATTATGAAGTAGAATTAAGAAGAGGCAAGGATCATCAAAATGTTGATTATATATCCCACCTCCAAACGAAAAATCAGTTTGATCCCATTTCTAATGAATTTGCGTATTCAATCGGAAACATCAATTTATATGGAAATTATTAACTTTTTACAGGAGTAGATTTATCCTGAACATTTTAATAAATGGCAAAAAACTATTTTCCTTTCAAAAGTAGTACCTTATACGATTATAAATAGAATATGGTATAAATTAGGAGCTGATGATAGCCTCTGCCGATGTTTAGAACCAACCGAGATGACCGCTCTAATAAGTGCATTACATGAGGAAGATTTGGGGGGTCACTAGCTCTTAAAAATACTACAAGAAAGATCCTTAATGCTAAATATTGGTGGCCTACCGTCTATAGAGATGTTAAATTATTCATTCAAAAATGTGATGCATGTCAGAGGATGGGGAAACCCAGCTTCGCGACGCATTGGCCGCTTACTCCAATTATTCCCTTAGCACTTTTTGAGAAATGGGGGATAGATTTTATAGGGCCTATCAAACCGATCACTCGTAAAACTTGTCGATGTTACATTCTTGTTGCTACGGACTATGCTACCAAGATGGTAGAGGCCGAAGCCACAACTAAAAATGATGCTAAGACTGTAGAAAAGTTTTTATTCCAAAACATTATCACACGATATGGATGTCATACATTATCACACCATCGAGGCCATGATGTCATACTTTTCTAATTGGGATCAAAAGTTACCATTTGTCTTATGGGCATATAGAGATGCTGAAAAGATCACAACTAGGCAGACTCCATACTATCTTGTGTATGGAATGCATCCCATATTACCAATAGAATTTGAAGTTCCGACGTTTTGCATTAGTAATGAAGAGCGAATGGATGAACACGATAGTCTCCGGGAGCGGATGATATCTTTGATGGAACTGGAGGAGGATCGTCGTCTTTCATTAATTGAGACTGAACGAGTTCAGAATAAAAGAAAAGAAAATTTCGATCAATCCATTAGAAAAATAAAAATCAAACGAGGGGACTACATGCTTTTGTATGATAACAGACACATGTTGTTTCCTGGGAAATCACATAGCAGATGGATGGGACCTTACAAAGTCATAGAAATTTTAAACAATGGATCACTTTAGTTAGCCGATCTTGAAGGACATATACTTGATACTCAAGTAAATGGCTCAAGGGTGAAGCGCTACTATGACTAATTGCCGATACTATTCACATTTTATCCAGTTTTTAGAAAACTCGTCATCTTTGGTCCAATAATTTCCACCGAAGTTTGCAAAATTTGCGACACTTGCACCTTCGCATTCTTCGCCCATATGTTGTAATTAAA
The DNA here is from genome assembly GCA_029204225.1 of Diphasiastrum complanatum. Classification (NCBI taxonomy): domain Eukaryota; kingdom Viridiplantae; phylum Streptophyta; class Lycopodiopsida; order Lycopodiales; family Lycopodiaceae; genus Diphasiastrum; species Diphasiastrum complanatum. Next base: position 64,774,857 of record CM055100.1, on the reverse strand, counting down.
TTTGCAACACTGTTCACATTTCATCCAACCAACACTTTTTTGTCAATTCATTACTTTCACAAAATGCATGAAAAAGGCGACATTGTCGGTACATTTCTATTTTTCGCTGCATTTTTTGCAAAAATGCCGACACCTTCGCTTCATCATTAGCACTGTATTCCTTGCAAAAAAACTGACCCCATTTTGGAATATGGTATGTTAAGTAGATCCACCATTTTTGGGAACACGGAAATTGTGACACTTCAACCTTCGCATTTTTCGGGATTGACCTTCGTTCCATCTTTGACCTTTGGGAAATTTGCGAAAAAATATAATATTTCGCTAGCATGTTGCATATCATTTTGTATGTACCTTTGTTTTCATCATGTTTCCATGTCACTAGCACATTGGAAATATGTAAAAAACCCGACACCTTCGCATTTTTTGCCGATACATTCTTTGCCAATATATTTTTCGCTCTACAGTTTTTTCACCCATACATTTTAACAAAGAAAGCGATAGTCTTCGCTACCAATATCATATACATTGTTTCATATATATCTTTATTTTCGCAGCTCAATACTCAAAAATACAAGCTGAACTTTTGCGAACTAAGCGAAGCATTTGTGTATTTTGTTTATTTTTCATTTATTCTACATCCTCAGGGTGAAGAATTTCTTCCTCAAGTGTAACTTCGAAGTAATATCCCTGATATTGCAGAGAGTTGCTAAGATGTCAAGTAGTCTGAGCAGCACGTATGTGGCTGATCTAAAATCCTCCAAATACACCACTTTTTCATGTGCGTCATATGTATAGGGAACGACATGTGAAGATTTTATGAATCACTAAGATCCAAAAACTGAAGAAACAAAGTGTTTCTATTACCAAAGCTATGCTAGCTTTTAACTTCCAACCTGACAAAAAGACACGAAGCGAAAATGTTCGCGAACATCCTGACGAAAAGACATGAATGCAAAATATTCGCGAAAGAAAAATGTTTGAGACACAACAGGAGAAAGTCAGACGACGTGAAAGTCAAACGACTTGAAGTGACACGAAAATCTTCGCGACATTTTTTGACCTTCACGCTTCAAAGGATCAGGAAGATCATACAAGTACCATGAAGTACAAATCCCTTTTGGTTTCCTGTAATAATTGATTTGAATTGCTAATAATTAAGAATTATCAACGTATAATGCTATTATGACATAGCTTGACCCTTTACGCCTGAGATATACATTGCAGTTTGCGGAGCAAGAAGTAAAATTGTGCTACAACAAGAAGTAAGTAATTATGTCATATCGGGCCCGGCCCTAGGAACTTGCTTAAGACCATATAAAGCCTTATGCAATTTACATACCAGATGCTCCTTTCCTTGAAGGACATAACCTTCTGGTTGATAGATAAGTATATCTTCTTGTATAAATCCATGTAGGAATGCCGTCTAAACGTCCATTTGGTGAATGTCCAGATCTTCTATAGCAGCAATAGCCAGTAAGGTACGAATAGACTGATGCCTTACCACTGGACTAAAGGTCTCAGTGTAGTCTATCCCATATACTTGTTCAAAGCCTTTAACCACCAGTCTAGCTTTCCATTTGGATATGGATCCATCTGGCTTAAGCTTTAGCTTAAAGGTCTACTTGGAGTCAATTGGTTTTACACCAGTAGGAGGATTGACAAGACTCCAAGTCTTTTACTTCATTAGAGACTGATACTCAGCATCCATGGCAGCCTTCCAATTGTCTGCATTGGGCATTGACAAAGCTTCTGCAACTGTGGCAGGTTCATCGTGATTGATGATTGACGGACAAAATGATCAAATTGATGTCATTGTCTTGCAGACCTTCGAGCTTCAGGTGCTTGAGTGGATGATATGGAATCGTAGCATCTTGTGGCTGAACAATTGTGGGTCTGGGCCCATCGATGTTAAGTGGAGCTGTTGGGAAAAACTCCTTTGTCTGAACAGTCATCGATCATTGCCTAACGATGGATGGTGGAGCTAATGTGGCATACTCTTGTATCGGCTACTTCTGCTTGAAATCGTGATACTTGTCTTCAAGAAAGACAACATCATGGCTGACTGACTTGAATCAACATAATAGATGCGATATGCTTTATGCGACATTTTGAGTAGCCAATGAAGATGTTCTTACAACTTATTGGGTCCAGCTTCTTTCTTAGATCAGATGGCACTTGTGCATAGCAGAGACATCTGAAAACATGTAGATGTTTCAAGCTTGGTTTGTATCCGTAGTAGGCTTCAAACGGTGTCTTGGAATCAACTGCTTTAGTGTTGGAGTAGTTTTATAGGTAGCAGGCCGTAGAGATTGCTTCTGCCCAAAATGTTTGAGGTAAATGGGTGTTGGCTGTCATGGATCGTGCAACTTCCAACAGTGTGTGGTTCTTCCGCTCTTCTACTCCATTTTGTTGAGGAGTATATCTTGTAGTAAACTGATGGTGCACGCCACATGACGACAGATAGTCCTTCATCTCATTTGATAGGTACTCTCCCCTTGAATCAGACCGTAGGGCCTTGATTTTCTGACCAGTCTGATTCTCAACACATTGCTTGAATTCTTTGAAGCAATTGAATGCTTTTGACTTGTTCTTAATGAACATCACACTAGTAAAATGGGAGTAGTCATCAATGAATGAATAAAATATAGAGTCTTAACCAAGGAAGGTACGCTCATAGGAACACATAAGTCACTATGTATCAGTGACAAAATGGACTTGGCTCTTCTGGCCTGTCCTCTTAGAAATCTGGTTCTAGGTTGTTTGCCTAGTAAGCAAATTTTATAGACAGATTGATTAGCTGTAGTAATAGCATTTACATTCATGTCTTTGACCATTTTGTTATGATGCATACACAAGATTGAATGCATGTTTAGATGTCCTAATCTCTGATGCCATAAATTAGCATCTGAACAACTCACAGAAAGTGCAACATCGTGATTCAGTATGTACAAATTTCCTTCTCTGTAAGTAGAGAGAATTTCCTTTGAATTCTCATCTAAAATAGTACATTGCCTAGCTGTAAACAAAGCTCTACAGCCTTGATCAGTGATCTTGCAAATAGACAATAAGTTCTTTGTTAATTTGGGTACATAAAGTACACCATTAAGTTGCCTAGTGATGCCATCAGAGAATTGTAGTTGAATAGAGCCTTGGCCTTTGACTTGATGTGAAGTGGAGTCACCAAAGAAGATGTACTTCGATTCTGTAGCTGTGAGTGTAGAGAAGAGGTCTTTGCATGGCGTCATGTGCTGAGAGGCATCTGAATCGATATACCATTGATGGGCATCTCTATTGGGTTGATCTTGTACCATCAACGCTGTCTCATCTTCTTGAAAATCTTTGACTATGTCAAAGTTGCCTTGTTGCTACTATTGCATCTTCTTCTTGGCTTCATTATGCTTGAGGACACGACAGTCCTTGATATCGTGGTTGGTTCTTTTGTAGTACCTTCAAAATAGCTTGGTCTTGGATGATGATTGGCTGTGCTGCTGCTGTTGTGGTTGTGAAGCTGCAGGTTGTTCTGCCTTTGTTTGCTTGTCCTTGAAGACTTTCTTCTTCTTGGACTATTGCTTGGTTGAGTAGAGTGCCATGGATTTGGTACTCGTTGACGTGGACAAGCTTTTCCTCCTTACTTCTTCCAACAATAGACTTGCTGTCAATTTTTGTAGAGACAACGTAGAAGTGTTGCTAAGAAGCAACACTAAATTGTCAGAGGAGGATGAAAGACTGGCAAGAAGAGACATGATAGAGTCTTCTTCTGATATAGGTGATCCTATTGCAGCCAATTGGTTTAGCAACTATTTGAACTCGTTCAGATGGTCACTTACTAAGGTACCTTCGCTCATTCTGAGTGTCAGCAACTTCTTCCACAAGAAGAGACAAGTGGACACATCTGAGGTCTCGTAGATGCTTGTAAGAATATCCCACGCTTCTTTGGAGGTGGTGCTGTTTGACACGTGAGCAATCTGAGTGTCTTTCGAAATCAGGGATACAATGGCAAGTGCTTTGCCATCCTTTGCTTCCCATGCTAGAAGCAATTCAGGCTCTATCGGCTTGGGTATTGAACCATTTACGTATCCCCACAGCTCTTTCTCGATCAGGATCATCCTCATCTTGAACTTCCACATGTGGAAGTCATCTCTGTTGAATTTGTTGATCAAGCGGATCTATGAGGTTGAACCTTCCATAGCGATCGAGTAGTAGAGATGAAACACAAACAGAAAGAATAGCCCCAGAGAGATAGAATAAATTCTGAAATCTAGTAATCCCATGAACCTTGGCTCTGGTACCACTTTTGTGGGAGCATGCACTGATATCACTCTATGGGCAGAAATAGATATTAGCTCTGATACCACTTCTATTGGAAGAAAAACAAGAAAATTGTTATAACCAGGACCGTGGATTACTTGGAGAAATCAGATTATCAGTGTAGGAGTCATAGATTGTCATGAAAGAGAGATTGAAAAGGAATTAGGCATCTGAGACAACCATGCAATCCTTACTGATAACCTGATATGAAGAGAATGTAGAATTAATTCAAGCGTCAGAGACAGCCATATAATTCTCTTCTTAATAATGTTTGTGTGAGAGAAACAAGAGTTATCATTAAACAAGAATGCGAAGGTGTAGAAAAATAGCGAATCTGTATATTGAAGTTGTAAATACAACGATTAGACCACAATACAATTGCGTTGATAAGCGCGTGATCCTACTAATAGGTTCAAGACAATTGCTAAGGTTCTAAAATAGTTCTCTCTCTCTCTCTCTATGATCACTAACTCTGAGGAGTCAACTACTGATAAAAGGCGTTCTTCGCTATCTGACCTTACGTATCATGATTCTCTCTCTCTGTACAATCGCTCAATCACATGTATATATATCAGCTGAAAAAAATTTGTACTAACTTAACTTTACAATTACAAGATTGATAACAATTGGTAAGCTGATCAGTGGATCAGTTTGTTGATGGAGTGTGATATTAGAGGAGTTTCAAAATAAAAAAAGACCCTTCCTAAAGATGTTTTTTTTTTTCTTAGTTTCGTCCACCATGTGGCCCAATGAAATTGCATATCTTTGAAATCTATGTAACATAGATAGAAATAATAAATTTATAAAAATTAACTTTTAAAAATCTTGAATTTGCCGCCAGGCAGGATGGGAAAATGCTATTGGTGGATAGTGTCTCCCCCGAATGTGTGAATCTGCCCGACGACATTGTCTCTAGTTAATTTTTCAACCACACTCGTTAGTATGTTCATAGATTTCAAACTACACAAGTTTGCCAACAGTAAGTCATCACATGCATAGGAATTGGTGACATGCATCATAGCTAGACGGTAAGCATAGTTACCACATCTTGTTACTATGGTCCAGTTATCCATTCACATTGAATAAGTATCATATAACATTGAGTCAATTTGGCATTTCTTAGATTTGAGAATTTGGCGCTAAACTTTGGAAGCAATCGGTATGGCCAGGAGACAAAGATCTAAAATTGAATCAGTGATTCTTCACAATGAGAAGGATGATGCCGGATTTTGGAAGGGACAGACATTATGCAAATCTGAAAAGATCACCGAGAGACTTCCAAGTGGGAGATTGGGTATATCTGAGAATCCCAAAGGATTCAAGTGTAATGCGTACCAACAAGCATTATAAGTTGTCTCCTAGGTATAGAGGACCATTTAAGATCTCGAAAAAGATCGGATCCTTAGCTTACCAATTGGAACTCCCGGATGGATCGCAAGTGCATCCCGTATTTCACGTTAGTTGTCTCAATAAGAGTCTACGTGAAGGAGAGCATCTTGGATCTGGAGATCAGTTGGACCTGTTGGATGAATCATCAGGTGTATCTCATCTTGAACCCAAAAAGATCTTGGATACAAGAACTAAACGATTAAGAAATCATATAGTTACCGAGCATCTGGTTCGATGGAGGGGATGTATGGACGATGACGGTTCCTGGGAACAGGAAGGAAGCTTACGAAGGAACTTTCCCAGTTTTAAGTTCTGAGGACAGAAATTGAATAAGGGGGAAAAAATGTCATGCCCATGACTGGTCTCGGGTAGCGTGTCCACGCTAGGGACTGGTAGACCAACAACCCGTAAGTTAATTGTGACTATAAGGGAATTGGGGCCCTTATGTGTACATGGTCATAATTAATGGTTGTAGGCCTAAACATATGGTGGTGGAGTTGGTATGGGTCTATCAGTGAGTCATTAGGGAACTGGATGACATGGCCAATATAGGCTGTAGAAGTGTCCAATGAGGTGTCACAGTGCACTACTAGTGGTGCATGGGCCTTGGAGGGTATAAGTATACTTGCTGGGATCTCACTAGTGCATGCTTGATTTGTGATGAGTAGCTACATGCTGCTGGTGTGACTCCTCTTTCTATGACTTTGATTGATCCATAGCTTGGGGGCTATATCCGTACAATCTAGGTTTGGTTGGGTTGGTTTAACCTCCACCAGTTCCCATGAAATAACTTTGCATTGTATAGAGTACACCACACACAGCTAAATGAGTCATTTTGTTGGGGTGTCTGCAATACATTCAATTGATTATTGATGGAATGAAGGTATTGATGCTTAACAATGATGATAAACAAAAATACACCATAAATGTTCAATGACTACCTCAATGCTCACAATTTCACATTTCCCTGATGTGGGATTCTCTATTGGAAAATATTTACATATTTCTGGCAGCAGTGAGTCAATATCCTTATGTGTGTTGCTGGTAGAATTCATCTTTACACAAAAAAGATTCACGATATTGTTATCTAAGATTTTTACAGAAATTACAATTAAGCTCCAGTGATCACTACAAAAAATCATGAAGAATTTCATTGGATAAACGATATAGTAATTACAAGTAGAGAAGTAGACAAGTATGAATTTGACAAGTAATGAGATAGACATACTTGGTATGATATGGCATCAACAAAATCACAGCAGGTGAGCACGCACCAAGGATACAGTGTGACAAAGTGTCATTGTTGTCCTTGATGCCTTGCAGTAAAAAATTGATGAGAAGCGCCACTTCTTTCATGGAATCCCTTGTTATATCATATTGTAGTAAAGGGAAACCAGTCTCAATCACTGAATCGCTAATAGAGGCCCTTCCATCTTTCATCTGCAAGCAATCTGAAATTCTAAAATTAAGAGTAAAACCAATCTCTTCTATTTGGAAGAGTTGATTTTTTACTGCTCTACAAATTGCTTCAGTTCTTTCTTTAGTTTTATAGATTGCAGAATATTCCTAAACTACTCTACTCAAAGAACGGGGATTTTAACTAATCCTACTCCTACTGAAATCATAGATTCATCAACACAACTTTAACTAAACAATTGGGAATCCTACAAAGTTCTTGCTACAATTTTCACTCAACATTTATAACAAAAACTCCTCAGGCAGTCAAAAATAGGAAACATCATAAATCAGTGGAATAGTAGATCAATTTCCAAGTCCTGCACATCTACCTGATGCTAATCCCAAACCAATCCTTAAGAGAAAAAAACATGAACAAGGACATTCATACATCAGTATCCAAACAAAAATGCATAAAGATGGAGCATGGAAGGAAATGCAAATAAAATAATCTTCAATTCAAAGAACAGCAGCCTTTCAATACATATTACATGCTTTGAAACTCGTGGTGGAGGCCTCTATCTATAGCCACGAGTTGTTGAACCCAATCAGATATTATTTTGGAGTCCACCTCTTGCAACTGAGTGAACTCCAATCTATAATGATTTGAGTTCCACCTCTTACTTGATAATAGGAGGCTTGAGATAATCTAATTTGCTAGCTCCCACATGGCTATCCATCTTTTGGGACGTACGAGACTCATAGTCGGATATTTTAGCCTAGCACTAACAATTCTCATGCTCTTAGACTCGGCTCTCAACTTCATCTCTGCTAGAAGCCCTTTTGAGTGGAGAGGTTCTGCATCGACACCTCGAGGCATGGCATCAGCTAACACAAGGTACTTCTAAGAAAAAAAAATTTCACTCTCAAGATGTCGAATGGTGATGCACTTCAGAATCATGTTGACTAGCTCAAGAATCTCTTGCAATAGATGGCTGCTATCGGATTGATCATCGACGATCAAGATGCAATTATGACATTGCTTTCAAGCTTGCCCTCTACGTATGAAAACTGTGACACACTCAGATTTAACTCTCACGAGAGTCATCACTATGTTGTTGCAAGAAGACAATCGAAGAAGTAAAGACATTTCATTGACTTTATCATCTCATGCTCTATATGTCAATAAAGGCTCAAAACAACAAAAGCAGAAAAGCTCTAAGCAGTTCACATCAAGTCAGAAACCGACGGAAAGTCAAGAGCAATTATCAAATCAGTCGAAAAAATAGATGTTCTGTAAGACAAAACTTAAAGAAGCATAAGCTTATCAGCCTCTTTAAAGAGGAGTAGAGGGGAGATGTAGAAATCACCATTGCCAAGTTGTCTACCATTTCTATCTAACCAAATGTGCCACAAGGTTGTGATCCTAATACATTGCCAGAAGGAATTGGCCTTTCCATCATCAAACGTAATATCATTCACTCAAGCTAGTTGTCGAAGGTATATTAATATCAAAATTTCTAGGTGTAGTTACTTCTTTACTCATGTAATGATGGAGGTAATAGAGGTTTGCGAGACAGTCGCAAAACAGTCGCGAAAGCGATTCATCCACGACTCAATGCGATTCGAATGGAGTTCAGATGTGGTCACTAGACACTGCCAGCCAAATCACTCCTACAGTCCTCGAGAATGTAGTCAGACACTGCTGATCTACGTTTTATAAATTAATGCAGCATTTAGCAAGTTCAACCAATGTGAAAAATAAATGAATGGGAGAATCAGACACATGAATAACAGCAGACACATTTGCATTCAAAATCATACATCATAAATTGACATGTTCACAATTGCTACAAGATAATCTATTGATTTTTCTTTGATTCTTCAAGCACTGCATGCAGATTCACGCAGTGCGTTGGCATGAGAGGAATACATTTCTCTCACAAGTGGATGTCTCGCCTACTAGAGGACTTGTGGATCACTATGGATCCTGCTCATAGAACTCGTATCGCATGCAGGCAGACTTCTTGTCAGTATTTCGTCATGATTGCTTACTAGCATCAGAATACTTTTCTGTGTTTGTCAAGTATCATCCAGTAAGTATATAGTCGCTCTATGTAACTTTAAGATTAGAATGATTAAGTATCTACAACTAATTAGGAAATTACAAGAGTGGCAGATTAGCCACGACTTAGAGTGTATCTGCTGACGTCATGCCATCGCATCAGATATCTGTACTTCTGGGTACTTGCATGATCTTTGCTAGTACTCTTTGGAGCGTGAGTGCAGAAAAGATTTTGCGACGTTTTTCGTGTCACGTCGTTGATTTCATTTCCGTCGTCTGACTTTCTCGTGTTGGACCGCAAAAGATTCTCGTTCTTGAATGTTTCGTGTTCGTGTCTTCCCGTCAGGTGTTTGCAAACTTTTGTGCTTGACTTTCGTGTTTGCGAACATCTTCGTCAGGCAGAGGGCTGAAAGCTAGCAAAGCATTGTAAATAGAAACATTTTATTTCTTCAGCTCCCTCTCAAAGCATGATAGCTTTACGATCCCAAGACTGCTCCTCTGTCTCTCAAAAAGTCCTTTGTCCAGGGCTTTGGTGAAGATGTGAGCAACCATGTCTTTCGTTTCGATGAAGGTGGTCTGCAGCATCTTCTTTTCAATTAGATTCCTGATCAAATGATACTTGATCGAGATGTGTTTTGTTCTCAAATGGAACAGAATATTTGGTCAGATGTATTGCAGAGGTGTTATCCATCTGCAAGACCAGAGGCTTGTTCCTTGTTTCGCCCAATTCTTCATTGCATAGAAAATTTGAGTAATATTCATAAAGTATCTATATAGTTGATAACATACCCAAGAAGAATTCTACCATGATTAATGATGAATTAACAACTTGCCCAGAAATCTTGATTCTATAAACTAGGATTCCATATAATTACCAATTTAAAAGTCCTTCACTAGTAGGAAATCGCCAAATTTTCCACTCCAAAAAGAACTTCTTATGCCCATCTTAAGAAACAAAAAAATTCCATTCTTAGGTTACTAGATTCACTAAAAAACGTGATTCCCTTACCAACCACTCATACCAAAACATAGAGATTGTTCAGAAATAATTGGCCTGCTTACAGTCAATAAAAAGGTTGGGGAAGCCAATTCAAATGCCTCTCCCTTTTTTAGTACGTCTAGAAAACTCAAGAGGGCAATGGATACCAAGAAGTAGGTAGCTATGCTATGCTATCCAACACACAGAGATTGCCAAAGAATTAATTGACATGGGGCCAAAACAATGTTTTGCCCTTCACAATTATTTAATTCAAAAAAATTCTAATTAGAGGGAGATGACTATGTGAAGTAACTACGAGAGCACCAACCAACACATATGACTGCAACTACTTGTGTGGTCATCACCCTCTTGAATTGTTACCATTTACAAAACTTGTCTAGCAAGTTACGTAGGAGAGTGATTGATGTACATAAAGTCTTACATGCCACATACTCTTGACAATTACCAAATACATAAAGAATAGTTCTATTGCACTTATTCAACATGTTATGTAGGAGGGTGGTTGATGTACACAATTCTTATCCTCTTTTTGCATGATTTTCTATTTTTCACTACATTTTGTCAACATGGTCATATGTTTCAGTTTTCAACCTTCAACTTGCCTTATTATTCTTCTAAAATTTGACTATAAAAGCTTTTTTCATTTAATGTATTGTTACTTGTAAATTGGTCGATTGAAACAAGTTTGAAAATGGAATTTGACCATTCTTTAATAATGGACAATGGATGTACATAAAATCTTACTGGCCGCATACTCAAATGGGGGATCATAGAGTAATTGTGTAATGAAACTAAATTAAATAATTAGTCTGAAACCGCCATTTACAAAAACCACTTCACCTGAACAAGTAGACATGAAAATTACTTACTAAAAGTACATCTTACATGGCGCATTGAAGTAATTGTGTATATGTTGCTAAGAAATTTCTATGTATGATTGTACAATTATGTTCCAACAACATATAATTGATAAATCAAAGGTACTAACATTTGTTTTATGTTCAAAAAATAGTCATCATGTGCACAACATAGACGTTTCGGACATTCATAAAATAGGTATGTAGACAAAGCACCCATGTAGAAAAGCTTAGAAAGATGTGTACACTTTCACTCGATTATTCCATGCATGAAGCTAATTTTTATACTAGAAATTTTTTTCTTTTGTTCACCAAAAGGTAGTCTTAATTTAACATATCCAAAAATTTACAATACACTTTATTGACCTTTGAATAACAACTATATATGTACTAGAGTATGCCAAAGTTCAAAACAAGTTCCCAACTCAAAAATTCAAGCAAGAATCTATGTATCTAGGTTTTGTGATATACCCTTCTATTGTTGAAAATCTATATTGATCAACCTAATCTTTGTATGTTTACTAGGTCTTGGAGAGGTCTATTCGACAAAAAGATAAATCGTTACAAAGGGTAAGATTTTTTTGGACGATTTGTGTGAGTGAATATGTTTTTTTCCAATCATATAGATTTCCTAGTTGTGCTATTTATTTTTTAGAAATGCCCTTCTTATGGAATCAATTGAGTATACAATATTTTTATTAGTTATGTAAGTAATCAACATATGCAGATAGTGAGAGAATATATGAAAGATATGTTTTAGTACAAAATCATAGTGAGATTATTCTTTTGTGAGGATCAATAATTTTGTTGAGTTTATTATGCATTCTTTTTCGCTAGGTTCATTTGGTATACTTACACTAGAATGTGAACATAGTACCATTTTTCACATCTACTCTAAACTTTGGCCTATGACCACCATACATACATAGAATCCTTTGTAAAATTTAATTCATTGACCCTGATAAGATTCAAAATGAATCTAAAATGTACTAGTGTTTTACATGAAGAAACAAAACATTTCTATTTACAAAGCTTTGCTAGTTTTCAGCCCTCTGCCTGACGAAGATGTTCACGAACACGAAAGTCAAGAGACACGAAGCACGAAAGTTTCGTGAACACCTGACGGAAAGACACGAACACGAAAGATTCACGAACGAGAATCTTTTGCGGTCCAACACAAGAAAGTCAGACGATGGAAACAAAACCAACGATGCGACACAAAAAATGTCGCAAAATCTTTTCTGCCCTCATGCTCCAAAGAGTACCAGCAAAGATCATGCAATTACACAGAAGTACAGATATATGATGTTATGGCATGACGTCAGCAGATACACTCTAGGTTGTGGCTAATCTGCCACTCTTGTAATTTCTTGATTAGTTGTAGATACTTAATCACTCTAATCTTAAAGTTACATAGAGCGACTATATACTTGCTGGATGATACTTGACAAACACAGAAAAGTAGTCTGATGCTAGTAAGCAATCAAGACAAGAAGTCCGCCTGCGTGCGTGGATTTGCATGCAGTGCTTGAAGAATCAAAGAAAAATCAATAGATGATCTTGTAGCAATTGTGGACATGTCAATTCATGATGTATGATCTTGAATGCAAATGTGTCTGCTATTATTCGTGTGTCTGATTCTCCCATTCATTTAGTTTCACACATTGGTTGAACTTGTTAAATGCTGCATTAATTTATAAAACGTAGATCAGCAGTGCCTGACTACATTCTGGAGGACTGTAGGAGTGATTCGGCTGGCAGTGTCCAGCGATTACATCTGAACTCCATCCGAATCGCATTGAGTCATGGTTGGAATCGTTTTCACGACTATTCGGCTGTCTCGCGAACCTCTATTACCTCCATCAGTGGTATCAGAGCCTACTTATTGTCATAATCTGACATAGCCAGGAATTGTTTACACATGTTCGACACAGATGTATGATTCAAGTGTCCTAATGTGCGATCCCATAGTAATGCTTTATTGAAAAGAACAGAGGCTTTCAAGGCCTGACAATGTCAAAATAACAATGTGCTAGTCTATATAAGTATCAATGCCTCTTGCCGAGTGCAAGGATCTTATTTGTCCTATCGATAATTCGGCATCGATCATACTCAAACTCTACCCTATGACCTAATTCAGTGATTCTACTTAATGACAACAAATTTATAGAGAGTTTAGGTACATACAAAACATTTCATTAGAGGAGTTTTGAGCTCCAAAAAGACCCTTTAAGAATTCGTGCAAGATGTAGTTTATATTACTAAAATATTAAAACACTAATACTTTTGACTTGCCATAACATTTTAATCGTAGCTCAAAAGTATGTCATCTAGCATTGAAAAGCCCTTGTCAAGCGCTTTTGAATGCACCAAACTCTGCCTAATTCGGACTTACCACTAAAAAGTTATGCCATTTTTAGTGTGGAATCAAAATGTGGACTCAAAAAGTTACGTTACGTAGATTTCAAATTTGAGTGTTTTGATTGGTCCATGTGTAAGAAAAAATAGAGAAAAAATATAAAAAGAATCTTTACAAAGGGTCTTTTTTGGATTTAAAACTCCACTAATGGATAGTAGTTTAAATTGATCATGTTGGAACATCAATCTTACAAAGCCTTCACCTTTGATAGTGTGTATGCTATCGTCGCCAAGATGAACGTATTTCTTTGTACTGTAAGGCGTATTGGAGTGAAAATAAACGTATTGGAGTGAAATATGCTTTTGGTTTTTGACCATAAATGCTCCTTCATTCATGTCGAGTTCGGATATGATGATGTGATTGGATTCGCTTGTTGATCTGGTTGTTTGCTAGCATTTTTTGTTTTTAATACTGCAACAATCCTAGATCTCATGATTAGTGCATTTACAATACTTACAAAACATCTATTTTTTCGACTGATTTGATAATTGCTCTTGACTTTCTGTCAGTTTTTGACTTGATGCGGACTGCTTAGAGCTTTTCTGCTTTTGTTGTTTTGAGCCTTTATTGACATATAGAGCATGAGATGATAAAGTTAATGAAATGTCTTCACTTCTTCGATTGTCTTCTTGCAACAACATAGTGATAACGCTAGTGAGAGTTAAATCTGAGTGTGTCACAATTATCATACGTAGAGGGCAAGTTTGAAAGCAATGTCATAATTGTGTCTTGATCGTCGATGATCGATCTGATAGCAGCCATCTATTGCAAGAGATTCTTGAACTGGTTAACGTGATTCTGAAGTGAATCACCATTCGACATCTTGAGAGTGAAGAATTTTCTTCTTAGAAGTACCTTGTGTTAGCTGATGCCATGTCTTGAGGTGTCGATGCAGAACATCTCCACTCAAAAGAGCTTCTAGCAGACATGAAGTTGAGAGCCGAGTCTGAGAGCACGAGAATTGTTAGTGCTAGGCTAAAGTATCCGATTGTGAGTCTCATACGTCCCAAAAGATAGATAGCCATGTGGGAGCTAGCAGTGTAGATTATGACAATAAGTAGGCTCTGATACCACTGATGGAGGTACTAGAGGCTCGCGAGATAGTCACGAAATAGTCGCGAAAGCGATTCAACCACGACTCAATGCGATTCAGATGGAGTTCAGATGTAGTCGCTGGACACTGCCAGCCAAATCACTCCTATGGTCCTCCAGAATGTAGTCAGGCACTGCTAATCTACGTTTTATAAATTAATGCAACATTTAACAAGTTCAACCAATGTGCAGAATTAAATGAATGGGAGAATCAGAGACACGAATAACAGCAGACACATTTGCATTCAAGATCATACATCATAAATTGACATGTGCACAATTGCTACAAGACCATCTATTGACTTTTCTTTGATTCTTCAAGCACTGCATGCAGATCCACGCAGTGCATTGGCGTGAGAGAAATACAGTTCTCTCACGTGTGGATGTCTCGCTTACTAGCGGACATGTGGATCAGTATGGATCCTGCTCACAGAACTCGTCTCGCACGCAGGCGGACTTCTTGTCAGTATTTTGTCATGATTGCTTACTAGCATCAGACTACTTTTCTGTGTTTGTCAAGTATCATCCAGTAAGTATATAGTCGCTCTATGTAACTTTAAGATTAGAGTGATTAAGTATCTACAACTAATCAGGAAATTACAAGCGTGGCAGATTAGCCACGACCTAGAGTGTATCTGTTGACGTCATGCCATCAGATCATATATCTGTACTTATGTGTACTTGCATGATCTTTGCTGGTACTCTTTGGAGCGTGAGGGCAAAAAAGATTTCGCGACATTTTTCGTGTCGCGTCGTTGGTTTCATTTCCACCGTCTGACTTTTCTCATGTTGGACCGTAAAAGATTCTCGTTCGCGAATATTTCGTGTTCGTGTCTTCCCGTCAGATGTTCGCGAAACTTTCGTGCTTCGTGTCTCTTGACTTTCGTGTTCGCAAACATCTTCGTTAGGCAGAGGGCTGAGCAAAGCTTTGTAAATAGAAATGTTTTGTTTCTTCATGTAAAACACTAGTACATTTTAGATTCATTTTGAATCTTATCAGGGTCAATGAATTAAATTTTACAAAGGATTCTATGTACGTATGGTGGTCATAGGCCAAAGTTTAGAGTAGATGTGAAAAATGGTACTATGTTCACCTTCTAGTTTAAGTATACCAAATGAACCTAGTGAAAAAGAATGCATAATAAACTCAACAAAATTATTGATCCCCACAAAAGAATAATCTCACTATGATTTTGTACTAAAACATATCTTTCATATATTCTCTCACTATCTGCATATGTTGATTACTTACATAACTAATAAAAATATTGTATATTCAATTGATTCCATAAGAATGGCATTTCTAAAAAATAAATAACACAACTAGGAAATCTATATGATTGGAAAAAAACATATTCACTCACACAAATCATCCAAAAAAATCTTAGCTTTTGTAACGATTTATCTTTTTGTCGAATAGACCTCTCCAAGACCTAGTAAACATACAAAGATTAGGTTGATCAATATAGATTTTCATCGATAGAAGGGTATATCACAAAACCTAGATACACATATTCTTGCTTGAATTTTTGAGTTGGGAACTTGTTTTGAACTTTGGCATACTCTAGTATATATATAGTTGTTGAAGTGATTTTTGTAAATGGTGGTTTCAAACTGATTATTTAATTTAGTTTCATTACACAATTACTCTATGATCCCCCATTTGAGTATGCGGCCAGTAAGATTTAATGTACATCCATTGTCCATTATTAAAGAATGGTCAAATTCCATTTTCAAACTTGTTGATTTCAAATTTAATCGACCAATTTACAAGTAACAATACATTAAATGAAAAAAGCTTTTATAGTCAAATTTTAGAAGAATAATAAGGCAAGTTGGAGGTTGAAAACTGAAATGTCAAATGTAGTCATGCAAAAAGAGGATAAGAATTGTGTACATCAACCACACTCCTACATAACATGTTGAATAAGTGCAATAGAACTATTCTTTATGTATTTGGTAATTGTCAAGAGTATGTGGCATGTAAGACTTTATGTACATCAATCACTCTCCTACGTAACTTGCTAGACATGTTAATGCTAACAATCAAGAGGGTGATGACCACACAAGTAGTTGCAGTCATATCATGTGTTGGTTGGTGCTCTCGCAGTTACTTCACATAGTCATCTCCCTCTAATTAGAATTTTTTTGAATTAAATAATTGTGAAGGGCAAATCATTGTTTTGGCCCCATGTCAAGGCGATCTCTGTGTGTGTTGGATAGCATAGCATAGCTACCTACTTCTTGGTATCCATTGCCCTCTTGAGTTTTCTAGACGTACTAAAAAAGGGACAGGCATTTGAATTGGCTTCCCCAACCGTTTTATTGACTGTAAGCATGCCAATTATTTCTTCACAATCTCTATGTTTTGGTATGAGTGGAAAGGGAAATCAAGGTTACGATTGCATGGCCATAAGGTCAAGATTTAGCTTATGAGAGTGCAATTGGTAGTTGTGCCGAGAAATGTTGGGGGTTTGGTAAGGGAATCAATTTTTTTAGTGAATCTAGTAACCTAAGAATGGGATTTTTTTGTTTCTTAAGATGGGCATAAGAAGTTCTTTTTGGAGTGGAAAATTTGGTGATTTCCTACTAGTGAAGGACATTTAAATTGGTAATTATATGGAATCCTAGTTTATAGAATCAGGATTTCTGGGCAAGTTGTTAATTCATCATTAATCATGGTAGAATTCTTCTCGGGTATGTTATCAACTATATAGATAGTTTATGAATATTACTCAAATTTTCAATGCAATGAGAATTTTAACTCCTGAGTTAGATTACTTCCACATTAAGGAGTTAAGATGCAATTGAGGACTTTAATTTAAAAAAAATCTGCACAAGTGTTTTTCGTCAATTTTAATATTAGGAATAGGTATAGCAAAAGCTCTTGGCACAAGCCTCAATGCAAGGTACTCATTGAATGTAAATTTAAGCTATGAAATGGTTGAAATCAACCAATGAAAATAGGGAAGGAGATTTGAAAGTTTTTTTTTGGAGATTTTGAATCGTTGGTGTCCTTACTCAACAAAAGAAAATTTGTTGACTACGGAATAAGAGTTACCTAGTTATCCACCCCTCCAATTAGATTTTTATTCCATGTAACATCATAATACAAAACCATAGAGGGATGACCAGTCATGAAGATGGAGAGAGAAAGAGAGAATTATTTGATTGATTTGTCTTGGTTAGAGCTAGCGATCCAGATCTACATCCGAAAGGAGATGGTGTCATAGTTAGCCGATGAGAGATGTCTGATGGGTGTCACTGCTGCAATACGTGGTGAGCTAGGGAGGAATCCCTTTGTACTCCTTCGGATCAGCAGGAGTCAGAATCCAATCGCCCACAAAAATAAGGACATACAACAAGAGAAGAAACAGGCTTGAAGACGGGGACAAGGGTTATGCCAATTGCAGTAATAAGGGTAGTGGCATAGTCCTATAAGCTGTAATGGCATCTTGCACCTCCATGTCTCTCAAATCTCTATTTTCTCCCCTTTATTACTAATCAATTTCGAATAGGTAGGCTGTGTTGAGAAACATTTATATAAATGAACGATTATATATCGATACTAAGAGTTCGGGTGTGGTGTATAAGACATTTAAGCCAAAAGATGAGAACATGACAATCTGAGATATAGCTGGTGTGAGCCAGGGTAGAGGCCGGGCAAGCTGGTGTGATCATTTCTTCACGGAATGGACAGAGTACAGTTGGTCAGTAAAGTTGAGATGTCAGATCAGGTCAAGGCATCCGCTGCAGCAGCAAAATCATGATAAGATGATCGGTTGTAATTTCCGTCAAGTTGGTGAAGCTAATGCAGTCCGCCTCATAATTTTGTAAGTTTGAAGCTAGACTGGTCAATGAAGGTACATCTACAGATGCTGTCCTTCTTGTGATGTACACGTTAATGTATCCGTTAATCAACCCTCACAGTAAGCTGACACAAGGTGGTATATACTCAGCAACAGGTGGGATTACAAATTAAGACTGAAAATTTGCGTCTTTATTACAACGATAGGAGCACTAGATTGTAATGAATTTCAATTGTAAAATCTTGTGCAGCTTTTACCTTATGGCCACTGATCATGTTTTGTACAGTATTTTAATTGGTGTTTGCAAGGAAGGCTTGTGATTTGCTTAAGATACACCTCTGCAAGATGATCCTATTTTATCTCAGCTGCTGGAAAATCATCAAGTTCACAGAATCACATATAAGCAGTTGAAATCCATATCTATGTATAAGTATGAGCCATAGGTTGTCCACCAGAGTAGCCTTTGCAGTTGCCGTAACGAATGAAGCTGTCTGATAATTTTATAAATGAAGAAACAATAATCAGTACAAGAGAGAGTAGTTTGTAGCAGCAATCACGGCATCTTATTAATTCTCCTTCAATGATAGGACTAATTGATGCCAAAAAATAATGATATGACAAAGTTTCGCGAGACAAGATTGGTTTTGATTGTCCCCTTATTTCAGATATTTGCGAATGATTAGCTTTGACAGCAGCATTTCCCTGATATCTCTTTGCTCTAGAGATCACTCATTGGAGATCAAAGATACAAGGAGATGCTAAACCCTTATTTCATGTCTTAAAAAGAATTTACAGCATAGACGAAAGTATTCCGAATCCTTCCCTCAACAAGGAGGAAGGTCCGGCGGCGGAGGTGGTAGCGTTTGACCAGGACCCACTCCATTTGGCACAATAAACGCCGTTGCAAGTCCCCAAGTAGTATGAATCTCCAGATGGCAATGCATATACCAAACTCCTGAACACAAACCCAATTAGAGAATAGTTCCTTTTAAAAATCCCCAGAAACCAACCCAAATTCGATCAAAACAAGATTCTACTATACCAGTAAAAATAAAAGAAATAATGTTACAGTTACACAGAATCCACATTGGAAATGCAAAGTTCTGTAAGTAGCTACGTACCAGGATTGTCAGCCTTAAAGCGAAGAGCTGCCCACCCTCCCACAGGGACGCCTATAGTGTTCCTTCTGGGAGGATCAACAAGATTGAAGTTCGCAGTGCTTTCATTGAAATTGCCAAATCCCTGCCCGACAACATAGAAACTATAACCATGCAGGTGGATGGGATGGTTTTCTACTCCCAAAATGCTGGTATCCTGTAGAACCATCTGTACGCTTGAATTGAAGGGAATAACATTTACTCTTGTACCGCTTTCTGGAGTGAAGTTGTTAGGAGGACTTCCTGTGTAATTAAACGGATTTAAAGGACTATCTGGAAAATCAGCTGAGAAGACATTTGAGATATTGAAGTAGTAAGCTTGAAGCAGTGCTATCTCAGGTAAGATAAGGGAGATATTGCTCATGGAGGCTGTGATGTTAGTTGTACAGGTGCGATTGGCATCACAGGGTTTGGTTCCAAGTCCTACTGTTATGAAAATGCTCTTGTCTACTTTGCGAGGAATTCTCTCCACATAAGTTTCATGACGGTTCAAGCATCTAAGGCTGGTCGCAAATTGCATTGCTGTATTTGTGTCGTTGCTTGCCGGGAAGGTGGGCATAGTGGGCAGAGTCGAAGATGGTGCATTTTCATATTCAAAGATCCCCAAGGTTGGGACACGCTGAAACGGAATTCTGGCTGACATGTAAGGGCTCGCTCCCATATAGTAACGTCCGATGGGCTGGTCTGTCTTGATGAGGACATTGGTGCTCTGGCCGGGTGTGAGCAGGATGGAGTTTGTAGGCAATGGCTTTGTGTAGTCTCCATCGGTCTCTACGACAGTAAGAGCGTGGTTGGCCACTGTAAAGAAAAGCTCAGTGTTCAGAGCTGCATTCACGATCCGCAGAAGATATGTCTTCTTTCGTTTCACCTTCAAAACGAAAACATCTACATCACAAACAAAACAACAATCAGTCGTTTTTTTCTGAAAACTAGCGCAGAGAGAGAGAGAGAGAGAGAGAGAGAGAGAGAGAGAGAGAGAGAGAGAGAGAGAGAGAGAGAGAGAGAGAGAGAGAGCGAGAGCAAATGAATACCTGTGGATGAGCAATTGTATAGAGGACCAGGCAATCCATTGATTGTATATGCATCTGCAATTGCTGGGCCACCCCCCGTTTCCAGAGCTGCAGTTTCTACATCTTCAACGTTAGCCTTCCACCACTCCCCTGTGAAAAGGCAAAACCAAAAACCCATAATAATGCATGATAATTAGTACGAGCCTGCTTCTGAATCTTCAAATGATCAAACATTGCAATAAGGCTTCTTAATTTGTTCCGAAACTAGTCGTACCTAGTATGATGACGTGCTCTTCGTAAGGAGATACGAATGGATATCGTTTCTGTGGGTAAATCACAATTGGTCCGTACACGGTTCCTCTTAACCAAGTTTCGTGCGCGTGCCAAAAGAGTGTTCCGCTTTGTTTTGTCAACGTGTAGTTGTATACATAAGATTGACCTGTCTGCACAGGGCACTGTGTGATATAGGCAGGTCCATCTGCCCAGCCGGATAGGATTTGCCGAACTCCATGCCTGTGAAAAATGGTACATCTAGCAACGTTGAAGGCATCGACAAAAAATATAAGTTGATAAATGCATCATTTGGTAAGCTATTGTTTATCCTAATTAAAAGCTTCAAATTCGATGTAGGATAAGCGTTTATACCAATGAATTGTGATGTTATATTGTGCTCTATTCGTGACTTTCACTATGATTCTGTCCCCCTCGTTGGCATAAAGGGTTGGTCCAGGAAATATACCATTGACTGAGACAATCGATTTTGTGCTGCATATTCGGGTGAGTGAGAGCGGTTGGATCTGCAGGATAGGCAATACATATATAAGCAAACAGCCATCTATCTTACAAAAGTTGGATGATTATGTTTTACGGTAATATTGGATGCAATAAATTAGGCAATCTAAAATGTTCAAAGCACATCAATCAGCTGTGTTTGTTTTCTTTACCGTAAATTCAAACTCTCTGGTCGTCGGTTTCTCCCATGCTGCTATGCTAGCTGCATTGATGAGAATCAACAAAAAAAGCAGACACCTAGAAGCTGATCTAGAATACAAGCAATGTGAATAAGATTTCTGCTCAGCGTTAACTTTTTGCACTGCCTCCGGCCTGGCTTCTCCACGTTGAAGGCCAGTACTCCAAATTCTTGCTTCCATGATTGTTCGTGTACAGGAAAACTGATCAATATGACTATAAGCTGGTACTCCTAATCTCTTTCTGAGAATGCTAGAAAGCCGTTGGATATATAGCTAGAGATAGAATGAGGAAGCCTAGTGGTTACAATCTGAGATCAATTCACTACCGAAGAGCTCAGAAAAAGCATAGAAACAAGAAAAGTATAAAAAATTCAAAGATAAGGGACTTAGATTCCCTTGGCATGAGGAAGGATAAACGAAGTAGAACTAGAGTTAGTTTCGTGCACACCTAGATCATGAAAGTTGATCAAATCTGCCAGCTGCTAGAATTATATTAGGCAATTACCTCTCCCTCTCTCCCTCCGCTATCCTCAGAGTCCCGTCAAACCAATGCACTCGCTGGCACAATTAAACCTTACAGCAGCTGCTGTTGAATCTAGTGCTGTTGAATCTAGTGATGTGATAAGAGAGAGAGAGAGAGAGAGAGAGAGAGAGAGAGAGAGAGAGAGAGCGAGCAGAAACTGTGTTTCTGTCATGCAGCATCACCATGCAGGGGAGAGAGGGGAAAAAGACGCAACATGGGTAGGACCCACATTCCCAAAACACAATCGAGGCCCAGTAAGAGCCCATTCTTCTTCGCTCCCTCGCTCATAGCTGCAGTTGCAGCTGCATATCTCTCCTTCTCCTCTCAGCTGGCTCATCAAAGAGCTTGTGTGAGGAGGACCACCTGCTACGTACATGGCCACCAGAGCTGACGGCTGTGTGATATGGTGGAGTGAGTGAGATGTCTTTTGACTCTTGAGCCACAACCCAAAGGCCCTTAGTCCAAGGGTTCTTCCACGTAATGGCCACTTCGAGTCTTTTTCCTTGTCTTTGTTTTTGCTTGTTTCAAGCAAAAATTGATAGGTCACACAAGTGCTACCTATGTCGCTTTCTAAGCAACTAAAAAAAGGGCAAAAAAATCCCCAACTCTCCATTACGTATTAGGTATCCTTTGCGCGAGAAGGCTGGCTACCAGCATTAGATAGTTCAGCCGCTGCAGAAGCAAAACCTGCCATAGGACGGTAGCCGGTCATCAGATGAAGGATACCTAACGTAGCAGTTGTAGATATATGGCTGAGATTAGACATGTTATGGCCTTAAATTAGGCCCTCTTGACTTATCACAATATCCCACATCTCTATTATTCCGCTTCACAAATGCTACGTACACGAAAGGGGGCCCTTCTAGGCACAAAGCACTTATGAAAGTGAAGTTAATATAAGAATTGTTTTGAAATAGTCAAATTTGAGGGGCTTTTATTTATCTATTTACTTAAGTAAGTGAATCTTACAAATATGTAAAGTTCCTAGATTACAATCAGCTTTAATAGATCCATTTCATGACATTTCAAAATCCTCCAAATACACCACTTTTTCATGCGTGTCATATGTATAGGGAACGACATGTGAAGATTTTATGAATCACTAAGATCCAAAAACTGAAGAAACAAAGTGTTTCTATTACCAAAGCTTTGCTAGCTTTTAACTTCCAACCTGACAAAAAGACACGAAGCGAAAATGTTCGTGAACATCCTGACGAAAAGACACGAACGCGAAATATTCACGAAAGAAAAATGTTCGAGACACAACAGGAGAAAGTCAGACGACGCGAAAGTCAAACGACTTGAAGCGACACGAAAATCTTTGCGACATTTTTTGACCTTCACGCTCCAAAGAATCAGGAAGATCATACAAGTATCATGAAGTACAAATCTCTGATCTGATATGATGATGTTAGCGAAAGAGCGTTAGGACGTGCCTAACCCACCACTCTTGTAATCCATGATTAGTTATAGTTTGTTTAATCTATCTAATCAGAGATCCTACTCTGAATGTATGCAATTTCTAGATGTATAAAATACATACAGTAGCAGATAGAAAATATACAGAATAGAAGTCCGCCTGTGAGCGAGACACTACTCGTGGGAGAACGCCGCTTCTCTCATGCCAATGCGCTGTGTGGGTCTGTCATACAGCGCTCGAAATCAAGAGGATCAATAGATGATATTGTAGCTATTACGCACATATCACCCTTAATGTTTGTATGATCTTGAATGAATTATTGTCTGGTATTGCTCATGTATCTCATTCAGCTTTTATCAATTCCGCACACTGGTTCAATTTTGTTGAATGTTGTATTAATCTATAACGTAGATCAACAGTGTCTGTCTACTTTCTGGAGGACTGTAGGAATGATATAGCAGGCAGTGACCCAATCATATCTGAAATCCATCCAAATTCATTTCATTCACGATTTGTTTGTTTTTGAGCTTGTCATAGTCTGATATAGCCACAAGGCTATCAGATCCAGGAGGCTAAGCATTCAAGACAAAGAACCATTAACAAGTGAGAACACAATTCACAACAATGGCTTCAATAAGTAGTATATGGCACCGAGGAGATGCCTACAACAACAGGCAAGGAGCTACGCGAATGGAGGGAGAAGACTGACAAGGTAGTAGCCGTATTATCTTCATCCATCAAGGATAGCCTGAGTCTTGTCCTGGCTACAATCTCTAAAGCAAAAGAGATGTGGGATACTTTACTCACAAGATTTCAGACAAAATCATGCAGTCAGATCATGCTACTCGAAGATCGGCTAACAAATCTGTAGTGGGATGGCAAAGATCTCACTTCTTTTATCAGAAAGATGAAAGATCTGTTTATTTCATTACACAATTATGGAGCAGAAAAGAGAAGCAGCTTACTTATTTGTTGAGAGTCTTACCAAGATCCTTCGAGACAACCAAAATGCTGCTAGCAAAGGATCCTACTATGACACTCGAAAAGGTAGTTGTCGAGATTCGAGAAGAAGTCAAAGCTCGAGAGCACCTTGATTACAAAGATGCTTCTGACCAAGCCCTCTACAACAAAGAAAAGACTAAGAAGCAATTCAAGCCTAAGAGGGAGTCAAATCAGCAAGATCGAGATCGGCAGCAGAAGGAGCCAGCAAAGGCAAATGGAAGAACAAAGGAAGTTCGAAACAATAGAGTGGAGACAAGAAGACATGCGTGAGATGCAAACGAGAAGGACATACTGTCGATTCGTGTTGGCTAAATTTGAAAATTGAGTGTATCGACTGTCATAAGAAGGGTCATGCAATGTACTGCTACCAGAACCCAAGAAACAAACAAGCTCAAAGTAGACATGAGAACAATAATAGTTCGTCCTATATCGAGGAGCCAGAGAGCTCCAAGATGGGCGAAGAAAGAACAAATCATGAAAATTCAACCGCCTACATCTGTGCAAACATGTGTGCAATATCAACACTTGACAGACTGGAGATAATTCTTGATTCAGAAGCTACCTCACACTTCGTTACATCAAGATGGATCGTGTCTGATTTCCGAAGTGCATATCCATCAAGATTTATCGTTCGGATCAAAGCATCAAGTGAATGGTATTGGTTCACTATGGCTCAACACTAACGACAGAGACAGACGACTCAAAGATGTTCTGTTTGTGCCTACACTGCAGCAGGACTTGCTATCAGTGGCAGGGATGTGTATAACATTTTCAGACGAAGCATGTAATGTTGTTGATGCAAGCATCAGTACACTTATCACTCAAGGCAGAAGAAAAGACAACTTGTATCACTTGAAGGTATGCCTATCTACAGATCAAGTACATCAAACCGATGGTGATTTGTCAGATATTCTATGTCACAAGAGACTATGTCATATGAATTCAATGGCACTATATCAAGCAAGCCATCATGGAGCAATCACATTGGTGAGCATCTCGAATGCAACCAGTGTGATGCATATGTGGGAGCAGGCACTGATATCACTTTATGGGCGAAAATAGATATAAGCTTTGATACCACTTCTATTGGAAGAAAAACAAGAAATTAGTTATAACCGGGACCGTGGATTACTTGGAGAATGGAGCTACGAGCACTTCTTTGTGTGTGAAATTGTGTAGGAGTCATAGACTGCCGTGAAAGAGAGATTGCAAAGGAATTAGACGTCTGAGACAGCCATGCAATCCTCTAATGCTAATAGCCTGATATGAAGATAATGTAGAATCAATTTAGGCGTCAGAGACAACCATAAAATTCTCTTCTTAATAATGTTTGTGTGAGAGGAGCAAGAGTTATCATTCAACAAGAATGCGAAGGCGTAGAACAATAGCGAATCTATATATTGAAGTTGTAAATACAACGATCAGACCACAATACAATTGCGTTGATAAGCGCGTGATTCTACTAACAGATTCAAGACAATTGCTAAGGTTCTAAAATAGTTCTCTCTCTCTCTCTCTCTCTCTCTCTCTCTCTCTCTCTCTCTCTCTCTCTCTCTCTCTCTCTCTCTCTCTCTCTCTCTCTCTCTCTCTCTCTCTCTCTCTCTCTCTCTCTCTCTCTCTCTCTCTCTCTCCATGATCCTTAACTCTGAGGAGTCAGCTACTGATATAAGGCGTTCTCCACCATCTGACC
This sequence comes from Diphasiastrum complanatum, assembly GCA_029204225.1. Classification (NCBI taxonomy): domain Eukaryota; kingdom Viridiplantae; phylum Streptophyta; class Lycopodiopsida; order Lycopodiales; family Lycopodiaceae; genus Diphasiastrum; species Diphasiastrum complanatum. The sequence continues at coordinate 64,748,750 of CM055100.1, read as the reverse complement.
TTACGTATCATGTTCCTCTCTCTCTCTGTACAATTGGATATATCAACTGGAAAAATCTTGTACTAACTTAACTTTACAATTACAAGATTGATAACAGTTGTTAAACTGATCAGTGGATCAGTTCGTTGATGGAGCATGAAGGCTTTATGCTCTAATAGCAAAAATATGTGTATTTAAACAAACTACAAATGTGACACTCCTTGGCCTTTTGGCCGTTGCCTTTACCTGAGGACAGCCTTCAGGATTTGTAAGACACCTTCGGCGTTTGGAAGACACCTTCAGCGTTTGAGACACCTTCGGAGTTTGGAAGACACCTTCAGCATTTGAAAGACACATTCGACGTTTCTAGGACATCGCCTTTGATTTGTAGGACAACTTCGGCCTACTGTAGGGCAAGTGTCGCATTTTTTCGCCTGTTGAAAACTGCATGCAAATATGCAGTGTCGAATGTTTCCTCAATTTTTGCCTGTGTAGAGACCTGTATAAAACTTGCATTGTCGCCTGTCAGAAAACTCAGTGTAAAAACACAGTGTTGAATTTTTCACATTTTTCATCTGTGCAAAAAATGCGAGTAAAAACCAGATTGTAGCGATAGTTCATTTTCTGCAAGTTACATTTGAGAGAGTAAAATTTAGAGAAGGAAGGAGGGCTGTTGGGATGAGTAGGAGTAAGATTAAACTCCAACACCCCCCCTTAAGCTAACTGCTGTGATCTGGAGTCTGCTAACAATCGCTAATGCATTTAATGAATTACTCTCTGATCAGACAGACGCTCTAGTGCATTACAGTCGTTTGCTGTGTTTCCGTAAAGCATGCTCTAAAGAACTGTCTTAAAACCATCTTATTCATCTGTCGCGAATACTTTCTTTTCGGCACTCAAATAACGACTATCTTTGGTATAGTCTAGCACGATCATTGAATAAAGCTGTATGTATACATATGAGATGATAGTCCCTGTATGAAGAATTGAGTCTTTGATCTGTTTTCCTGATTGGCATTGACATAAGTTTCTAACATGTTCTAAAACTCTTCGTGTTCTTTAACCAATAAGTTGGGCTTTAGTTGTTGAGGACTTCTGTTTAGAAACGAATAGTTCGCGAACGCGATTAATTAATTGTTTGCATAGTCGCGAATACATCAAACAATTCTCGATTATCTGTTTGATACCTTAATCAGCCAGAGTGTAGTACTGTTGGACTACTTTGATAACATCTCATCTGTAGAACGCGCTTCCTTCAATTCGATAGAGGCCAGATTGTTGTTCTGAATTTATTAATATTACCCATCCCAAACATAAGTAATACTGGTTACTTTTTAATGTCTGTCGACAACCAGAATAACACTCGAAACCACTTGTCATAAATTGTACCAAAAATATAACTTTCTAACGCTGTCCTCTGTGGGAACGACATTATTTACTATAAAATCTATATTAACCCTGTTGGTATAGTACGACATATACCAATTTTTGGCACTGTTGTCGGGGATAGTTTAGGAAAGGTATAAGAAATATGACAAATCCATCTCCATCTCTAGTGTATGTCAGATAGAGAATCCAGATTAGAACAATACCGTAAGCTTAGAGAGGAATGTATACGAACACAAAGTGAGAGTAGTAGTCGAAGAAATCTAGACGAAATCACTGCCCAGTTACTTGAACTCCTCCTGCTGCACGTTTCACTTCTATCTCTAAAATTAAATACTATTATTTTATAGGGACTTCTTCGGATGATGCAGATAGCTATGTCTCACAATTCGAGTCAATCGCTAATGCGAATAACGAGGGAACTGACGTAGACAAACTACGAATCTTCCCTGGTCTGCTAAGAAAGCAAGTGTATCTGGTACAATCAAGTTGAACCAGGCCGTGTAGGAACCTGGTACATGCTGAAAGATGCATTTCTGGACCAGTTCAGAGGAAGAAGAATAAAGAATCCCTTCGCAAATATACACGAAAGGTTAAAAATCTCATAAGAAAACTAACCGGTGTATATCTCGTGGATATGCAGATCGAATGGTTTTTGGCTGGTTTACCACCAAAAATTGATCGATATTGCAGACAAAAGGACATGACCTCCTTAGCAGTAGTAATAGCTAGTGCTGAAAATTTTGAGACCTCGAAACTAGCATGAAAGCGACGATCAACTAAGAAATCTCGAAAGTCGAAGACTGATTCTAGTAATAGCGATGATGATTCAGATTCTGATTCAAGTACCAGTTCTTCAAGCTCGAAATCTGAAAGCAGCAATTCATCAGAATCAAAAGCTGACAAAAAAGTGAGAAAGAATAAACGACGAACTAAACGAAACGATGACACAAAAGTTGTCGAGGATAAGTCGTCAACTTCTAAAGTTGAAAAGCTTTGGAAGAGTAATATGGCTGACCTTAATAAAAAGTTTAATGACTTGAAAGTGCAGATCTCTGAAGTTGCAGATAAAAGACCAAAAGCGTCTTCTTCCAACTCAGGAATGTGGTGTACGAAATGTGGAACTACTGGACACACTAAGGAAGACTGCACTATTGTGAATGTCAAATACATTGAAGATCCTACCCAGGAGGTACTTTTTATTTTTCAAAATGATGCGACTACTAACTATGTATAGGGTACTGCAGCATCAGCCCAGCAGGACAGACCCAAGTTCGCACCAAGAAGACATAATCCTCCTGAATTTGTTGGACCAGCAAAGTCTCAAACCGCGACTAAACTAGTTTCGGGCAGCTGCTACAACTGTGGAGAGCCGGGCCATTTTTCTCCTGACTATCCTCAACCGCGAAAGACGATTGGTTATGTACCATTATGTTTGAATGGCAGAGAGCCTGGCCACAAGTATCCTGATTGCCCTCAGCCGTAGAAGCCACGACCCAAATATCAGTATGCAGCAATACCAGCTGCTGCAGACACGAAAGCGAAAGCTGCAACTGATGCTGTTGTGCAGAGAATTGACGTTATTGAAGAAAAACTGGCAAAGACAGAAGATCAGTCCTGGCCAAGTGATGTGGAGAAATTATCCAAAGTCACAACGAGAAGCAAAAGCTCCTCGAAACCTGATTAGAAATCTTCGACAAGGCGCAGAAAATCCTCGAAAAAAAAATCCTCTAGCAAAACAACGAACAAATCTACGACTAAAGAAGATCTCAAAGATGACCCTGACTATGACCGCGATGCTGCGAAGTTATTTGCAAAAGATATCTCGGCGTCAGAAGCAAAGGAAATCATCAACGTTGAACTTCAGACAGCTACTCCAGAAAAGGTGGTCACTTTCGAGCAAGAGGACGAAGAAATCATGAAGACAAAATTGTCTAGTGCTATTATTGATAAACCAACCTCGAAATCGAAGACAAAAGAATACAACATCATGATTGATATCGGATCTCTTCGTCCGAACATTACTTTTGAACAGCTGTTGGCAGATAACACTTATTACAAAAAGCAACTAAAAGGAGAAAAACATTTTTCTACCAGATGCTAGTGTTTTGTCTATCAATTTAGGTGATCTCGATGCACCTGAGATTGATATTACCATTGCGGGATGCCTGATAAAAAAAGTGCCAATTGACTCTGGTTCTAGTGTGAATATAATTACAAAAGACACAACTCATGATTTGGGGCTAACTGACATTCAACCAACACAGCGAAACATCAAGTTAGCTGATTCGACACGACGAAAATCTGTTGGAGAACTGAAAGATGTTACTGTCTATATTCAAGCCAAGCCATTCACAATGAATTTCATTGTTATCAAACCACTCGGTTTGTCATCCTATTCTGTGCTGATTGGATGACCTTGGCTTTATCAATCAAACGCAAGTGTACATTGGAAATCCAGAGAGCTGAGATTTCAGACTGGTGAGACCAATAACCGAGGTAAGCCAGTAGAACAAATCATAACCTGGAGTCATGACAAATATGAAGGTGAAACTCCTTTGTCCGACACCAGCTTTACATCAGAAGAATCTTCGTATGCCTTGAATATTTTTCCCAATGAATCTGATATTGAAGTACAATACTTTGAATGTTACGAGAATGTTGATGACGAAGAATTCTTCGATGCCTGCGACGCTGAAGTGGATGTTTCATATGAAGAAATTAACGTTGCAGACACGAACTCAAAAGAGTCTGACGATTCGAGTGACAAATCTGAACATGAATGGTAACAAGAACCAGGTTGACGACAAGAAAACATCTGTGGAGTCAACCATGTGTGAAATTCATGGCCATACCAAGGCCAGTATGACAGAAGGTATCATTTTACCAGATTCAATGAACTGATTGAACTTGCACCTGGCAGATTTGTGCATGTTTCAAAGTCACTTGGAGGATCGAAGTTAGTGGAATTCACTGAACTATTGAAGGAGTATCAAGACGTTTTTGCTTGGTCACTCGACGATTTGAAGGGTATACCTGCAGAATTCGGAGAGCACCAAATTGATGTGGTACCTATTTGACAGAGACAATATCGTCTCAATCCTAAGTACTCTCTCATGGTCAAGGACGAACTTAACAAGCACCTTAAGGCAGATATAATCTATCCCGTCTTAAGTACTGAATGGATTTCACCCATTGTTGTCGTCCCAAAAAAGAAGACTGGCAAAATACGAATATGCCAAGATTTTCGCAAACTCAATGCTACCACAAGGAAGGATCATCATCCTCTGCCTTTCACTGATTCCATCCTAGATCAGGTTGCTGGTCAAGAGCGTTATAGTTTCTGTGACGGCTTTTCTGGATATAATCAGGTTGGAGTGCGAAAGGAGGATCGTTCAAAGACCATATTTTCTTAACTGCGCTGTAGAAGCTGCAAAATTCAAATGCAGCTTGATTGCAGTAAGGTGGTAAGCAAACCAGTGCTGCGCACATGAAGGCTAAGTCATGAAGCTGCCAATGGAGCTTGATTGCAGTCACCTAATTACCAAAAAGAGAGCACAATTACTTCGCAGCACCTAGGCCATGCTGCAGAAGCTGCCAGATTGCCAACGGATCTTGATTGCATCAGTTAGCTAGTAACCAAAGAGCTGATCATATCGCGAAAGCTACGGACTGAGCTACGAATGGACTACGGATTGGGGCACTTATGCCTACAACAAAATGCCCTTTGGTCTTTCTAACGCTCCAGCGACTTTTCAACAAATTATGATGTTAATTTTCGTTGCCTTCCTGAGAACTTCTCTCGAAATATTTATTGATGATTTCTGTGTATACAGTGATATAAAGACACACCTGTAGAAGCTAAAATTAACATTGCAACGGTGTCGAGATACTTGTTTATCTCTTCATCCAGAGAAATGTTTTTTTTGGTATGAAAGAAGGAATATTGCTCGAACACAGAATATCTAACAGAGGAATATAAGTCGACAAAGATAAAGTGGAGCTTATAAAGAATCTCCAGATACCAACCAATTTATGTGAATTAAAAACTTTCTTAGGACATGTTGGCTATTACAGGAGATTTATTCAAAATCATGCTTCTATTGCTGCCTCTCTTACACATCTACTGAAGAAACAAGTGGAATACTTGTGGACGAATGAACAGCAGAAAGCATTCGAAGAATTTTAAGCAAAGGTTGATCAATGTTACTATTCTAAGACCATCCAACTGGGCTATTTTATTTCACAGTTATGTGGATGTTTCTGCATTTGCTATTGGCGTCTGTCTAAGCTAGAAGGACGACCAGAAGAAGGATCATCCCATCTACTATGCGAGTCGACAACTCAGTGCATCAGAGAAAAATTATTCGGCTATAGAAAGGGAAGCACTTGGCATGATTTTCACTATAAAAAAATTTCGTCATACTTTGCTGGGATATGCATTTATTTTTCATGTGGATCATTATGCTCTTAAATATCTTGTAAATAAACCAGATCTATCAGGACGAATTGCTCGATGGGTTCTACTTCTGCAGGAATTTACTTATCAAGAAGAGCTTCAACAAAGAAAATGTCATATGAATGCTGATTATCTATCGCGACTCAGCACCGAAAAAATTGAAGACCCTATCAATGATGATTTTACAGACAAACATTTATTCAAGATTTCATCTACAATTTCACTATATTCTGATATTATTACTTATCTTAAGGATCAGATATATCCGGATGGTTATGATTTGGAGCAAAAGACAGTTTTTCAATATAAGATAGCACCTTATACAATTATTAACAATGTTCTATACAAGCTTGGTGCTGACCATCAACTACGAAGATGTCTCGAAACTGAAGATATTAAAAAGGTCGTTAAAGCCTTACACTCAGAAGATGCTGGTGGACATTTTGCTTTGAAGAATACAGTTAATAAGATATTGACTGCCAAGTATTGGTGGCCAACAATGTTCGAGGATGTATCAAATTTTATTCGTTCATGTGATCCATGCCAGAGATCTGGTAAGCCTACAAAAGCAATGAATTGGCCATTGACACCAGTCTTGCCTCTTGCACCATTCGAGAAGTGGGAGATTGACTTTGTCGGTCCAATCAAACCTGTTACCCGACATACAAAATATCGTTATATTCTAGTTACAACGGATTATGCTACCAAGAACGTTGAAACAGAGACGACAAAATTGAAACGATGCGAAAACT